>CM066586.1:15910457-15967957 GCA_033816785.1 Picus viridis | reverse complement strand
ATTTAATACTTCTAAAGCACAGAATTATTAAAAGCAGAAAAGTCCCATTACCTAATGGCACAATATCTAAGCAGTTCTGGTTGCTAAATCAAACCAAGGTACATGATACTAACAGGCAAAATGGTTGTGTTTAAACAGTTGTCTACTTATTAAAGTCTAATTAAGGACATGCAAACCAAGGGGCCAAGATTTTCCACTGAAGATGATAAATTACAACCACTGCAGTGGTTTTAATGTATCACGGAGCAAGCCAGTTCTATTAAAAAGAACCAAAAAATGACACAAAGAGCAATCAAAACAATTTTCCCAAGGGCTTTACCTGTAATGGCAGCAATACCTGTGCAGGTCACTAGAAATGAATTCTCACTGTGCTGTATTAATCTCTCCCTATAATCTGGTTCTAATTTTTACATTTTTACAACCCTTATTTGCAGCATCTTTGGGGATTAAAATGCAGAGGTCCTCTTAAATAGGCCAGACAAGCTGGAATTGATGCCTTGTGACTTTTGGGCTGGATAGGGTGTAATGTTAGCATAAGTATTTTCCTGCTATAGCATACCCCCTCAATAGGAGTATGTGCACTTACTTGACTCAATCAGCCATCTGTGACTCCATCAGCCACAGTGGAAGCTAATGGTAATTGCCAATTGTTAACCAGACAATAGCAGATGCTAACTTTAATATCCAACAGTGCTCTTCCGAGCATCTTTATGGAGAGACAGCCTCACTTTAACACTTGTTTTCTTGCCCCCAAATACAGCATCTCAGTAAAGGCTGATTAGCCTAGGGAGCTATGTGAGTGGAAGGGACGAACTTTGAGGAATGGCAGGCAATGTTCCTGCCTGACCTTCTCTAGGTGAACCTGCCTTGGCAAAGGAGTTGGACTTGATGATCTCCAGAAGTCTCTTCCAACCCCTACCATTCTGTGGTTCTGTGAATCTGTGATTCTGTGTGATGCTCTCTTTCTGGGCCATAATGTCTATAATACAAAAACACAGAAGACTGGAGTGAAAATTCTTCATAAATCAGTTTTTGGTTTTTTTTTTCCCCCAGTGAAATTTCACTAAGAGCCATGGACTGGATGCTAACACAGCGGCAATGTCTTTCCTGGCAGTGTCCTTGCCTCCTATTAGATAATCAATTAGTCTCAGAACATTAAAAAGCAAAATGCTGCAACAGGATTTTCCACCAAATTCCAAAATATTTGCGAAAGGATTTCATTGCTCCCTTTTATTTACATCTAAGCACGGAGGCCGCGGCTGCGCAACATAATGCCCTTGTTTTGGCACCAAGACAGCTTTGCAACCTTAGCCCCGGAGGACATCTGGAGTCTTCTGGGTCTCGGCAGGTCCTTTTCGCAGAAATTTGCTTGCCTCAAGTAATGAATGAGCCCATTTTCACTTTGACTGTGGCCTGCAGTCTACCAGAGACATTAGGAGCAATTTGTAGTCAACGTGCAGGTCTGTTCCATCTAAAATATTATCAATGAGCTTGTCAACCCGAGCCTTAACCTTCTTTGTTATTTTCATCTGTTCCTCTCTCAGATGTCTCTCCTCGTACCCATAACCTCTGAAGACTAGCAACAGGATGTCATACACCTGTTTTGCTCAAGGCTGGGACTTGGAGCCCTGTGCGATATTGTGTAGGCATTGGCTCGCTTGCTGCTTTGCTCAACGTATATGTCAGAATGTCAGATGATAGTTGTTGTATCTGCAGCTGTTGCATGAGCAGAGTGCCAGGGGCACAACTTTCCTGCAGTGAGCTTTAATTTGCTCTCCCCTCCCTGAAGAGCTCCCGCGCTTCACCTTGCTGCTGCTGCTTGCTGCTTGCTGCAGCTGGAGGAGAGTTCAGCCCACGTGCAGCTGAGGATGCGAGACGGCAGGGGAGGAGGCAGGGAGGCAGGAAAAAGGAGGCAGCGAGCCTCAGTGAAGGCCAGGGTAAAACTTCACCTGGGCTGAAGGTGCTAGAAACCACTATTTGTATCTTTGCTCAATGAGGGATTTTTAATTGTTTGCAGGAAGGTATTGGACACACTGAGGGATTTATATTTGTGAGAGTCAATCTGCACTAGATTTGGATGCTGTTCCAAGAGAGCTACTGGTAGCCTAAATAAGCCATAACCTGCCAAGATATTCATGGGAGATCTGACTAGGTTTTTGACTGCTCTCAGAATTAGGTTGACAATCAAAACAGATGTAGAATGAGGCTGCAACTGGATTGCCAAAGGCAAAAAACTCCTGTCAAATTCTTTAAAGGAGCAAACTGATAAACCACTGTAATACACGGGAAGAGTGGACATTAGCAACTAGACAAGGGCACATATGTCCACCTTCAGATTTGGTCAGTGTGGTGGATTTGTTTTACAAATTAAGTAGCAAGGGCATTAGAAGAAAGAAAGGAAAAAAAAAAAAAGCTCTTAAAACACAGTGAAACTTTTAAAAGACACAACATCACCACATGAATATTGCAAGATGTTTCTCAAGGTTTCAGGAAAAAAAAAAAAAGCATGCTTTTGTAGGATTGCTGCATTTCCAAGTGACAGCTTGGGATAGCACAGATCATCTGTAATTTAAGAGAAGAAAGCAATAAAGAGTTTGATTAAAAAGTCATATAATTCTGTATTACTGGGTATTGCTTTGGTTGCATCTATTATTCAAGTAGACATGAAACATTTTGTCTTTCATTTGAAATGTTGACTAAATCAAGGCTAAATATATGAAGCAGGACTTCATCTTTAATAAGGAAGGATATGGTGGTCTAACATGTACATCTGTGTCTTGTCTTAGAGTTGCAACTCATAATTCTTGCATCTAGGTCTTCGTGACAGGAAAGGAGAGGTGTTTTTTTTTTTTCTGGGTTAAAGCACAAGCGTGAAAGACACTGGTAGGAGAAAAAACCCAACTGGTTTGCAGCTGCCTGCTGGGCAAATCACCAGCTGAAGGGACATCTCTGGAGGTACAGATGCACCAACATCTAAGGTCACTGTATTGTAGGTCTTCATGGTCTTTCAGGATAAGGATGATTGACAAATATTTAATGAAACTTTTGCTTGAGGAAAACGCTGATTCATTCAAAAAGGTACTGTCCACAGGGTTTGTTTCAATGAACATCCCAGTCTGAAAAACAGCAGAACAAACCATGATAGTTTCCAAGAATGTTTTGCCAAGTAATTACTTTTAAAATGACCTCGGCTTTTCAAATGTAATTTGTAGGTGTGTCTCAAAAAGACAGACATTTCGGAGTTATAGAACTTGAATAATATTGTAACTTCAGATATATTTTAAAGGACTTTTGCTGGGCAGAAAAGCAACTTGTCTTGACCAGTCGCACAGGGGTCAGAATAGTAAAGGAAATGCATTTCTTCTCCCCAAATATACCACATAAATGCTGCCACTTTCCCAAAACTTTCAGTATAGAAGGCAAAGATATCCAAAACACCTTCTCGATTAGCTGGATCTCCTTGGGACATGCACAGCATTAACCTATCTTGGATCTCCAGGGAAGGGGTTCCTGCAAGGGCTCTGTGTAGTCAGGAACCCAGCACTCTGTTGTCATCATCAGATTGTTGTCTACTGCACACAAGCCAGAGTGCCTGGGAATGTGCCTGCTGTGGAGCTGGGCTGCTAGCCTGTGCCTAGCAAGTTGGCTTGATGGTCACTTGGCACACGGGGTCCATGGCACTGAATTCAACAGCGCTGCACAGTTGAGCGTTAGAGGACCAGGTCCCTGCTGGCAAAATCACTCTCCTGCTCCATCTATGAAGATGGATTGGTCCAAATGGAGCATCAGGTCTTCAAGTCCAAAAATAAGCTGGAAATCTGAGCTCAGGTCTCTCTGGCATCCTGGCCAAATCCTCCCTCATAGGGGCAGGATGTGCTTTGTCCTGTGAGGATCTCAGAGCCCCTCTGGGCTTGCAGAGCACAAAAACTCCTGAACAAAAGGTCCTTGACATTTCTTTTGGCTTGTCTCCCCTTCCTCTTCTTTCCAGGAGGATGCCCTGCCTGTATTAATACTTCTATAATCTTTTTAATTAAAACTAAATCTACTTTTGATAGCTTGCCACCAGATCCAACTCTGTAATCCCAAGTGAAGGACAGATTCCCTCCACTGCAATGTGAGGAAATGTCATTTCTTGCACTGTATTTCAAATCAAGTTCATCAACCTTTGCTTGTACTCTTTTTTCCCTGCCTTGCTTAGTAGTCAATGCTTTCATATCCTGGTTAGATCTTGATAGGGAAATATAAAAACATGTCAAGAGGGTGGTTCAGTTACAAATGGAGTGCAAAAAACTATTTTGGAGAAAGCCCATTTGTGTGTGATTTCTGGCCTAATTTTGCAAACCCTGGTGGTTTGGAGAGTTTAGCATCCAGAGGTTTGGGTTCTTGCCCAAACTAACCCTAAAATGCAAACCTTTGGAAGCTTGCCTTTCAGTTCAGTGTGTGATATAAATAGCTCTGCTAGGAACAAACAAAGGAGGTATTGCTTCGAGCAGCCAAGAGAGACTGCAGGAAACACTCGATCAGGATGTGCTTTGGTATCTCAGGCTGTGCTCTGTCTTCCTTTAGCAATGCTGCAAGTTCGAGACATACTGTTACTTACTCTGATATTAATTGTGAATTAATATCGAAACTATATTGTGATCAATTTGGGGTCCCTCACTACTACAAGGACACTGAGGTGCTGGAGTAGAAGCACAATAAAGCTGGTGAAGGGTCTGGAGAACAGGTCTGTGAGGAGCAGCTGAGGCTGTTTAGTTTCAGAAAAGGAAGCTGGGGAGAGACCTTCTTGCTCTCTACAATTCCTTGAAAGGAGGTTGGAGTGAGGTGGAGGTCAGTCTCTTCTCCCTAGTAACAAGTGATAGGGCAGGAGAGAATGGCCTCAAGTTGAACCAGGGGGAGTTTAGGTAGAATATTATGAACAATTTCTTTCTTGAAATACTTGTAAAGCCCTGGAACAGGCTGCCTGGGGGGGGTGATGGACTCCCTATTTCTGAGAGGGATTGAAAAGCTATGTGGATGTGGTGCTAAGGGATGTGGTTAAATGGTGGACTTGCCAGTGCTGGGTCAGTTGTTGGACTTGATCATCTTAAAGGTCTCTTCCAACCAATATGATTCTATGATTCTTTAATACAGTTGTGTCTGGGTGGCAGAAGGCAATGGCTCTTCAACACATCCTCCTCTGTGAAATGGGGGCTCAGTACTCACACCTCCTCCCCCCAAAAAAGTAATTTTAGAAATACTCAGTAAAGTCCTTCTCATGGTGGCTTTATTGGTTTTGCTGTAGAGCTCCCATCTTAGATGAGGCATATCACATTCAGTCTTGCAAGGACCATGCAGGTCAGACCTCTGTCACCCCTGCATCCTTTTCCAGGTGAAATGAGACCTATTGAAAGGGGGTGGAGTGATAAAACACTTCACAGCCATTTTTCCCCTTAGAAATTATCTGCATTGGCATATATATCTATATCTGCATACACAAGTACAGCCTCGAACAGGTAACATATCAACTGTTTGAGAAATTAGAAGTCATTGGATATGAGTCTTTCCTATGGTGCCCTCCTCTATAATCTGGGGTATTTTGTTCTTCTGAAAGCCAGAACTTCCAGGGAACTCAGACCAAATCTCAGCATCCTGGTGAAACCACAGAGCATCCTCGCTGCTCAGCTGACATCTGGATATTTATGGGAGGTGTAAGAAGAATCAGACCACTTTATCTGCATCACCTTTCTCATGTTCCCTTTTTCATTGTGGCTGTTCCTCTTTGATGGCAATTTGCTGTAAAATTGCCACTCAGCCAGACCTTCTTTTTAACTCTTGTGTGCCTTCCCTGACCCCTGTTCTTTCCATTTGGCAGAGCCCAGCAGCCAGAGCCCTAAATCACCCTCCTGCTCACAGCAGGCTGGGGAGTGTTGCCTCTGCCCGGCTTCCAGCTGGCGCCTGCTCTCAGCTCCTGGTTTTCTTATTCCTATGGAGACAAGGAGCATTCTCACGCTGTCCAAAAGCCAAGGGCTGGGCTACTAAAGAGAGACCACTGATGAATGGCATCAGGGCTTTTCCACAACTCTCCGTTACTAATCAATGAGCTTGTCTGACATCCTGGCAGCACAGCATTGGAGAATAGCTGTCGATAGCGCTTTCTGCTGCTGTGAGGAAATGGAAAGCTGGAATGCTGGCATTACATCATTGATGGGGGCTGGTTATTGATGTCATCATTTCTGTCACTCACCTGATATATACAGTCTGCAGTGACTTACCTCCTCCAATCTATAGAGGTATGGATTTGAAAATAAACATCAATAACTTGAAAATCACTGCACAATGGAGATGATGCTAACTCAGAGCGGTGATGGATCTTGGATTCTCTCTTGCCTGTTTCTATATTTCACTGGTAAAGGCTATGCATGGTCAGTTGCCTGTGTCATTTGAGATGGATCAGATATTTGGGTTAAAATAAGGGTTTGAATAACTCGTGCCTTACTCCCAAATTGCCTATGGATTAATCTGTAGATCATGTGTGCATAATAATGTCTGTAATGATAGCCTGCTTATTTATTGCAACAAAAATCTGGTGCCTCGTTGCATCAATCTTAACTATCCTGCAGAACAGCATTGAGGAGATACTTTTGCCTTGCAATCCTTTATTCTACACGCACCATTTGCTCTTAAAAAGGAGACACAGAAATGTGGACGAAGGCCCTTTTCTTAGAGGCTGACTCCTGGAGGTCTGGCTTCCAGTGAGCAGCCAACACGAGCATCAGCACCTGTGTCCCGATGCCAGACAGCTGGCACACTCCATGCGTGCCACAGCTCACCATCTGTGCCAGCCATCACGTGCCAGTTACGTGACATGAGGGAAGTCAGGAGGAAAAAAGTAACTTCATACCACAACAGAGGTGTGTTGGGGTTTTTTGTGCAGCCCTGCAGCGTGCAGTAAAATTTGCTGTGACTCAGGTCTTTTCTTCTCTTTCATGGAAACATAGAAAGTTTTGTGTTGAAAGGGGCCCTTAAATGTTGTCTAATCCAACCCTTCTGCAATCAGCAGGGACATCTTCAACTAGATCAGGTTGCGGAGAGCCCCATCCAAGCTGACCTGGAATGCTTCCAGGGATGGGGCACCTACCTCCTCTCTGGGCAACCTGGGCCAGTGTTTCTTTCCCAGCATTCTTGATGTAGCAGTGCTGCTCATACAAGCCTGATGAATTCAGTTGTTTTGGGTGAATTTAAGCCCAGAATATGGAGGAGGCATTAGCTGCAAAGGAGGTTTTATTTCTACAGAGTCTGTAAAGAATTGCTTGGGGGATGGAAAGCATCAGATAATTTTCTAAACTGTAAAGAGATAGAGAGGGGTTGTTGCAAGAGGATAAGGGGTGGTGGTTTTAAAATAAAAGAGAGTGATTTGGGCCAGATAGAAGGAACACATTTTTTACAGTTAAGGTAGTGAAACACTGGCCCAGGTGGCCCAGAGAGCCCCATCCTTGGAACCATTTCAGGTCAGGTTGAACTGGGCTCTGAGTAACTTGATCTAGTTGAAGATGTCCCTGCTGACTGCTGGGATTGTTGGACTAGATGACCTTTAGTGGTCCCTTCCAACCAAAGCTGTTCTATGATTCTGTGATTATTTTTATATAGAAACTGTATTCCACCAAAGAAGAAGGCAATTCACAAATAAAATGTTCCCTTACATTGTGACCCCCTGTAAAAGAAGAGGACCATTCCATCTCCACTGACCACTGCAAGCTGCCAGTCTGCTGGGTCAAAGCCAACAACAAGGATTTATGGTCTGAGCTGGAGTCCTGGGACCTCCTTGTTTCTGCCTGTCTTTGCTGGGATAGAAGTGGAGCTATGGTCCAAGGTGATTGCAGAGGACAACATCTGCACTTTGAGGCATGTTACATGATAGGCCCATGGTAATGTCTTATAGGATGCTGTTACTTCTTCAAGAATAAAGCTTTCACTAATGATGAGCAGACACACACCCCAAGATGACTCTCTTTCTCAGGGGCAGAAGCCCTCTTGCAAAAGGTAGGGGAAAATTGTCTTTCTCTTCACTCTTTTCTGTGCCTTTCATTCTGATACAGTGGGTCATGGCTGTGTGACACCAGGAGAGCATTGTGGAACTGTTCCGTTGTGGAACAGGCCCGTGTGGCAAACGTTGTGGCTGTCAGTCCCCTTGGGGGTGGAGGGAAATGAGCTCTGCACAAATGCTCCTTTGTAGGTGCAATGCACATAAGTGCATTTTTGGATCATAGTCCAAGCCTGCATCCTTTGTGAGCTGGTGAATGTGCCAGGACGACTTGCTTTTTCTCAGTCCAGCACTTCTCCATTGAGCAGCGACAGAGTCGGGAGCATTGCACATCAAAGAGAGGGGAATTAATGAATGAGAAAACCTTGACATTTACACAATTTGGGCATGTTATTTTTATTTAAGGTGGTTGTTTTTGCCGTGCAAAGGGTGCAGAACCCTTAGTGAATAGACCTGTTAATGCCTCTTGCTTTTTGTGTTTATATGTGCCAGCTCTAATAATTGTCACGTCAACCTAAGTGAGAAACATCCAGACATGTTTAGGGAAGAAGCCGTAGGGCTTTAGTTCAAGTGACTTCTGCTCCTCCTGGGTGGGGAAGAGGGGACGGCGATAAACAACAGGAATTTGTTGGTTTCCCAGCAGCAAGATTTATTACTTGTAAAAATGTAGGACTTTGGAAGCCATTAATTATACATAAAGTCAATAACCAATCTTAATAGAACGTAAAGTGACAAAAGCGGTGACATTTAAGAAATAAACTTCTCCGTAGCGTGACCATCAGGGAAAGGAAAAGGCTCCAAACATGCTCTGGACATGCCATAATTGTTAGTTCTATTTTCTGATTTCATTAGAGAAAACTGCTTTCCGTGCAGGTATGTTAGGAGAGGGAGAAACTCTGATTCACGAAGGTCAGTGCTGTGTCTGGGATAACCTCCCCCACCAGTTATCAGCAGACAGAAGAATTTGGGGTATAATGTTTGAGAATTTGCTCTTTTATAATAACCCTGAAGTGTTTAGAACACTGAATCATAGAATTGCTTTGGTTGAAAAAGACCTCTAAGATCATCAAGTCCAACCACCAACCTAAGGCCATCACAGACATTAAAAACATAAAACACATTAAAAAAAAACAAACAACAACCACAAAATATCTAAAAGTGCAGATTGGATCTGAAGTTTTATTTGCCTCCCAAGTAAAATCAGACAGAATTATGGAGAACTAGGAAAAGAATAATGCTAACACTAATATTAGTAACAATAATAATAATAATTCCACTGCACTGATGCTAAATTCCAGAGATTGTAATCTGAGCAATTCTGCCAGTTAACAGCAGAGGAATTTAGAAGGAATTTGGGTTAAAAAAGTGAGAATTTACTCTTTTATGATATCAGTTGACTGTTTAAAACACACAAAAGTGGAGGTTGTATCTGCAGTTATATTTCCCTAACCCCTCCTCCTCCCCTCACCCCCCCCCCCAATAAAATCAAGCAGAATCATGGATAGCTAAAAAAATAATGATGTTAATAGCAATATTAGCAGTAGAAATAATAATTCCACTGCACTGCTGCTAATTTCCAGAGATCAGAATCTGAGCAAATCTGGCAAGAAGTGAGGAATCTGAGTTTAGACTTGCATCTTCTGTTGGTAAAATTTAGAGGAAATACATGCATCCAAGGAAAATCCAAGTGTTAAAAGAAGTTCTAGTCCCCAAATTAGACATTTATTCTAATATGACAATTAATCTTACGTGAGTCAAGAAGGTCTGCTGTGAGGTCATCATTAATTTATACTCCTCCAGCACAGTTTATCTCATTTATTTTGTACCTCAGTGTTTTCTTGCAAGATCAAGAACCAATCCTTGGCCATTTTTCTTGATGGGAATCATTTGAAATGAGCCAGACAAGTGAGAAAAGCAATGCCCACACATGAATAAGGGTTGCCAGGTTCTGGACATATTTATTTGTTTGTTTGTTTATTTGTTTTTTTCAGTTGCTTAATTGAGGAAAGATTTTTTTGCTCTTTGTTTCAAGGGGTGGAATGGTTTGTTTGCTTGTTTCCTCCAGAGCAGGGAATTTTTGTCGGTTCTCACCCTTGTTCCAGTTTGCAGGAGGAAGCATTGGGGCTGTTAGCAAGTGACATGCCCAGGAATATAAAAGAGCATTACATCTTTGGAGCTGTTTGGTGGTATTCCCCAGCATACTTGTTTGTTAGAATTTGAAAGAAGCTATTGAACTGAAAGGAGGGACAAACAATCTCCAGGCAGACAAAGCCAGTGAGAGCTAGAAGCGCCAAATTTCCATGAAACACTCCTGTTTCCATTCATATTTAAATGGCCTCTTGAGCAGCTGGACAATCTTGCTGTGGCCAGCCACAGCTGATAGTTTTTAGCCAACGGGAAATCACATGCAATTTGCTGAAAGCAGATGAAAGATGTGTGTTTTAGGCTTTTGAATGTAAGAGAATAAACACTAAACTAACACGATGAGTCAAGATGTTGGGCAGAGTTTAAGAGCAATAGAATAGATCCTCAGACCTGCAAATTAGCATCTTTGTCTTTGAAGTCATTCATAGAATCACAGAGTCATAGAATGGCTTGAGTTGGAAGGAACCTTAAAGATCATCTAGTTCCAACCCCACTGCCATGGGCAGGGACACCTCCCACTAGCCCAGGTTGCTCAAAGCCTCATCCAGCCTGGTCTTAAACACTTCCACAGATGTGTCCACAGCTTCTCCAGGCAAGCCATTCCCAGTGTCTCACCATCCTTACAGCAGCCAAAGATCGAGGCAAATATGAATGTTTCTGTAACTAATGTTGATGTCCTTCTGTTTAATGATTCTGTGAGAGAAATTCATATTTCTTAGAAATGTGCCTTGGCAACAATGACTCTATCATCTAATCATTCAATTTGTGAGGGACCAAATCCTACAGCCCAAAATAATTTAAACCTCATGTGGTAGACATCTGGAGGAAGAGAAAGCTTGGGTCAAAAGGCTGGTTGTAGTGAGGTGGTTCTTGGTTTCATTGGACTTGATGACTTGACTCTTAAAGGTCTTTTCCAAACAAAACAATGTTATGATTCTAACATTTTATTAGTGATAGGACAAGAGGAAATGGCCTTAAGTTGCAGTCCAATATGCGGGACAGAACAAAACCAGAAGTGTTACAGCTTTGGTTTGATACCTTGGAAAGCAGGCTGAGGGATGTCTGTTTCTAGTTCTGCCCCTGTGCTCCCTCCAGCCACCAAATAATCAAGACTTTGGGATTAGGACAAGGAAAGCACATGTAATTTGGACTTAAAATTGACTGAGAAATATGTTTTCTCCTTACCTGGGATAAATCAGATGGATAAATGAGGCCAGGTTGTATACACAACATCTGTACTCAGTGTACTCAGTGAGTGTTTTCCCTGAAAAAGTCATGTTATAAACTCCTAATTACCAGCCTGCAGACTGTTTCTGTGTCTGATTACCAGACATTCACTCTAAATCTTGTCCTTTTCTATTGACAAACTGTATTTTCTCTACTCCCATTCTATTACTTATGGTACTCATAGACTTAAGACTTCCCAAGCAATGACTGAGAAAATAAAATTTCCTCTGTTCACTCTGAGGTTTCATTGTCACATCTATAAATCTGTGATGAGATGATCAGTCTGAAGGAACTATTCTTCTGTTTATTTCTTGAAGATAAAATTACAGAAATGAACGATTACCTTTGCTTAGATAAAAGTGTGTTTATGTCACTGAGTCCATGCAGTGCTGATGCTCCTTGGCTCACAGAATCATAGAATTGTTTCAGGTGGAAAAGACCTCTAAGATCACGGAGTCCAACCACCAACCCAACACCACCGTGGCCATTAAACCATGTCCCTTGAGTGCCATGTCCACATGTTTCTTGAACACCTCCAGGGACAGTGACTCCCCATCTCCCCGGGCAGCCTGTTCCAATATCTGAGCACTCTTGCTGCAAAGACATTTTTCCTAATATGCAATCAAAACCTCCCCTGGCACAATTTCACAGTATCACAGTATCTTCAAGGTTGGAATAGGCCTCATAGATCATCAAGTACAACCTGTCACCACAGACCTCATGACTAGACCATGGCACCAAGTGCCACGTCCAGTCCCCTCTTGAACACCTCCAGAGACGGTGACTCCACCACCTCCCCAGGTCAATTTCAGGCCATTTCCTATCATTCTATCACCTGATAGTAGGGAGAAGAGACTGACCCCCACCTCACTACAACCTCCTTTCAGGTAGCTGTAGAAAGAAATGAGGTCTTTGTTAGGGAATACCCAATTCTTTTTGGATTGCTACCCCAAATTCCTTGCTTTGGGAATTAGGGCTTGGAGAGAAATCTGAGTAGCCGTTTCATCCGATAAGGGAAATTTCTCCAGCAGAACAAGGTTAGTGCATACTCCTGGAAATGGAGTATGCATGCAGTGGTCAGAATGAGGAAAAAAATTACAAAAACCTCTGTGCCTCAGAGAGGATAATTTGGCTCCTCCACCAGCAGTTGTTAAATGGATCCTGATGGCTGGATCCATTTGCTTTATGTTGCAAATATTTTATCCTGATTTATTTGGAGAACAAAGTAGGACTGTAGTAGCAAGCAGCCTCTCTGCCAGCTTCTGATGAGGATAAAACTCAATATCTGAGGTTCATTTTTATTAATACCTATTTTTCTGGCCAGGCAAATATCTGTAGAGAAAAATAAGATAATAAACCAACCTAGACTGGAAAAGTTAAAAAAACCCCACATAAATACCAAAGCCATTGCAAGATGACTACCAACCTTACAACATTAATAATACAAAATTTATCCTTCCTCAGCATGTTTTGATTTCCCAAGGATAAAATCAATAAAAGCTACCTTTGGCTTCCACAGCTTTCCAGAGTCTTCCATGAAGGAAAGTGGTTACAGGGAACACAGACTGAGTTTATTCCTTAATTTGGTTTTGCACAAGTAAAACCTTGAGTGTTTGCAGCTTATGGAAATTAGACCAAATTGCTGGATGGAAAAAAAAACCCCACCCACAACTCTTCAGGCACTTTTGTCTTTAAGAAATAAAAATCTTTACCTAAGGGAGGAAGTGATCTGGATTTGGTGCAAATAATTAAGTAAAATAGAGAAACTACTAAGCAAAACATTGCTTTTTTTTTTTTTTTATTTTTAAGGCAAATGGAAAACAAATGTCTGAAGAAGGCAGTGAACTTGCTTAGTATTCTATATTGCAGTACTTCTTAAGTTTAATTTGAAGAAAAATAGAGTATTTATTGTCTTTCCATCATAACTGGTTTCAGGATGGAAATAATGTCACTGAAATCAGCATAATTTGTTGTCCTGCGCTGCAATAAATACTACATTGATTTCCAAGTCACTCCCTTCCAAGACATATTTGTTTAATGTCAAACATCACAAAAAGTCACTGTTAGACTGAGGTTCATCCAAATCTGTGCTGGGAACAAGAAGCTACTACAGGAATGTCTCAGTGATTAGCATGAGACCACCCAACTACATTACTTGCCCTGGAAAATAAATTGCTGTGGTTTCACTGGTGTCCCTGATGCTGACACAATTTCTATGAGCTTTCAGCCTGGAGAAGACTCCAGTGAAACCTGATTTTGACCTTTTAGTACCTAAGGGGGCTGATTAGAAAGCTGGGGACAGAATTTTTAACAGGGCCTGTTATGACAAGACAGGGGGTGGTGGGTTTAAACTAAGAGAGGGAGATTTAGACTAGAGAAGGAAGAAATGTTTTGTGATGAGGGTGGTGAGACAATGTACCAGGTTGTCCAAAGAGGTGGTAGGCGCCCCACCCCTGGAACCATTACAGGTCAGGTTGTTTGGGGTTCTTAGCAACCAGCTCTAGTTGCAGATGTCCCCACTGTCTGTATGCAGGGTTGGATTAGATGACCTGTAGAGGTCCCTTCCAACCCAAACCATTCTATAATTGTATGATTCTATAATTCCTATCAAGGTCTGACTTGTGGGTAAACTTTCTTCTAAGCCTCTTACTTCAATGAGCTTGTATAAGAGACAGTCAGTGTTAGCATCTGAATTTTTAGCATCTGAATTTTTACAGTGGAAGGCATATGGAGATATTTCACAGCATCAAGCATGATTTTTCTGTGGTTTTGTTTTACTCTATCTCTAGGTCACTTTGGGTCACCTTGTCCAAACAGATGGCCTTAACTTCAAGAAACTGGCCCTTTTTTTCTTTGTTTGTTTGTTTGGAATGGATGTTTGATTTAAATCTAGCGAAGAAACACTTGAAATTGCACTAGAAAAGTCTTCACTTTAAAGTGGGAACACTCAGTGCCAAATCCAGCAGGAATAGGTAGATTGATAGAAGAGTTTACTTAAATGATACTAGCACACAGTTTATCTTCCTAGCCATCAGGTTAAGAGATGCTGTGCATAACTTCCTTAACCTTAACCTCATCTGTTCATCTCCCAGAGTTGCACAAGGGATAGAAGAGATCAATGTTGAGTTTGGTACTGGTAAATGTTTATGTCTGTATGCAAAGGAAGAAGTGGGGAGACATCTTGAAACTATGCCTTCCCAGTGAAAGCTTTTAATAAAATTAGGTCTTAGAAATGTGGAGTGTGATCTTTGCTGTGTTTTGATTTCACTGAAGATTATGGCTAGACTTGCCAAAACCAACTGCAAAGTCTTACATTTGTAAACTTCCCACACGACGCCCAGTGAACTCGATACATCCCAGAGAAAGAACCCGAGTGCTGCTGTTTACATTCCTAAAGTCTCGACAAACAAGGAGAACAATATCTGCTCTTTACAGATTACTATGGTCAGGTTCCTGTGTACAGCACGAGTGACCTTTCCAAGTTGAGCAATCTATATATACTCAACGCCGAGTGCTGGAAAAAGCTCAGGTGTATCGTCTTACCCTGAGTTAATATGAGATACATGAAGAATGATTTTTACAGTATCCAGCTGCTGAATAGCAAATGATTGAATTTTGCAGGATAAAAAGGGGCTTTTCCCTTATGTAAATATATAGATTCTTCACACTGCTGGGAGACTGTGTGTTGTACACAATTCATCTTAAGCTCATGCCGTCGCCTCTCTGACTCTTCTTTTATCTGTGGCTTTTTCGTTATCTATGGTCAAGCACTGGAACAGGCTGCCTAGGGAAGTGGTGGAATCATCAGCCCTGGAGGGATTTCAAAGCTGTGTTGATGTGGTGCTGAGGGACATAGTTTAGTGGTGAGCTCAGCAGTATTTGGTTAATGTTTGAACTTATCTTAAAGGTCTTTTCCAACCCAAACGATTTAATGATTCTGTGGTTATTCTGCTCTCTATATCACTTTCCTTACCAAATGCATCTTTCTCTCAGTAAAGGGAGAGCTGACAGGTGTAGCACCTCCTGCTCCATGCTCCCCCATGCCCAGGTGATAATTTGAGACAAAGCAAAACATGATCAACCAGCCCTTTTGCATCTCCAAGCTCGGGGAGATGTGGTACCTGTAGCACATGGCCACAGGCCCTGTAAGTGCTTTTATTCAGCTCCGAACCACGGCAAAGGTGGTTATTCTGCTCTCTGTATCACTTTCCTTACTGCACTGCTTTCCACTTTCCTGTAGCTGTGGAGCTAACGGGGAAAAGCTTTGTCCTGATGAGGCATCAGGTCTAATGTGCTTCAGAACAAGCTCTTGGGAAGAACGAGGAAGCATGAAAGAAAAGGTGTGTGGGCTGTTCTCGAGAAGGTTTCATTCCTTTGTATGAGATGCTGTGCTGCACTGTTAAGCTGTTGTTAAAACTCACCCCAAAGAGGATGGAGGGGAAGGCTGGGCAGATGCAGTGTCCCACAGGGCTACTCAAAAGCAAGGAGAAGCACAGGAGACAGTTGCTGTCTGTTTGAGGTCCCTGGACCCCTGGAGTCTTGTAGTCAGATGCTAGAAAGTTTCTGCCTTTGTTTAGAAACTGTAACCTGATTACCTGAGAGGAGGTTGTAGCAATGTGGGTGCTGATCTCTTCTTCCAAGTAACAGGACAAGAGGAAACAACCTCAGGCTGTGCTAAAGGAGGTTTAGTTTGGACTTTAGGAAAAAAGAAAACCTTCACTGAAAGGGCTGTCAAGCTCTGGGCAGCTCATTGGCTGCCCAGAGAAGTGGCTGAATCGTTATCCCTGGAGGTGTTTAAACGATGTGTGGTGCTGAGGGACATAGTTTAGCACAAGACTTGGAAGCGTTGGGTTAATGGTTTGACTCAATGATCTTAGAAGTATTTTCCAACCTGAACAATTCTATTATTCTGTGATGAGCCTGTTTCTAGGATAATACAGGTTCTTTCCATACCCATTTTACTTCCACTTGTAACAGCTTTTCTTCTCCAAAGGCTCTGTGGGAGATCCTTTGTGCAAATAAGAATAAAATAATTTTATCAGACCACAGTGTAATGGGCTTTTCCCTCTGTTCTTCCAAGACACCTGCAAAAGGGAGGTTTTGTCGTGCAAGCTCGATTTTAGTGTATTGACAAGTCTCCTATAAATAGAATTCTGAACAATGGCAAGGTTAGGAAAGTTCACAGATGCCTCCTAACTTTGTAGCTAGGCTCCAGCTTTATTTTCTGACATAAGAAATGCGGAAACAAATATAGAAAATATATAATCCAGATTCTACTAGTGTATTCATATATGCAGCTATAACAGAAAAAAGAATAATTAGTATCTCAGGCTGTCAGCAAGTGCTTGTTCTGCTTCTTAAAACCTGAGCACTCCTGGTTAGTGGGAGTGAGATAATGATAGAAACATCCTGTGAGATCGTAACCCAAGTGTTTTGGTGGTTGAACTTGAGGAAAGGGCACATATTATCAGCTGTATTCCATTCTCAATTCACTACAGGAGAGAAACTGTCTAAAAACCAAGCAATCAATAATTTGTATAGTGAACACAGTGTGCCGTTAAGTGGTCTAATCTTTAGATCTCTTCAAACACAAGGTGGTACAGAAGAGGAATGACTACCAAGGAGGAAGCAACCTGAGGTGTAATTCATAAGAACAAAGACTGGAAGGGAAGCTGTACTAAATTATTTTTGCATTAGAAAGCCTGACAGGTCACAAAGCCTGGCTGGTCATTCTCAAAGAGCTTGCTACAATAAAAGCTTGTGTAGGAATGGAATTGAATCAGCCACAAACCCACGGTATCTTCTGCAGGGGGAGGAACTTTTTACAAGGGGGTTTAGTGTTAGGAAGAGAGGGAATGGCTTTAAGCTGGAGGAGGGGAGATTTAGACTGGATATTAGGAAGAAGTTCTTTACAATGAAGGTGGTGAGACATTGGGAAAAGTAGCCCAGAAAAGCTATGGATGTTCTCTTTCTGGAAGTGTTCAAGAACTGGCTGGAATGGGCTTTGAGCAACCTGGTCTAGTGGAAGGTGCCCCTGTCCTGGCAGGACAATTGGAACTAGGTGATTTTTATGATCTTCCAACCCAAACCATTCTATAATTTGCCCCTGTACATCCTCCAGAGTAAAGGGATTTTTTTGCATGCCACAAATAGGGACTTCTAGTTACTGAAGATGCTGCTGGTTGTCTTTCCTAGCTTTCTTAAATCTGCAAATTGTTGGAAAGAACTACTTGGGGGATGCTCTGCTAGACATCAATCACCTAAAAAGAGGCAGAATATGACTTACAATACTGATGACCTGAAAAATATTTTTCTAGAAGGTCTTGGTGTTTGCAAGAGTCACAACTCAGTAATTCTTTTGTCAGTGTTCTTACAACAGTACAAGGAAATAAAATCCCTTGGTGTTATTGAGAAAAATGAGGTAAGAAACACCAGCTTGGTTTTGAAGGTTGAATTAGGCTTTATGATTCTGACTTAAATAATCTATTCAGTAATTTAACATAATCATAGACACATCAAGATCCATCAAGGCCAGAAAGTGCTGTTGTAGTCACTTGAGATGTTCTGTGCAATGTGAACCACAAGATTTCCCAGAATTGTTGAATCTGTTTGAATTTAATTTAAGCTCTTCTTTTAGAGAGAAAACTGAGTTGCTGTTCCACAGATTCACAGAATAACAGAATTGTTTTGGTTGGAAAAGACCTTTAAGATCATCAAGTCCAACCATTATCTAACTCTAGGCAGTTTCAAACCAGCAGGTTCACTCCTGTGAGGGAAGAGTCCAGGGAAGATTTTTAATTCAGTAAAGGTCTAAATAATTTGAATAACAACGACAATTACCTTTGTCTCCTTGAACCATCCAAGTGGTGATTAGGTCTGAACATGACTTTTAAGGCACTAACACATTTCCAGGGCTGACTCAAGTAAGAGGATTTTCAGTGTTGTGGGTCTGAGTAGCTAAGCAGGTATTCTGTAAACGGAGAGAAAATCAGAAGGGAAAGAGGGAAAAGCAAAGGAGAGAGAAAAAAGTGGAACTGGAAAACCAAATCCAGCTCCAGATGAAATATTTCCTCACATAAAATGGCTTTAAAAGCAGTTTGTCCAGTGACTTCATTTAACAAGGCATTGTGTAAAATATGGCATTGTTCCTTACCAGAATTAGAGACCAAGAAATCTACTTATTTCTTACATACTTGCACTGCAAGTGGTATGAAGTTGTAATGTGGAAGTAATAACTCTGAAGCACAACCACCTTGTGGTATTTCCTTCTGGAGTTCCACCACATTACCTAAAAATGGGATTGCTTGGACTGCAAGGATGTTGCTGATTCTCAGAAGTTTATCCTGGTGTGGTGTTTGTTTTAATGTAAGTTTTTATTAAGCATCTTTAGTATAATGACATAATTCAGTCAGACCTTTGTTCATGGGGAGATATTAAGATCCTCTGAAAACAGCTTGGGCCAAAACCTGGAAGTGTTGCATACCTACCACCACATCTAAATGCACACTTCTCAGTGCCTTGTTCTTTCCTCCAGAAGTTTTGTGATTGATTCTTTTCATTGTCATTCTCTATTGGTAACTCAGCTGGACTAAATGCAGAAAAACAACTTCTGAAAGACCTCGAGACTTGTGCCTTGGAATTGGCTGAGCAAATAAGTATGTTGAGTTTGTTCTAAGTGTTGGACTCTCGGGTTGAAGGTGGCCAGTACGACGAGCTGAGAGGTACCTGGAGATGTCTCACATTCTGAATTGTGATTTCTGCTGCTAGGTCCTTGCATGCTGTTACACATGGGGAAGCACTTCATTGCCAGATTTAACAAATATATTCACTAGTGTTGTGGTTTTGTTGGAATTCCTTATCTGCATTTTTTATAATTAAAACTTGAGTAGTTTTTGAATAGTCCTATTTTTGATAGTGTGCTTGGTCTCCGCTTGCTCTCTCAGGCTGAAGATCAGGGAACAGATATTGTGTTGGTGGAGGCATAGAGTCAATAGCATTTTCACTTACCTTTTTCTTCATTATTCTTTTCCTATTACTGAAGTCCAGTTCACTTCACATTACCGTTTTTGTTTTCCTTTCTCAGTATCTAACGAGGCTTTCCTCCAGTTTATTTCTAGTCTGTCCAAAGTTTGATCCTCCCTACTGCAGCTTTGTGCTTTACCAGTGATCACTGTGCATTTGGAGAAGCAAAGTATGCTGAAGAGCCAGCACTGCTCACAGCTGCCGGGCTGACAACTGAAAGGCACAAGTGGGGACAAAGCAGAGCAGACGGAGTGATGTGGGAACATTAACACTTGTGAGGTACTCTCATCCTCCCTCCTTTCTTGTTAAAGGAGAGAGAAGCTGGGCTTTTGTCCAAAAATGCACTTAAGCATGTGCTTGACCTTAAAACATGTGAAAAGGCTCTTTACTATCTTTCCTACGGTTTTCTGTTACCTGAATGTACATTTAATGGAAATATGTCCCATCTCTTTGATCCCACACTTAAGATGATCCATATTTTTTTACTCCCTGGAAATAGGGAAATCTGTTTGTTCTATCAAGCAGGTTTCCAGGAAACTTAACACGGTGCATTTAGTATTTGGTAGACTGCACTGCCCTTTGATGAACAAGGGAAAGTTATGACATGGAAAAAGTGGAGAGAAATTGTTTTGATCCAGCCTTGCACAGGACTGGGAAAAGAGAAGGATTAAAGTGTCTTTACCATAAAGTTTGGCAGCAATTGTCAAGAACAAAAATGAAAATAGTTTAAGAGAACAGCACAGGCAATAACTCACATGGGGGGGTCGGCAGAGGACCAGAAGAAGTGGCCAGACTGACATTGCTTGGTTTTATTAACTCATCCATAATTAGCCCATAGCTTAGATACAATTTAGCTTGTGCCATATGGGCTAATATAGTGCTGAAAGTTACCCCCATGCAGGTGACAGTCTGTCAGGCTGAAGGAAGATTAGCATAAAACAAACAACAATGCACTCTTAATGACAACAGCACCATTTGCCACACCATAGTTAAGGATGTATAAGCACTTCCATTATATCCCAATATTCAAGATTTTATTAAGTAGCTATTAAAAGGCATGTGCACACACACACACACACAGAGCCTTATAGCCCAGTGAATCCTTTCTTCAATTCCCAAGAAAACTCTTTGTGTACTCAGGTTTGTAACACACACACACCCCCTTAATAGCCCAGTGAATCCTTTCTTCACTTCTCAAGAAAACTCTTTGTGTACTTGGAGTTCATTTTCTAGTTATTTTATATTTTAAATATATTTTAAAATGATAACAATGCCCAAAGTAAGGATTAACTTGCAGCTCTGCCTGGAAACAGAGTGTGGAATGAGTTGTTGTAGGTAAAGCATGTTGGGCAAATAGATGATAAATGCAGAATAGAGAGGCTGTTAAGCTCAAATAAAAATGAGAAAGCAAAGCTCTTTGTGCCTATCAACTTGATTAGAACTTTTTATAGCCTGTATTAATCTTAACCAGATAGCAATGGTAAAACTGCGTGTATGTTTTTTTGTGTGTATGATTTGTACTGGGAAGAGAAGTAAGCTATTGTCTTTATTGATTTCTCTTTATTGAATAGGAATTGCACCATTCAAACAATACCAGTGTTTATGTTAATTTGGCTCCATATTGCCAATATTTCCACTTTTAAAAATCAAGGAGGAAATTTGGTGCCAGAGCCTTTTCCAAACTGTGCTGACACAAAGCAGCAGAAGCCATTAGCATTCTCGGTTAAGGCTGATCAGTCATGCCGTTGAACCATTTCTTCTCTTCCCCCCAACCCCAACATATTTGCTTTCCTGTGTTTTCCAGATGAAAAGGAAGCTCCCCTTCCACTAAGTTTTCTGGACTTTTCTTTTGAAAGGCAGCCTAACCATTTTAAATATTTTAAATGAAGTGAGTTTTGTTATGTAGACAGGAGCTCATTCCCCCCCCCCCCCTAGCTCTCATCGGCTATTTATGTGACTCTATGGTTTTCAAATGGTATAATGCTAGAGGATGCCAAATGTCCTGCCATTTAATAACCAGTAGCATACAGAGCTCTTTTCAAAATGCCACCACTCTGAGCATCTGTTGTTATTAAGTAAGATGATCAAATTTTGTACAGGACTTCAATTTTGCTTTTCACATCACTTACAGAGCAAGAATAATATGCAGCCTGTGTATAAAACGAATGTGTTGGGCTCATTGAGCCAATTGCTGGTTTTTGTGTTCTGCTTTATTGCAGATTGTAAAATAAACTTTGGCCTTTTTTAAATAAATGTTATAAAAATGCTCTGTGAATCAGGAGAGTGTCAGCAATTAAAACCATTTAACATCATAATAATTAAAAATGCAATACTCTAGTGTCATCAGCACTGGTTCACATAAAAAGCCACGTTGTCAGTCCTTAATAATTACATTATTTGACAGACAGGCTGAAGAAGAGTAAAGGTGCCCATTGCTAGTGTCAGATGAGCAACTGATTCTTATTGTTTCTGGAAATTGCTCTAAAATCTTTAACTATCCCTGTCTTTCAGCTAACAGATGTGCAGGAATGTCCTGGGCCCACCATTGCTTTTCTCTCCAGCAGAATATGACTGACAACAGGACAACACAAGGGAACAGCTGGGTCGAAGCGCATAATATTTTCCTGGTAGAGAAAAGAGGCTGATTAGGCTATGGAGTACCTAATTGGGTAAGATGCCCCTCATTTTCCAACGATAAAATTCAGATAGCGTAGAGCAGAAACGAGAGGATGGGCTGGGCAGAGCCTTATGATTGTCCTGCAGCACAACTGGACCTTTAAAAATGAGTGATGCTGTTACAGCTGTGGTTTGGGACTGTGCCTGTGCTCAGTGTTGTGAAGGGGTCACACTTTTGAGAGAGGGCTGAATGCAGAAATGATAGCATTTAAATGGCAGCTTTGCATCTCAGGTCATTCTCCTTCCTCTTCCTAAGCTGACAGAGGCAGAAGGGCATATGTCTCTCTGGTGTTATTTATTTGTTTGTTTGTTTGTTTCCTCCCAAGGGAAAATCAAGCAAAAAATAAAAAGCAAAGCATGAACTTGTAGATTTAGGTTTGGGGTTTTTTACCCTTTAATATCAGTGATGTGGGATTCTTCTCTGGCTTCATTGCCTGCTGTATGCTACAGCAGAAACGCAATGCTGTAGAAGCGGTGTCATCTTCCATCTTGAGAAGATGATGGAGAAGTTTTGGTTGCATGACTGTGGCTAGGGGAAGAGCTGAAATCCTTTCAAACCCTAAAGGGAACAAAGTCTAAAGAGGTTTTGGAGGAGCATCCTCAGTCCTGCCTCTGGAAACTGTAGAGAATAGGGAGTGAAAATTGACTTAAAATATCTTGATGAAACAATTTGCTTTTTCTGTCTTCCTGGAGAGCTTTCTGTGTTCTCCTGCCTGTCTGTGGAATTATTCCTAGACTGAAGCACTCTGAATATTTTTACTTCAGCTTCTTTGTCAGCATGCAAGCCTACTGGGGTGGGATTTTTAAAATTTATTTGTCTATTTTTCTAAATTCTAACTTTGAATGTGTGAGTCTGCCATCACACAGCCAGACACAGTTCCAGCAATCTTCTCCAATACTGGACACTTTTAAGATTCAACCAGACAGGGTGCTGGGCCATCTTGTCTAAACCATACTTTTTTGCCAAGAAAGCTTAGATCAGATGATCCCTGAGGCCACTTCCAACCTGACATTCCATGAAAATATGGTCATGAGAAATAGGCTACCTTATACCTTCACTTGTAGGACCACTTGTTCATCTGTGAGACTGAATTGAAAATGCATTTTATTTTCTTTTACTTTCATAGATGTTCAAATAAGTGAGGAACTCTAAATAGAACAAGGTGTGAAAGCTTCTTTGTTATCCCCAGTGTATTAATCTGGGCTAGGAGGCAGACTGGTTCAGACTGGGAGAGGAGCTTTGGGCATTCAACAACCTCTCTCCTGCCCACAGAGCTGCAGGCTGAGAGCTTGGGAGCTTGGGTATGGCTGTGCCTTCAGGCACCCAAAATTGCACAAGCTTTGAGGGTGGAGTGTCCTTTTGAAAATAAGCTCAAAGCTAAACTTCAAACCAGATCTTGCAAGGCCTCATATCAAATATCATCAAGACTGGAAGTCATTCTAGGGTAGGATAAAGTCACTTGGCATGAAAATCTCATTGCTTTGATTTTTCTTTCCTTCACCTTGTGTATTCTGATTTGATTTTAATAGCCTGTTGTTAGCAATAGTTGCTATTCTCCAAGGAAACTAATGATTCAGCTTCATAAGTTTAATGTTGGGATAGAGGAATTATAAAATATTTGTGAAGGTCATGATGCATAAGTTAAATCATATCGAAACTGTTCTGAAGGTAAACAAATCAAAATGTTCCTCTGAACACGTCTAGAAGGTTTGTTTCCAAGAGGTGTCTACACACTTTGTAGATGTTGTCTACAACATCTTTGGCAGATGTTTGTTCTTCCCAAGGTCTTGCTCTTGAGTGATGGGAATCTAAAACCGAGAGGAACACATCTAGTGAGCACCAACAGCAGTGTTGCCAGTGAAGGTTGCCTGGGAAAAGGAGCAGTGGGACATCCCAAAGGCCAGCGACAAGCATTTTAAAAGCAGTGAAACCATCTGAAAGGCTGGAGCATCTCTGAAAATCTTTCTACACTGGATTTAATTCATATGTGCAATTATTTTAGTTCAAATATTAGACTTATTTTTAAAACAGATTATAATTTGGTAAGGAAATAGACATAATTGCATGATGGAAAGGGATTTGATTTGCTGCTCTTGTGCACCAGAAGAGTTTTTAGGTGAAGATATAAAAGGAGCACATTATCCTCTGATTAACCCAATTCAAACAATGGAAATAGAATTCCATCTGCCATAGAAATCATAAATAATAAATACATTATTAAATCAATAAACTGAGTATAACAATGAATTTTAAATCTTACATTGTGATGAGAGCCAGCTCTTTCTTTGGGACATATTAAACTATATTCACAGCACATTCCACTTGGTATGGTGTTGTGGTTTTTTTTTTTTAATAGGTGATCTGTTTCTTTTTCAGGAAGTTCATGTGAAGTTTCTGAACCTCCACTTTGCCCCTTGGGGAGAAGCAGCCCAGAAATCAGGTGAAAGTGTTCTAAAAAAAGAAAGAGAGAGGGAGGAAATCTCAAAAGGAGGGGAAAAAAGTAACAAAAGAAAATAGGGCATTCTAGAAATACTGGTAAATAAAACACAACCTATGAGCAGCATGGGAAGGCTGTTTAACCCGCTGCACACCAGTGATTCCATACTGCCAGCTAACAGAATGTTGAGTGAGGAATATCAAGTAGAAAGGCTCTCTGGGTTAGTGACAATAAGCGTTGCACAAATGTCAGCAGACTGAAATAGAAGAAAATATAGAATCAAAGAATCATAGAATTGTTTTGGTTAGAAGAGACCTCTAAGATCATCAAGTCCAATCTTCAACCCAACACCAACATAGCCTTTAAACCCTGTCCCAAAGTGCCATGTCCACATGTTTCTTGAACACCTCCAGAGATGGTGACCCCACCACATCTTTGGGCAGCCTGTTGCAATGCCTTTCTTGCAGGAAAGAATTTCCCCCTTAATATCCAAATTAAACCTACTCTTCCACAATTTCAGGCTATTTGATCTTGCTCTATTACCTGATACTAGGGAGAAGAACATAAGAAAAAACTCCGGTGCGAAGGTGTCGGAGCCCTGGAACAGGCTGCTTGGAGATGTTGTGCAGTGTCCTTCTGTGGAGAGATTCCAAACCCACCTGGCCATTGTGATCCTGGGCAAGCTGCTGTGGGTGACCCTGCTTTAGCAAGGGAGTTGGACTAGATGATTCACAGAGGTCCCTTCCAGCCCCCACCTTGCTGGAATTCTGTGATTCTGACTTGGCTCCATCATTCTGTGGTCCTTCTGTTGTAGCTGTTAGCAGGAGACCTCTGCACCCTCTGTCCCTTTATGCCTTTTTGTTTTGCAATGCGTGCAAAACTCCTGCATGTTAATTTTCTCCACAAAGCTCTGACCTCCAAATTGTTTTTTTCATTCATTGCCCAGATTATCAAATTATTTATCTGCTCAATTTTTGCAGCAGGACTCAAATTTGTGTGGTTTCTCTGGGTGTTATTTCTGCATTGCATGTACACTGTCTTGGTCAGTTCCAAACCTACAATGACCTACAACATGGTATTTCTACCATGCTTTTCTTGCAAAAAAATGCTGTGAAAGGGTTAAGATGTGCCCTTGCCAGCGTGGTTCATCATGGAGATGTATCTTCTATATTTCTGAAGGAATGATTGCTGCTGCTTTTGAAACATCCCTTGCTTGTAGGCTTGCCCTTTTCCACACTGTAACCAGGACAGTACTCCCTCAGCGCTGCTTTCTGCCATTTCTTCAGTGTTAGGCACTAGTCATTCAACTCACCAGTCCTGTGCTCCCACAGCCAGTACAGCAGCAGCATCCAACCCTTAGCTTTCTAAGTACTGACAGTCCCACTGAATTTAGAGGACAACAGAAATCTTGACATTCAACTTGCAACATTTCTGTTGCTAAGCCTCTGTTCCCATGACTTATTTTTTAATGCAAATCAGAATATGATTAGCTGTTTTCTCTCTTCACCGTGTTTATTCTTTCTTGTTCTTTGGGCTGTTTTTCATGCCTCATCTTGGCTGAATTCTCTCCCAGTTTTCTCCCTTCTTGTGTGTTTCTGCTCTTGTTCTGTTCTCTGCCCTTTGTTCTCAGTTGATGTTCCCTCCCCACCCCCTTTTTTTCCTTTTATGCCTCTCTTGCATATTTTCTGGTGCTCTATTATCTATGTGCTTTGTCTTTTCTTTTCTTTGTCTTTTCATTTTGCCTATCTTTGTTCTGTGTCCTCTTTGGTGTCTCGCTGTTCTTTGTCTTCTCTTTTTCCTTGTTCTTTCTTTTCCTCTGTCTGTCTCTTTTTATGATTCCCTTTTATCTTCGTTGTGTTCTGAGTAGGTTTGTCTTGATCTTTGTCTTTGTAGAGAACGTGCTCAAATGAAGACAAAACACACCATTCAAACAGAACTTGCCTATTAATTATAACATGGACACACCACCAAAACCCAAGCCTCCCACAAAGCCAGCAAACCAAATCCAATCCAAAACTAAAGAATTTTCAAAGCCAGAATATTTTTTCTCCTAGTCACACAAGCTCTATATAGAGCCTCATGGTTGAGTAGCCAGCACTTAAATCACATCCTACCCCACTCCTCACCTGGTGGCTGCCTGTCAGTTAATCCACCCTACCTTTTTTCACTGACCCATTGATAGTTGGGTGCAAAACAACCAAAGTGAGGTATCTGGTTATGTAGCAGCAATGAGTAAAAATGTGTCTTTTGGTCTCTGGTATGGAATCCACACAATCTCCATGTCTCAAGTGTACCCCTTCCTCCTGTAGTGGGGGTTATAATTTACTGCAGATGTCTTTGACCTACATCATCAGCTCCAAGTTATCAGTTGCTACTAGAAGGAATGTTTTAATTTACTAACCAGCTCTGCTGGGAATGGGTATCAGCTACAGCCATGTGAAAGGCAGGGTTTCTTGGTACACTTGGTGCACAGCCACAAGTTATTGTTGCTAATTCTTTCATATTTACAAAACAAAACATCTGAGATACATGGAAACAGGGAAAAAAAAGACAGAATTATTTTGGTAAAGGAAGTCCTATTTGGTCCCCAAATAAATTTTCTGTGTGTGATCTCTTTGAAAAGACCAGAGTGATTAGAAAGTTTAAGCTCCAAAAAGAAAAAGTTCATTCAAAACCAGTTTAGCGTTGTGTTCATTTCCCCACCTTTTTCTTCTCTCTAATAATTTAGTGAAATCTCTCTGGATATTCAACATTTGATTAATCCTCATTAAAGTGCTGGCTGAGAAACAAACCTCAGATCATGGAGTTTGCCCTGTTGCTGCTGTTCACCTTATTTTTGCTTTCTTATTTATTTTTTTTTTTTTTCTTTCACCTGCAGGAGTACTGTGAGAACCATCTTAAGTTGTCAAGTGACAAAATGGATGAGTTGGGGGCACCTCGTCAGGGTAGAAGGTCTGGGTGCTCCCAGGGACCCTGTAACAGTCCATCCTAGGTTGCTGCATCCTGGGGGCTCAGGGGACCCTGCCTGCCCCCACTAGCCTTTCCAGGCTGCTTCACTCTCCCCTTAACTTTGCTGTTAAATTGTCACTTTCCTGGCCAGGCTGTAGTATATAAATAGAAATCTCATATCTTCTACCTGCTGTGCTCTGGGGAAGCCCCAGAACACCCAGCACATCACCTATCCCTGCAAACCAGCTATAGGACCTGGCCACAATATTGCAGCAAATAACCTGGGTCTGATGTGAATTGCCCTGAATGTGGGAAATGCTGAAGCTTCCCTGGAGGCTGCAAATAGAGCTAAGCCCAGGTTAGGCTCTTCCTGCTGCTTGCACCTCATTGCAACACTCACTGCAGAGGTGGATGCAGCAGTGGGACCAGTATCCCTCATTGTGGTGGAGTATTCCTCATGGTGGTGATGGCTGTAGAAGTGGGACCAGCATTCGTTGTTGCAGGGGTGGATGCAGAAGTGAGACCAGCATCCCTTGCTGTGGTGGATGAAGAAGTGAAGAGCATCTTCCCTTCCCATGGTGTTGGATGCAGAAGTGGGACCATCACCTTCTACCACAGTGACAGATGCAGAAGCAGGACCAGCATCCCTCACAGTGGTGATAGATAGAGATACAGGACCAGCTCCTCTCACTGCAGAGGCAGATGCAGATCAGGATGGGGTCTCTTCCTGCTGTTTTCCATCAGGGTGTGGGAGTGATGCTGATCAGGAAAGGGATGTGTGGGAAGGTGCAGGGGACTTTGCAGGCTGGCTGGCACCGTTGATGTGTGCCAGCATTGTGGGCTGAAGGGATGTTTCCCTGCATGGCCCCAACCTGGTCATTTTTGAGAGAGTGCAGGTGATCTCCCAATTTGCATAAATATGCATGGATTACAGGTTTCCCAAGCTAGACATTTTTTGTCTTCATAATATTGATTTAAATTATACTTAAATATTAATAAAGTGATTTAAGACCAGGCCATTTAGGCCAAATGTACATTAAAATTCCCCTTCTATTTTTCCCTCTTTTTAAATCCTCCTCCTTCAGTTTATTCCCTGCGGGAGGGTTTGGGTCCTGAACTCATTGTGAGATCTTCAAACACATAATAAGAATTAATCACCATTAGTCCTCTATTTTAACAGCTGCTTCCTACCCCCGAAACCAGTACAGCTGCAAACTTCCCTCCCTCTGCCGACACCGTAATCCCATTACAGCTGCAAACTTCCACACGTTTAACAGGCAGATTTAAGCTTATTTTCAAGCAACTCTCATTTCTTAATTGCTCAGGTCTGGAGTGGAAGTGGGTGATGCAGCTCCTGGCTGGGTGGGAGCTGAAGGAGCATCACCTTCCCTAAGCCCAAAGCCATCATGCTGTTGACGTTCTGGTCCACCGTGGGAGGTTGCAAACCTCACTTTGAACATGAGTGCAGCCTTTTGCCTCAACTGGTCTTTATTTTTGATATTTGTATGAGGACAAGTATGATGTATTTGTCAACAGGGAGAAATCTCTCATGGAAATTACTTGTGGAAATCTCCCTTTTTCTTCTCACACCGTGGGCTTGCTTCTGCTTTCTCCATTCTGATATCTGCCCTTAGATTGCAATGATTTTAGTTTTGTACTTTTTAGCGTTAAGGTTTGAGGTAGATAATTATTTTGCTTAATAGTAAATTTCCTTGCAACGTGCCCAGAGGGATATGAAATAAAAGGTATTTAAAAATCTACCATGTTAGAAAAGTAAAATAATTTCAGCTAATGAGATTATCAAGGATAATCGGTTTACAAAGGCCCATTATGTGACAGATTCATTGATGTCTTAAAACAGAAAAGGAGAATCCTATTTATTTTTTGAAATGGTGTAGAATAAATTGCCTTTTTTTGGGGGGGGGGGGGGGTGGGGTGTAAAAGGCAGCTTTTAGTGTTTATTTTCTTTAAATTTGATGATTTCTGTAGCCCCATCTGCTGTTCAATTTCAGAAGTATCCAAGAGGAAGATTTGGTGGAAGTTAACCTTTTTTTTTCATTTTTGTTTGTTTTTTTCTGTTGAAAATTGGCAGCAGGTGGGACCAAAATTGTGGATTTGTCTCATGAGAGTAAGGAAGGACTTAATTTCCAGAATTTGTGTAAAGAAGTTGCAGGAGTGCAAGGGAAAATTCCACCTCCATTCAACCATGACTTAGGAGGCATTCTGGAAAGATAGCTGGCTTCTGCAGGGGAGGAAGAAGAGAAGAAAGTGGAGGAGGAGGAGAGGTCAGAGCTGGTGAGTGATCCCACTGGAGCTACCATGAAGAACCTTCTAACATAGCTGCTTTCTTAATTCAGAAAATCCAAACAGCTCCAAAGAAAGAAATGGGATGAGGTAGTTCAGAAGACAGGTGACTGAAATAACTACAGATCCATATAATACAGAACAGGGATGTTTTAGAGTCATGGAAGTTTATTGGAACATTTTCCTCCCTGTTTTACCTCAAACTTTTTAGGAGACATGTTAGAGCTGGAGTTTGCTTACAGAATTGTTGACTTGACCCAAGCAGGATTGAAAGGTGCTCCAATGCTACAGTGGCCCTAGAAACAGAGTCACAGAACGCATTGGGCTGGAAGGGACCTTTAAAGGTCATCTAGTTCAACCTTCCATGCAGTAAGCAGGGGAGTCTTATACAAGAGGCTACAGGGCTGGCACTTATAAATATGTACCAACAACATTATTACTATTTTAAATAATATACATTAAAATACAGAAGTATAAAACTACAACCCTGATAAAGTATTACAATGGTGTCTGGCTTACTTATTGCACTTTATTGTCTTGACCATGAAACAATGTTAGAGGCTGCTCAGAGTGTATCTGGTGGATCTTATACATGGAGTCTCTTTCAGGACCTCCCTTTTGCTTCACAATGATGCAGGAGGTGACTTTTCAGCAAGTGACATCAAATTATTTCAGACTTGTATACATAATACACAAATTCTGTCCCCTTTGAATGATGAAGAGCATTCTGAGTGATTGATTTGCCGACATGCAGTGACTGGAACAGTTCATGTTGTCCTTGGAACCCCCAAACTTGACCTACATTTCCCATTGCGTGTCTTGACTTGGTCACTGAAGGGAATAACAGGGAAATGAAAACTGAGCTCTTTGAGTACAACATCCTCAGCACCATGTCCTCTGTCTGTGCCTGCCCCATGCACATGGACCTTTGTCCTCTCCAAAAGACTGTGGGTCTTGTATAGTTTCTTCCACTGAAGCTCTCAATCCTCTGCTTAAATGCTGCCCTCTATTTTTTTCCCTCCCTTTAATATTTAGCAGGAAAGAATTCTGCAATGAGCTTTATTAAAGCAGCAGGATATATTAAAAACCAAAATATGTTTAGCAAGATTTGAGGGGGAAAGCTGCAGTAATTAATTTTCAATAATACCTGGCATTTCCAGAACTCCTTTCATCCCAAGATCACCAAACAGTTTACAGACATTAATTAATTAAAGCATTATGATGCCCCAGTGTGGGGCCACTGCCTGCATGTCTGACTCAGACAAACTCCTTCCAATTCCCTGGACAGCTAAGCAGTATCCACTCCTCTGCCTTTGCCAGGGCTGCTACTCTGAGTAAATACTGCTCAGCTTTCCTATGGTTTGCACTGTGTGGCCCTATGTAAATATTTTCCAATAAGTTCGATTATTTGTCTTTTATTCTCTATCAGGAAAACCCCCAAATATCTGAGTAATATAATTTCCAGCTTGTGTTTACATGAGGGCACTCTGAATGATTAGTTTCTGATTCTGCTGCCCATTAAAACCTCCCTGCTCCTGGTAATTCTGTTTTTGCAAGACACGCATTGCAAGCTTTGCTTTTGGGGTAGTTGAGGAGTTCTTTTGACAGGACAGTAAATTGCATGGTGGGGAGAGGTGGGGAGTGGGGGAAGGGAGGTGTATGGCCTGAGCCTGAGAGGGGCACAAATAACATCACACTCCTGGAAATCCCACGTGAAGTATAAGTTTGGTGAAATCTTATGAAAGCTATAGATTATACAAACTTTCTCCACTCCGATGATTTGATTCATGAACACGTAAATAGATAGATGGAGAGATCCATCACGGGGTTCCCTAGGGAACAATGCTCTGGTGTTTGTGATTGGAAAAATATTATAAAAGAGCTCACGTACAGCCAATAGTTAGACAGTTTTGTACCGCCAAGATAAATAGAAAAGAAATGACATTTCATGATCGTATTTTTAAAGGATGTTGGAAGTTACCAAAGCAGGAGAAATGGATGTCCTGTGGTGAAAAATCTGCAGTCCCACTTGGCACTGCTACCAGCTGGGCATCCCTTTGGGCCATGAGCCCCTCACTCTCTCTGACCTAGCTCTTCAAGATCATGAGGTGGCATCATATTCTCATAATCTTGGGGAATGTCTTTATCTGGATGTTTTAAACCCATCCCTTGGCCATTTTGCTCATAGGATGACTGATTTTACTATAGCCTCCCAGTTGGGATGTTCAGAAGCAGAATCAACTGTGAAATGCATTTGCAATGGAAGAACTAACTGGGTGTTTTGTTGATTGCTTATTTTGCATTAGCTATTTTGCACAGAATCATCAAATGGAATGTGCTGCCAAGGGAGGTGGTGGAGTCACCACCATCCCTGGAGGTATTCAACAAAGGATTGGATGTGGCACTTGAAGCCGTAGTTTAGATAGTCACAAGGTGTTCAGTGTTAGGTAACAGGTTGGACTTAATGATCTCTGAGGTCTTTTCCAATCTTATTGATTCTATGATTCTATGGTTTGGGTTGCAAGGGACATCTAAAGACCACCAAGTCTAGCCCCACTTTCACTTAGCAGGGACATCTTCAAACAGAGCTGGTTGCTCAGAGCTCTATCCAACCTGACCTGGAATATTTACAATACATCTACCACCAATCTGGGCAACCTGTGGCAGTGTCTCACCACCCTCAGTGTAAAAAATTTCTTCCTTCCTTCCTAGTCTAAATGTCCCCTCTCATAGTTTAAAACCATCACCACTTACTTTGCCACAACAAGCCCTGGTCAAAATACTGTCCCCATTTCAATAAGAGGCTCCCTTCATCTACTGAAAGGCTACAAGAAGGCCTCCCCAGAGAAGGGCAGCCTTTCTTTTCACAAAAAAAAAAAAAAAAAAAAACAAATGAAAAAAGTTCTCTTCATTACTCCTGGTTCAACAGGTATTTAGCTATCATTTTGCCTGGTTAGGTTGGCCAGCTCCAAATCTCCCTTTAGTTCAAACTATGGTGAAGAAAGGTTGAACTTTGGGCATGAGGCACAACACACAGAACATGCCAATGTGGAGACATACATGTGAGGAACCCCTTCACAAGAGCTGCTGTGCCTCAGCATGAATCTGCTTACATCACTCAGCACCTCAGCCTGTGCATCCATCAGCCTGGAAACAGAGAAATGTCAGTATGTGGATGGGAAGGTGGCTCCCATGGAGGAGCCTCCAGATTTGGGAGGAGGGAGCCAGGAATTCTGTCCACCCTCCTCCCCACTTGTTTACCCTATGGCAAGTGCATCTTTGGGGACCGCTGTGTCTTCACGATATGAGAAGAAATTCTTAAGTAAACACAAGTGACATTTGGCATATAAATAAGTTAGGGAATACTCTTGAGCAAGCAGTGCAGGTCAACAATGATCTTTTATCTTCTGTTTTAAAATCATCTGCTTCAGAAATGTAAAAATGCAAAGTGTTGGCAGAAGGGATGGCAGAAGGAGAGGAGCCATGACACGGTGCTGGATACTGGGCAGATGTTTGCTTGTCTGGAGCAACCAACTTCAGGCTCCACTCCATGGTTCTAGCCAAAGAACCATGGTTGGTTGGTTATCTTCTTTCCATTCTTTTTCTCTTTCCCTCTTGTCTTTCTTTCTTTCTTTCTTTCTTTCTTTCTTTCTTTCTTTCTTTCTTTCTTTCTTTCTTTCTTTCTTTCTTTCTTTCTTTCTTTCTTTCTTTCTTTCTTTCTTTCTTTCTTTCTTTCTTTCTTTCTTTCTTTCTTTCTTTCTTTCTTTCTTTCTTTCTTTCTTTCTTTCTTTCTTTCTTTCTCTTTCTCTCTTTCTCTCTTTCTCTCTTTCTCTCTTTCTCTCTTTCTTTCTTTCTTTCTTTCTTTCTTTCTTTCTTTCTTTCTTTCTTTCTTTCTTTCTTTCTTTCTTTCTTTCTTTCTTTCTTTCTCTCTTTCTCTCTTTCTCTCTTTCTCTCTTTCTCTCTTTCTCTCTTTCTCTCTTTCTCTCTTTCTCTCTTTCTCTCTTTCTTTCTTTCTTTCTTTCTTTCTTTCTTTCTTTCTTTCTTTCTTTCTTTCTTTCTTTCTTTCTTTCTTTCTTTCTTTCTTTCTTTCTTTCTTTCTTTCTTTCTTTCTTTCTTTCTTTCTTTCTTTCTTTCTTTCTTTCTTTCTTTCTTTCTTTCTTTCTTTCTTTCTTTCTTTCTTTCTTTCTTTCTTTCTTTCTTTCTTTCTTTCTTTCTTTCTTTCTTTCTTTCTTTCTTTCTCTTTCTTTCTCTCTTTCTCTCTCTCTCTTTCTCTCTTTCTTTCTCTCTTGTTTTTCTCTTGTTTCTTATTTTTCTACTTTTTCCTTTTCTTTTTCCTTCTTTTTCTTTTTCTTTTTCTTTTTCTTTTTCTTTTTCTTTTTCTTTTTCTTTTTTTCTTTTTCTTTTTCTTTTTCTTTTTCTTTTTCTTTTTCTTTTTCTTTTTCTTTTTCTTTTTCTTTTTCTTTTTCTTTTTCTTTTTCTTTTTCTTTTTCTTTTTCTTTTTCTTTTTCTTTTTCTTTTTCCCTTTCCCTTTCCCTTTCCCTTTCCCTTTCCCTTTCCCTTTCCCTTTCCCTTTCCCTTTCCCTTTCCCTTTCCCTTTTTTTCCTTTTCCTTTCCCTTTTTCTTTCCCTTTTTCTTTCCCTTTTTCTCCCCTCACTTTTCTTTCTTTTTCTCTTTTCTTTCCTTCTTTATTATTTTTTCTTTCAGTTTTCCCTTTCCTTACTCTTTATTTTCCTCCCCCCTTCATATGATTAATGTATAAGAAGTCCCTTTAGAGAGTAAATACTGATTTGAAGCAGTGCAGTAAACAAATAACAGGGGAGCAGGCATGCAGGCTGTATATACATACATCTCTAAGACGCAGGGCACACACACATGCGCACCCGCCTGCTCATTGTGTAGGTTAGCTAAGGGGATTTACCTCCTTTTTAATATTTTTGAAGGCTGCTTTATGATCCTGTTGACCTGCTATTAGCAAAAGCTTAGCTTTCAACAAAGGTAATTAAATTATAAAATCACTGCTGCAATCATCAAACTACTCATAAAACAAGAAGTGGGGGAGAAAAAAAAAGAGAGAAGAATAGAAAAGGGAAAAAAAAATAACCCTGAAATAAAAATCTTGCAGGCTTCTCCTCATGTAATATTGCTCCCTGATGTTAATTACATTTAAATGGGAGAGTACTATTTTGGTATCATTCATACGCCTCCAAAAGTACTTTCCAGTTTATCATACCTGTCAACCCCAGTGCATCACAGGCTAATACTTTATTAAGAAAAAAATCATTAGGGAGCTGCTGATCCCATTTAAGTACATTGGGCAGAATGTAAGACTAATTAAAAAGCATATTTTTACATTATTAATTTCTGAGTTTCACACTTAATGAATGTGAAATGACAGGGCTACTATTTTTATATTCAGGCTCTCTGGGCTCTTCAGCCAGGGGAATTAAATTCTGGGGATTTTTTGCAAAGATGCTTCTTGGGAGATTTGTTTTCAAGAACAGCTAAGCTTTTTTAGCTGTGCCTTTTTCTGGGAAATTATACCAAAGCATATTACAGCCACTTAAAAAAAAAAAAGAGCAGTTAAATAGATGTTGTGTTGGGTGCTTTATTTTTTTTTTCCCTTTTAATTTTTTTTTTTTTTTCATCTTCATCACACTGCTATAAAAGTATTTCAGATGAGGTATAAAATATGGTTTTTAAATGATATTATGATTTGCAAACACTAAAAAATAATTGCGGTGGAGTTGGGAGAGAGCGAAAACATCTAATCTTTATTGTGTAAGACAATGTGATAAAATATTTTACAACCAAAAGCTCATTTTGCATCTGGAAAATTGTGTAAACTGATGGGGGTAGTGGTGGGGGGAAAAAAAAATCTCATTAAAACTAAAGGTTATTTTTAATATTCTTCAAACAAAGCAACACATTATAACTGCATTTTTCCTGCCCGTATTTATTAAATTAGACAATTGTACGAACGCCCGACATTCTATTTAAATAAAGACATAAAATGACAGAGACCGTGTGATTAGGCAGCCTAACTGGAATTTATACTGGCTTTTAGAGCACACAAGGGCTGGGAAGGTAGCACCAACCCCAGGGAAGGTTGCCATGTGTTTGGGAGGTTCAGTTGCAGTGTTCCAGTCGTTATTAAGCATTAGGTGTTGCGTTCCTGGACCCTTTTTGCCGGGTCCCTGTGAGCACACTGCTGCACAGCACACTTTTATAGGGCTCTGAAAGGAGGAGTGGAGAAAAGCAGATTTTTTTATTTTTTTTTAAATCCCTCTCTTTCTCTCTCTCTCTCTTCCCCCCCCCCCTTTTTTTTTTTTTTTTTCCATGTGCTTACAATTACCTCTCTGTGTTTTTATTGTCTTTTTCCTAACCACAAAACTCACACTGGAGGCAAAGCTTAACGGCTGAGGCTTTCCTCATGTAAATATTAGGAAATTACATTTGTACAAACTGCGCGGCTTTGTAAAGGGGTTGGAGCCACTCCAACACAAATTAATCAGGATAAAGTTGCTCTATGTTCAACATGACCATAGTTTATTTTCTTAAAGCATTAATTTGTCAACAGCTTTCCTGCCTCTCTGTGACTCATGTGGATGGCATTGAGGGAAGACACAGATGCAATCTTGCCACTCTACCTTGCGGTTTTAGGAACCAGCTCTGGTTAATCAAAACATAATTGTGCTTAATTCCTCAATATTTGTTTTCATACAAAAGTCAAACGACTGCAACACGCTGGGTTTAAATATTGTCTTCCTTTAAAAAGGAGCAAGAAGAAAAAAAAGGCATGAAACTGTTTTCACTGTTTGCTAAACAATTTTTTACTTGCACGTCCTTCCCTCCTCTGTTATCCCCCCCTACTCCTCAGCCCCAAAATAAATAAATAAGCTCTGGCAATAGCTTTTCAGATGGTGTCCTTTGCTTCCCCCCCCCCCCCCCCCCAGTTATCCCCTGTGCTGAGAGCAAGGCTTTCCAGCACGTCTCTCCTCATTCTTCTGCCTTTGCTAGCTCCTTATTATATCACGGTCTTTTTAATTATGTCTTGATTTTGGTAAAATGATCATTTGTTGTTGTGTTTCTGGAATGCAAATGTGAGCGTAATGGGATCTACGGATCTATTTTTCAGAGTTGCCAGAACAAATTAAGGCAAATGTTTGGCTCTTCCTTTGCCAAATGTTTTAGTGCTTTTCCATGAAAGCAAATCTTATTTCTAACTGTATATTAAACCATAAGTAAATATTGCAGTCTGTCAGGAGCAAATTCTATTGTAAAATCAGGAACTGTATCCTGGGCTTTGACAGTGATACCTGCACTGTGCTCTGCCCAGGAAGAATAAGGGTAACGATGAAACAGTGTTAATTTTAATTTGCCTTTTGCAGAAACACCTAACTTTTTCCTGCGAGCTGCATGCAGACCCCATAAATATGGAGCATCTGCTGTGGATGCTCCATGGATGCCCAGGTAGGCGAGGAGACTCCTGAATAACAACATCACAAGGGCTGGAAAAGGGACCAGCTCTAAGCACTGGGCTTTGTTAATTGTGAGGATAGGGCCTTGCCTGTTCTTTTAGCATCTTTTATTAACATACATCCCCAAATAATATTGACACTCCTCTTGTTTTATTAGCACACGTTTACCTTGTTCATGGTTTTATTATTCAGGAATGCAGTTGTTGCCAAGTATTAATCAATATATTATGCTGCTCAGTTGGGCAAGCTGTACAAAAACATAGTGCCCCTAGGGTTAATACAGTCAAGAACTAGAAAAGTGTTTCAGACATGTACACAACATGTGGTTTACTATTATCATTAAATGAGGTGAACTGGGACTCTATACATATGGATTTTGAATTGCATAAATTTTGATTGATATCATTTGAAGACTGAGACCCTGAAAGGCTAGATTTTGTGAAAGACGATACACAGGCCAGCTATTACCACATACAATAATACCAGGAAAAATATCTGAAATGAGCAAGGCAGCTGGCTTTTAAATAGCTAAAACATAACATCAATACTTATTTTGAATAATGGAAAAAAAGAGGTAAAAGATGTTGACCTCTGCCTGACAATAACATGTTCCAAAAGTAGAACTGGTCCCAGGAGAAAACCCCCTGCTCAACAGTAGCGACTAAGACATTTTTTTCTTTCTCTCTCTCTTTCTTTCCTTCTTGTTTTCTCTTGCCTTTCCTTTCCCTTTTCATTAAAAAAAAAAAGTATCTTTCTTACATTATTTTATGTGTTTATACTTTCCCTGCCCTCCCTGGAAAATGTAATTTGGCTTCTGAACATTGAGCTGCTTGCAGACAACCACCAGAAAAAAAGAAAAAAAAAAAAAAAAAAACACAAAAAAAAAAAACCACCAACCACCACCAACAAAAAATCACCACCAAAAAAAACTCCAAGATTTTTTTTTTTTTTTTTTTTTTTCCACAGATTCAGGAAACACTTGAGAGGTAAAACCAACATCCTGAGACAGGAGACAAGGCCAGCTTTTGACACCAGGCTGGACCTGCGAGGCCGAAGGAAACCTGGAGCCAGGAAGCGGCCGCCACTGGGGTCAGGCCGTGGGGGACCCCTCGCCTTGCCTAGCACCACAGGCCCCGCCGGTCTTTTCATGGGAAATTTGCTGAAAATTTGCTGATCTGCATGAAACATTTATTGGAGGGGGAGAGGCATAGCCTTCCCTTTGGCTTCTTGTGGGTTACCGCTTCACACGGCGTTAAGTGGGGGGATCATAATGTATGCGAGGACGTGGCGGGTCTCAGAGGCTCTGCATCCATTTTTTCCCCCACTGTGTGATACACACAGCAAATTATCAATACCTCGCTCTACCGGCTGCATTCAATTTGCTCGTATTTGTTAAAACTTTTCAGAGAGCACCGGATGCTTAATGCTTCATTTATGATTTATGCCCCATAAATGTATTAAAACATTAACCATATTTCTGCTATGGCATACTTGAATCCTCCTGGGGGAAAGCCCAAGCGTTTCTCAGGCTGCTGCTCCAGCTTCCCTGAGGAGTGAGATTATTTGTGTTGTGTTACACCTCCAAGTGTTGATTAGGCCTTGGTGTTACCCTGACAGAAGTGTCGTGTGGTGCTTCTCTTTCATGGGGTAATAAGTGATATCAACTGCATGAAGGAAATGCTCCTTTTCAAGTCAGAACCGGCACAAAAGTTGGTGCGCAAACGCTCCAAAGGCTCCATCCCCTCTACTTAAGTGGCAGGGCTGAGCTCTGGCCATAGCTTTTGCTAACCGAAAACTTGGTCCCAGCACTTGGGTGGCTCAAGCAAATTTATAATCTGGGTTTGAACTTTCTAATATATTAAACGGTTACACACCACCCATTGCCGAGCCTGGCTTTTAACCGCCTCACAGCCTGGCAGCTTTGCCAGTTCCAAAACGTGTCTGTTAATTGGAAGGCAGGAAGGTTAAAAAACAGACAAACTAGTTTTCTGGCTTGTGTTTGACAGTACGGGTTATTTATGTGGGTATTTCTTTTTTCTTTTTTTTTTCTTCTTTTTGTTTTTTCCTTGTTTTTTTTTTAGGTTTGGTGGTGTTTTCCCTCCCCCCCCATCTTTTTGTGGGTGGAGGGGTGGGGGCGGTCTGGAGGATTTCTTAGTGGTTGGGAAGCTTCACATTTTTCAGTAAGCATTATTGGGTAACAATTGGTGCAAACATTATGGAGAGGGAAAGGCACATAAATCAAGAAATAAAAAAATAGTTTCTGCACATTTTCAAAAAACACGTTGTGCTCTCTGAGGTCCTTTTCATTTTAACCAAATCAGGGGGAACTTGTCCTCACAGCGGCAAGGCAGATGGAACAATAAATCACAGGAACCATTGACTGCCTGCAGTGTACTCTCCGCAGCTGTCACTTTTTTGTCTCTTTGGTTTTAGCTGACATGGTTTGAGGTCCACTGTGAACCAATCTGGACTTTTTTTTTACCGTCATATCCATCAAAACGACCAGTAGCCATCAACCTACTGCAGCGATCGATTCTTTTGCTTATTCTCACGCATAAGCCAATACTCAGCTCACTAGGTGAGGCTTGGGAGAAGCACCTCATTTTAGCCCTTTTTTATTTTCCCCCCACTTCTTTCTTTTTTTTTTTTCCTCTTTTTTTTTTTTTTTCCCCTTCCTTTTTGCCTCCAGCTACAGCTGTGATTTTCTGAGCAGTCTTGGCTAACGTTATTAAAGTTGCATCATGATAGATATAGAGCGGAGCAGCTAACAGCCTCCACACACAACAACAGCAAAACCCAAGAACAACCATGGGGTTTTGCTTGTTGTTGTCAGTGTTGCTTTTCAGGTGTAGCGAGACGCTTGCTAAGCTCGGAGTTTCCAACTCATTGCTTATTTTGCAAAGTAAACAAGCAAATGTTATGTGCATAACCTTAGCTGTCTCTGCAAAGGTCAGTGCTTGGCTGCTGATTTCTTTTCCTACCTTTTGGTGGCACTCTGATGCCAGCGATTACTTTCTGGTATGTTTTGGAAACAAGACGTCCTTTCTTAACAAAAGACTCAATCTACAAAAGGCAGCAAAACAAAAAATTGATTAAATTTGAACCGGAGTATGAAAGTTTACTTGGGTGTGTAAAATAGCCCAGCAAGTGCTAAACAGGGGCTTATTGGTTCGGGCCACCCTCGGCACAGGCAGGGCTGCATGGTAGGCTGCTAAAATGGGGTGGGGGGTTGTCCCTCTACGATCAAACAATACCTATAGATGTGTGCAGACATATAGGTGGTATTGTATATCCGTTTATGTGGTGTTGGTTTATGACCTGAGACGTTGCAAAGTGTCTTTTGCATTTTACAAAGGTGTATTCTCCAAAGCCTGGTCTGTCTCAGATCTTAGCAGCGACTGAACTTCAGAGCACATTTTGGAAAACAGGGTTTTGGTGGTGGGTTTTTTTGTTTGTTTATTTATTTGTTGGTTTGTTTGTTTTTAATATGTGTGTGGTATAAATAGAAGGAAGGACATGAGCGGATAACACAGTTGCAAGAGTGTTTTTACTTTATATGTCAAAAATACCTGCTCACTTTAGGAACCTTCACTTCGGTCAAGTTAAATTTATTATACATTTTAAAAAAAAGAAAATTTTTTTTATAGCTGAACTCCATGATTTTGACTTGAGGTGACAGCTGAAAAGCACCAGAAACCTTTGGAATTTCAGATCTATATATTACTATAAAGGAAGAAAATAAAGTTCTGCTAGGAGAAGGTAGGTAATTACATTTACCAAATATACATAGTTTTAAAAAAAACACACCCCCTGAAACATTTACTTTTAAAAAAGTCAAGACAGCAGAACTTTCGCTTTGTATCTATAGAACAAACATCCCTGGGATTTGTAATAAAAACCCAGTTATGAGATCTGGGGTCCCTCCTGTTAACAAGGATCTTTTAGCAGAATATTGAAATATTGCCATGTTGGAGGGAAGTTATTTAAGGACCCTACAGGAGCTCACGTGAAGGCAGATTCTGCTGAGACTGTTTTCCTCTTTGCACCTTTGAAATGTGCATGTCCTGAACATATTCCACTTTAGAGAGATGCAACAAATAATGAGCTACAGCCCAAGCCAGCAGTGCTCTGTGATGAATTTCAAGGAGCGTGACCAATAATCCTTCCACTTATCTTAAAAAAAGGGAAAAAAAAAAAAGCTTATGGAAGAACTAAACCAGTTCCAATACAGCTGAAAACAAACTGTAAGGGGGGATCAAAAATAAAAAGAAGCCATCTGTCTGAGAGTAACCCAAGAATCCTAAGTTCACACAAGTAGTTACTGCATGTGGGTTTTGGGGGTTTTGGTTTGAGTTGGTGGTTTGCTTGTTTGTGTTTGTCTTGTTTTGTTCCCCCTGCTAATGGATTGCATATTGTTGAAAATATGACTTGCAGGATAAATCAGAAGTGGCAACTGAGTGTCCTATTCTGCTCTTGGCTTCAGCTTGATTTTGTTTGCAGCTATTGGGGTGCACATAAGAATAATTATTCAATGTAATAATTACTCCAGACTGGCAATCTGAGCTCTCCAGTAATTGGCAGAGGAACGAGGCTGAGGGTCAGACCAGTTTAGGCTGCAGATATTCACAAACCTTTAGACACTGCTCTCAGCCCTGCCACATTCATTCTAAGCTACAATACACACATCTTAAATATATCTTTAAAAATGTCTCATGCTGAGGATGTGCCAAACATCTCTTGCTCCCTTTAGGGTAGACATGAAAAGTTACAAACCATGAGCCCTATGCCAGAGTTCTTGCCTAAAAAACACCCAAATAATCCCATTTGAAGTGAGTCAGAGCTTTGGTTGGAGGGGAAGAGCAGGAGAAGATGGCCCTGCCTAATAACAATTATGCAGGAATAAGGAATTTTACTACAATTATTGTGCCAGCAAAATCTGTGTATGTGTAATATAAGATAACATGTTGTTACATGTGAAAGGAAAGCCACTAATTTGGCATTATTCTTATTTTCAAATTAATTTTGACACCAAGAGAAGCCTTTTCAAAAGGGACAGTCATGAATATGCCTGTTGGTGACTTTTCTCCCGCTCCTACCAAACAGACACTAAGAGAATTTCAAGTTCAAACCAGGATGCAGTTCAGCATAATTTCTAATTATCCTTCCCTGGAAATCTTGCTGGGGTAAATAATAAAAGGAAAGAGAAGAAAAAAGAGTCTTGGTGTGAACGTGAAACTTTGTTCACCGCTTGCATACTAAACAGTGTGGGTTTCACGTCCCGAACGTTGCAGAAAGATGTGTAACGTTGCTCCTTCTGCCAAAAAAGGCTGATGCCTATGGTTCAATTCAAGCCCCCTGCTGACCTCCTGGTGGTGCCTGGGCTGCTCATGCGCTCAGTGCCCGGCACAAGCCTCCGTCCTGGCAGAATCGAGCCCCGCAGGCGCTGCTGAGCGGGGGGTTGCTGCTGCCGGCGCTTCTGCTGTTGCTGTTGTTATTTTCCAAGAGGAAATATTTCGGATCTGCCCTAACATTAGTGCAACATATCACTCCAGCTGCATTCCCCACTGACTGGAGTCTGTTTGATGAGTAATTAGGAGACCTTCTCTTTAGTTTGTTTGACATATTTTGCAAAACATGTGAATCTGTTAAAAAAATTGCTTGTTCATTTAAAAGACGGTGCTCCTAAATGAAGCATAGTGGATCCTAAATGGATATAATTTTAGTGTTTCTTTTTTCCTATTACAACTTCAAACACAATAGGCTCTCTTTGCCTTAAAAAAGGGGGGGTTTGTTGTAGTTCTTGTTTCTGTTGAGAAGTAATTATTCTCTTTCTGCATCTGTGTAGCTTCACCCAGAGCTCATACAGAGAAAATCTCTGTAATGCTTAGAGATAAACATATCTAGACATACAGATATCTATGTGTGCACTTAACTTTGTTTATATTTTACACCCACACGTCAAAACTGGTATCATTAACTACTTACTGGAAAGCAATAAACACAGCCTTCTTTCCTCTGCTTAGATCAAAGGTGAACATTCACTTCTTTAATTTGCATTAAGACATCTTTCACTAAGAAATCTAATAGAAAATGTTAAACAAGCCTCAAATATTCCAGCACCTATCCTGCTCCTTTTGTCAAATACACTTGGAAGATCATCTGCTGCTTCAGATTGTGTGATTTCATCTGGCGGTTTAACTTTCCTCACTCTGGCACCACTGTGTAATTAAAGAGGTGTTTTGGGTTTCTGTGTTGTTTTGTTTTGGTTTTTTCTTGGTTTGAAACCCTTTGGAGCTTGTTATGGGATTTGGTTTCAGTTTCTTTGTTTGTTTGGGTTTTTTTGTTTTGTTTTGTTTTTTTTTTTTTTAATGTAAATATGATTTCCCTCCCTGCAGCTCTTTAACTGTGAAACAAGAAGTTGCTACTTGCAGAATCCAAAATGATAACGACTAAAGGTTATTAATTTATTTAGTGTCAAAAGAAGAACTCGGTGCCAAAGGTTAAATTTGCACACACACACACACCCCCAAAAAAAAAAAAAAAAAAAGCAATGCTATAATAATGTTCTGCTAGCTAAGATTAAAATCCTTTTGTACTTCACGATGTAAGTACAGGGATGATTTAAAAGCCCCACACTTTTCTAGGCAGCTCTACTTATTGCTTCAGGCTGAGCATTTTGTTTTTCCTTTATTTTTATTTTTATTTTTTTCCCTTTCTGTTTTATTTTTCCACTGAACACTCAGTTGCTTATTTTGGGGAAGCGCCTCATTTATCTGAGCCTGTTTCTTCCCAAGACTTTTTTTTCCCCTCCTGCTGGAGAATTACTGCCTGCCACATCAATAGGTTGCAAATTATATAAGGGTTTGTGTTTAACTTGCAGCCGGATTGCCATTGTCGAGAGGGTCCATATCTTTTAGCTAAACTGCCTTTTTCTGGAGGAATTTCTGATGTCTGTAATTGCTGCTCCTTTCAGCACAGCTTAAGGTATCAATATCAACTCGATTTGAATATCATAAGTGGGAAGTTGCTCTAAGCAAAACAAAAACATGTCAGTTGCCCAGGTGACATTTTGTAGCAAACAAGGAAATCACAACTCCAGGAAGTGTTGTATTTTATGCCAACAACAATATGACAGTTTTCTCTGTAAAGAAAACATGACACTTTTCCAAATATCAGAGGATGCCTCTGCTGCTCAAGGGATTCCTGTACTGTCACTGAAATGGAAGGTCACAGGCTGGTTTCATGATTTCTATAGTTTCAAAATGTTGTGGTGGAGCGTTTGCACGCTAAATGCTGTAGGCTAAGGGAAATCTTTCCCTTCATCTCTGAAAGAAGTGACAGGAAGAAAAAGGTCCTCCTTTGACAGCAGTAACCTCTAGGTCTAGAGGTTCTGCCCCAAGCAACTCTGAAGTAAAATTACCTATGTTAATGTGTTGTCCTCTCTGTCAGCCAGGCACACGTGTGCGAGCGTGCACGGGCGTGCAAAACAGAGCCCAAGCGTGCACTGATGCAGCCTGCAGGAGGTGTTGCATTGGCTCATGCTGGCCCATGAGAAGCATCTCAAAATATCCTTAAAAGCAGCTTCTTTTTTTTTTTTTTTTTTAACCTTGCATAGTCTGGGCCATCCAGGAGCTGCAGCAGGTCCTGTTTTTACCTGCCTTTGACTGTAATAAAGACTGAAAAGATTCTTCAGACAATTTCTTTTAAGAGGTGGGGTTTCCAGTTCACCTTCAAGAAGGTAGGGATCTGCTTATTATGCTAGTACCTAATTCTTGAAGTTTAAATAAACAGACTCTTGCTTTAAGCCAGAGAAAGCAAGCATTGGCTTCAAGGCTATGGACAGGATCAAAACACATTTGTTTCCAGCCTTCCTCCTTCTTTTTTTAATTCTTCCCTCTCCCCCTTAAAAAAAGCACACCTTAGTCTATAGATTATATACTTCCTGCTGCCCTTTTTATAAGCAATAAGAATTTAATAACTGAGGGCAACTCTATAGTAATATTTATATGGGTCAAGTGGCTTAAAAGTATGCAATAAATGTAAAGTTATGAACCACATTGCCCCTTTTTAAATAATGCAGCTAGCACCAAGATATTATGTTTCATATTCTGGAAAAAGGTGTTTGAGCCGAGGCTTTAGGAGTACACCAGACATGAAAAGTTATACTGATCCCATAATAAAGTCACTGCCTGCTTAATATGGTGTGTTATGTAGAGCTCCAGATCTTAATAGCAGACCACAGCAAGAACGTCCCAGATGATATCAACAAAACCTTGGCTTTCTCATTAGTAATCAGCAAATTCTCTTGGTGTCTGCTGGTTTCAAATAAGGGCAAGTGCCTCTATGCCTAGTGTGAAGCCCAATAGGATAATAGAAATAATGTAGTCTAATCAGTGCCAAACACATGAGATTCACTCCCCCCCCCCCGCCTTCATCAGAGCAGGCGGTGGTGGGTTTGATGACACCCCTTCAGCAGCTTTTAGCAAGCTTCATGGTCCTGAGGAGCAGGAACAGTGAGATGGCCAAGAGAGGGAGTAGAAAATTCTGCCTCATGCAGCTCCTTGTGTGGTATCACCGTTGCTTCTCTGTGAGAACTGCTGGTTTCTCACAAACAAAAAGGTTTTGAGGACATTTGTATCAAAAAAACCCAAGACATTACAAATTTTCATAAGCATTGCTGTGAAGGCTGGATGTGGTTTCTGGCTATGGAAATGTCTGCGTGTGGAGAGAGGGGCGGTCACAGGTTGGTTAAATGCTGGTCTCATCAAACCATCTACTTTTTTGATAAATCAGATAGAAAATCTGTCATCACAGCCCAACTGACCATTTCTTTGTTGACTGGCACACTGATACCTGCACACCATCTGCATCTGTGTGATTTTTTTGCCCCCTCCTTATTCTTGTTCAATTTAAACATTTTTTTGGTGATTGGATATTGAAGCACACATTTGCAGCACAGTATTATTAAGCGTGAGGACAACTGTTGCTGTTAGCCACGATGATGCAAGTGTGAAGGACACAAGATCACGCTGCTCTTGCAGCCTAAATTATCTATGACTACACTTGGGGAAATGCAGAACAGTTTTCAGTTGTGCACTGATTTTGTAATTGTAAAATGTTATTGTTTTTTTTCCCTTGTGATTTTTTATGTGTTCTTAAAACATCACAGATTTCTATTTCAGAGCAATTTTTGCATCAGTTTCAGAGCAATTTTCTCTTTCAGAGCAGTTTTTGCACCAGTCTCTATTTCAGAGCAATTATTGCACCCATTTCTGTTTCAGAGTAATTTTTGCACTCTTGTTCAGCCCTGGTTCCAAATTGAGACTGCAAATGTGGCTGACACCAAGCAAGGAAATGCAAGCCTAAGCTGCAGTAGTGTAAACAAAAAAGTGTTTTAAGAGGTGCTTAACTGGTTTTGAACCCTGATTAAGCCTAAGGTTACTCAGTGTTTATATGTGCCTTTGCAGTGCACTGGGAAAATTCAGTGTTTAATGGTTCCTGTGCTGATCTTTTGTTAGTGCACTGGGCTGCCTTGCCTAAGAGCAGCGATTACTGGCCAGATTAAAAACCACAGAAACCCTTTCTTACTCTGAGTTTTCTCCAACTTCATTCATGTTGATGGGAAGCAAGGGTCCATACATCTCTTATAGTGAAAAGTTTAAAAACTGACACCACAAGTCTGTCCCCTGGGCTCTTATGCAGCTACTGGAGTAAGTAGTGGGATAAGGTAGTGCTATTTGGTACACATGTAGTATATTGAGAGTAGCTTCCACGTGTGGGTCTCATTACAATTTAGGAGCTAAGCTTAAGGTTCTCAGGTCTGAATTTTTGTTGTAATAAATGGGAGCTGGTAGCTGGACAAGGACATGCAGGGCAAATGGCTAAAAAAAAATTAAATAATTAAATTGGGTAATAATGAAGTGCAACAGTACCAAACCTTTTGGTTCCAACTTTGCTGGACTATTTTGAGTGCTCTGAATGACCTTACAATTTAGTCTCCTAAAATAACAAGCAGGTCAATACCAGCCCTGCTTGTGTGATAAAATGCAGTAATTGCTGACCAGGACATGCCCACAAAGGAGCCAGAAGAGCTGATGTGTGGGAACAAGGACATTTTCACCAGCAGGGTCAGGAGATCCTGACAGTTCAGGATAGGCCATGGCAAAGAAAGACAAAGCATGTCGAGGCAGATGGAAAAAAACCCCTAACTGATGGATGAGGGTGATGTTACCAAAGGGAAAACCGTGCTGACAAATAAATGCATATTTACTAAAAGAAAACTTCTTGTTTATGAGAAGTGAGCGGTGAAATTGTAGCCTAGTGATGCTAAATGATATGATTATTGTGCTCAAGTGAGAGGGGTAAAAATAAGAGCTTTAGGATAAAATTGGCTGCACAACACATAGGCACCAGCTACTTGTACCTACACAGAGCCTAGAAATTTAGGAGAAGGTTTCTGATATCAAAGCAGTGAGGCTGTGGAGCAGACTCCATATGTGGGTAACGATGTGAAAAACCACTAACGGCTCTTAAAGCAAAGCCTGATGACAGGGGATTAGAGGACATGTTGTCTGCAATAGAAATGGCCTGAATGGGAAGATTCCAACAGCCTCATCCAGTAAGGTTTAATGGAAACACCCTGTGATCTTGTGATCCTGTGAATAGACTTGGTGAGACACACCAAGCTCAGACTGTCTAAAATTCCATTGTCGGTTATTTTTGTTATTATGGCTTTAATCAGTGCAATTTCCAGGGATGGAGAGTGCCCAGGCTCATCTACTGCAGCTCTGCACTGTGGGAGGGCGCTTTGCAAGATGTCCTGCAATAATAGAGGTAGGATTTGAGCTTGTGTTTCACCAAAGGAAGAAGTTCTGGAGTGATTTCAACAGTGTTATTGTGCTGTAGAAAAATTCAGAGAACAAGGGGGACAAAGTAGGCTAAGAAGGATTCAAGATATTCAGGGAGAGTACGTATGTGGGCGCCACTGCCCTGATGTGATGCCACCTCTCAGTTTCTTACTCTATCCTCAGAGATTAAAACAGATTAAAACCAGAAAATAAATAATTTTTTAAAAAGAGATTAAAACAGAGTAGAGGAGGGTGAAAAGAGGAAGTCTGAACTCATAACAAGCATATTTCGTCCCTGGTGGTGTTTAAAAGATAAGTAGATGTGTTGCTTAGGGACATCATTTAGTGGTGGACTTGGCAGTGCTGGGTTTAAGGTTGGATTTGATGATCTTAAAGGTCTCTTCCTACCAAAACTGTTCTATGATTCTGTGCTTCTAACAAATCAGTGCATATTGTCTAAGCTTTCAAGACATCAGTTGCCTTCCTCCAGCCTGGGACAGTATTAAAATGATACTCTTAAGACTGTACCTAGGAAGTGTTGTTCACATTGTGGCTTTCATTGCATCCCACACATGGGAACCTGCACCTTGGAGGGTTTCAAGACCTGTGCATTTGCAGCTTCTTCACAAGCCTGACAAGGGATCATTAGTAACTCACTGATGTCTCTCTCTGTTTGTTCTACTTCATGAGGCACTTCCCTAACTAATTTAGAACAAAGCTTGGTGTTTACTTGGTTTCACAAAATGACACTTTTCTTCCCCCAAGATTGCTGCAAAGTCTCGAGAAAGAATGTTTACATCAACTTCATCAAGAGCAGGTCAGGAAAGGAGGGCAAATTCAAGTGGAAGGGAAATAAAGAACAGCACAAGATTGAGTACTTGATCTTTCAGTTAGGGCTGCAAAAGAAGCGCTATGAATGTTTGAAAGGCTGGAGGAGCTCTGTGAGGAGCCACATGGTTGACAAACACTTGCAAAACTCAAGGTAAAATCAAGTAAGAGCTGTGGAGACTGTTGCGGGAGTACATCCCATCTGCTGGGCTGGCAAAGATGGTAACTGTGGTACAAAAAATAAACTGTCCAAGTGTCATTGAATCACAGAGTGTTTGGATTGGAAGGGGCCTTTAAAGCTCACTTAATTCAACCCTGCTACAGTCAGTAGGGACATCTGCAACCAGAACAGGCTGCTCAGAGCCCAAAACAGCCTGACCTGGAATGGTTCCAGAGATAGACATCTCCCACCTCTTTGGGCAAGCTTGGCCAGGGTCTCACCACCCTCAGTAGTGAGCAATTTTTTCCTTCTTCCAGTCTGAACCTCCTGCTTTGAGTTTAAACCATCACACTTTATCCTGTCACAACAGTCCCTGATAAATGTCTGTCCCTTTTAAGCCCCTTTAGGCCCCTTTAAGTACTGAAAGGCCAAAATAAGGTTTCATTGGAGCCTTCTCTTCTCCCGTCTGAACAATCCCAACTCTCTCAAAGCAGCCTCACAGCAGAGGGCTTTCAGTCATCCCATCATTGCTGGGGTCTGCTCTGGCCCTGCTCCAACAGGTCCATGTCTCGCCAGTGCTGAGGACCCCAGAGACAGACCCAACACTGCAATTGGGGTCTCAGCAGACCAAAGGGGCAGAATCCCTTCCCGTTACCTGATGTCCATGCTGGTAGGGACCACTAAAAGACACAATTGGGTCTTGGCTGTGAGCACACATTGGTGACTCATGTCCAACCTTTCATCCACCAACACCCCTTATGTTGTAGTAGCTTCATACTGTAGCTTCGCACTGGAAGCCTTTGAAGCCTATAAACTACGAAATTCTAATTGTCAGCAACCTCTTGGGCATGTGGCAATAAGGCCTATAGGAGATCTTCCAACATTTCTGCTGGAAGTGAGGAAGAGGATGGCAGCACAGTGTGAGCACTGTTGATCTCCCAGCAGGAGCCACGGTTGTCATCCCCACATGGTGCTGGGCGTCTGCCGTGCCCTTAACTTACTAACATTTTTCAGTGATGAGATATTGGGCATCTGCAGTGCCCATAACTTTCCTCACCAACTTCTTTCAGCTCGGGGAACAGGTGACTTCTTCCTACTCATTACAAGAGCTGAAAGGTGTCTTGCATGGACAGAAAGAAGAAGGATTAGTTTATGGAAAGCGGATGGGTACAGTATGTAAATAAAAGCGGATCGCATCCTCATTATGTGGGCTCTTTTGAATAAATGTTAGCCTTTAAGTGCCAGCTGTCACTCTATGCATGGCCTCCCTTCTTACAACTAACCTCTCCGTCACCTCGCCTTGTCTCCCTAACTTGTCCTATTATGCAGTACCAAGCTGAGTCATTGTTTCAAGCAGGAGGTGACATGTTAATAGCTTAATAATAGTATAATCTCACAAATAATAATATGCTGTCACACTGTCTGAAGCACAATGTTTACAGGAGAAGTGGTAATGTATGATGACAGTAATTTGAATAAAAATGAATTTACTGCTCTTGTCTCATTTGCAGTAAATTTTCGCATCTTTCATGCACAACTGGTGCTCCATGACCTCTTTCATTATTGTGTTCTCAGTGGCTGCTGCTTGCTTTAAAGTGAAAGGCAGGCGAATGGAAACAGAAACCTGCAGCTTAATAACTGGCTTCCACAAAAAAAAAGAAGGAAAGAAAAAAAAAAAAAAGAAAAGAGAGAGTTCACACTGCAGCTCCTGAAAAATCTCACTTCGTTTGTTTGCGGAGACGATACAGTGTCAGGCAGGCTGTTTAATTAATGCAAGCTGGAGGTGCCGATTGAAAAGCAGGCACGGGCTGATATGATTCTGTATTGACAATTTACAAAGTGATTGTCATTAAAATGTGTCAGAGGAAAAAAAAAAAAAAAATAAGTAAGTGCTTGGAATACAGAGAGGGATTGTTTGGTTCAAAATGGAAGTTATGGAATCACGGAATTGTTTTGGTTGAAAAAGACCTCTAACAACATCAAGTCCAGGCATCAAGTTGGGGTAGCTCAAGTTACAAAAATGGTTTAATGCTATTGGTTTTGTTTGATGAGGAGAAAAACAATCTCGGTCTTCTTATTTGATATCACAGAATCATAGAAACATATAACACAGAACTGTTGTGGTTGGAAGAGAACTTTGAGATCATCAAGTTGAACAGCTCCCCTAGAGCTCACAGTCTCACCACTACTATTAAGCTAATACCACTAAATCATGTCCCTAAGCACCAGATCCACACATCATTTAAATACCTCCAGGGGTGGGTACTCCACTGCTTCCCTGGGGAACCTGACCGAGTGCTTGCTAATCCTTTCTGTGAAGACATTTTCACTAATATACAACTTGAACCTCCCTTGGTGCAACTTGAGGCCATTTCCTCTTGTCCCATCACCTGCTGCATGTGTAAAGAGACCAACCTGACCTCGATTCACTGTCCTATGAGGTAGTTGTAGAGGGCAATCAGGTTTCCCCTCAGCCTCCTCTTCTGAAAACTAAACACCACCAGTTCCCTCAGCTGTTCCTCATAAGACTTGTTTTCAAGTCCCTTTCAAGCCTTTGCTTTCAAGGCCCTTCACCATTTCAGTTCCTCTTTGGACCTGCTCCAGGACCTCAATGTCCTTCTTGGAGTGAGGGGCCCAAATCTGAACCCAGTGGAATTCTGCCACAACTCCAAGTATAATACAACAAATAAATATGGAGTCTACTCCAGATCAAACCCCAACTTTGGAAAATTCAGATTCCTAGGACAGCTGTGTTTCTCTAAAAGCTAAGTAAAAAAGAAAGAAGTTATTATGTGCCATGGTTCATTTGATGAAGAAAAAGAGTTTAGAACTCACAACTGATATAACTGGGCTAAATTTAGTTTGATGGAATGAGGACAACTAATTGAAAGTTGCTGGGACTTAAAAACACTGCACAGGACAAACTCACAACAACCTACTAGATTTTATCTAAGTTTAAATGAACACATAGAATAAAAAAATATCAGCTTTACATCACTTAGTTCATGAGTTGAAGTAACTAAGATCAGAGGTTACCTCTCTATCTTGTATATATACAGACACACCTACATAGTTTTTCATTACTTGTTCTTTGCATCTAACAAATACAATATTTTTCTATTGAAAACTAAACAGTATTATTCTTTTTTGAGAAAGAGTGGGGAGGGCACTGCCACTTTCCTGCACTTCCCACAGAAACTGCTAGCTGAGCTGGAGACCATCCTTACTGACCTACTGCCGAAGGACATGCATGGAGAATTTGGGTGGGAAAGGGACAGTTAAAACCATCCCATATTTTGTGGTGCTGGATCACAATAAAAGACTTTATTGTGGTTTTGAAGCTGAGTTTTTAAGAGGGCCAAGGATTTGTCTTCAGTCTCACAGTTTTACTGAAAGGGGCTTTTTCAAGGGTATGTCTTGGCAGTGCAAGGTTAATGGTTGGACAGGATGATGCCAAAATTCTTTTCGACTCTGTGGTTCCCTTCCAAAAGGAGAAAGGGCAATAGCTTTAACTGAAAGAGTGTAGATTTGGATTGGTATAAGGAAGAAATCCTTCACAGTGAGGATGGTGACACACTGGAACAGGTTGCCCAGGGAAGCTGTGGATGATCCTTCCCTGAAAGTGCTCAGGGCCAGGTTGGACAGGGCCTTGAGCAACCTGGCCTAGTGGAATGTGTCCCTGCCCACGGCAGGGGGTTGGAAATAGATCATCTTGAAGGTTCCTTCCAAGCCAAACCTGATTCTAAATTGTAGGTGCAGCTTAGATCTTTCTTTTTAGTTGTTTTTAAAAACATGAATATTTTTCCAAAATCAACATTAATTAAAAAATATCAAACCAATTTGCAGTCTCTACCCAGTGAAAAGTGGTGTCAACATGCAGGAGCTGAGAGCCATCAGTTGGGTACAGACAAGGAACATTTCATTGGTGCCTGTTGATTTTGCAGCTCCAGCACATAGGCAATGTAATACCTCTTACACAACTTCTTTATGCTATATACAGTGCTATACACCATATAATTTGAAGTGAGTGGCTGCAGGGTGTCAGGGAGCTCCTCACTGTGGGTGCCAGGATGTAGCACCCAGCTCCACACATGGGTGATGGTGAGCAGAAGGAGCCACCACCTCCTAGTTTTCCTAAGTGTGGTAGAATCATTGAATTATTTGGATTGGGAGGTACCTTTACAGGTCATTTAGTCCAAACTCATCTACAGTGAACATGGACATGTTCAACTAGATCAGGTTGCTCAGAGCCCTGTACAACCTGCCCTAGAATGGTTGTGGGGATGGGACATCTACCATGTCTTCAGAGATGCTGCATACAGGAGAAAACCTCCAGTTCTTATGCCAATATTTACCTTTCAGAGGTGATATTCTGAGAAAAAAAAATCAGTAAAAATGGATTGCACAGAAATTATGTTACCAGCTGCAGGATACGCTGCAAGGTTTCAGAGTGTACATGGTCCCATACAGGCATCTATAGAGAAGGCAGAAGACATGACTTTAAGGATGTTACTCTGACACTGTACCCTTTGAAACTTGACTGAAACAGGTTGTCTCCAGCAGGCAAGTTCAGGGGATGGTGGTGTGATGTGCCCAAAGATATGCTTAACTTCCAACACCTCAGCAGCTGCACTGAAGCAAGCACAACCCTGCTGGCATTCCTTAAGGGTAGGGCTGATGGGTTTCATAAGCACCTTGTGAGGCTGGACTTGTTTTTCGAACTGAATCCTTAATTTTCGTTCTCAAAAGAAGCACAAGGAACTTCAGTGGCATTATTCAGAGTAGCAAGGGCTGAGTGCACCCCTGTGGTTAACAGCAGTCAATTTTTTTCCCTAGAAAGTATTTTTATCGATTTATTTTTTAAATTTCCTTTGGAATATTTTCTATTTTAAAATCATTTCTATTTCCCAATTTAAATTTAACATTTTTCTCCAGAAGCATTTAATATCACTTTGGAAATCCCAGTCCTGTGAATTAAAAATCAAATTATTTGTGACATCACAAAACTAAATAATGATTAACAGAGATTAAGTGCAGAAAGTTAAAACAGAACAGAGCAACAAAGTCTCACTTTGGCTGATGGAGTGTATTTCATGTATATGAAAGGTTTCTTTTCCCTGTTATCACTGATTTTCAAGGGGATATCTGCTCTTCTGGGTTGTGCTTGAAACTGAAAGGTCCTTTTTATTGCTTAGCACTACCTTTTAATTATTCAAATATAGGAGAGTCTGATTATGTCTTAATTACATATATTTCAGATTGGTGAACATGCCAGTGTTCTGAACAGCCAGCATCATCCCACAGATGTATTTTTTTATTATTTGCCCAAATCGAGGAAATTTTCACAGGAACTAACAAAAAAAAATAATAAATCCATCTCCAAACTTTGTATTTGTGGAAATAAATGTTGGATGGACCTGATTTTCCTGGTGTGAAAGTCAAGTGGAGTTTTTAATTGACTCCAACAGGCACTGGATCAGGCCCGTGGGGTGTTTGGTGCTCAGTTACAAGTTAGTGCTCTCTCTAATCACCTTGTTCTCTAAAGGAAATAGATACTAAACAGGAACCATCTGGTAATACATTCTGTACCTCTTAATTACAATGTTTTGAGTGGCACCTAAATAAATTTCATTTACAAGCACATGACTGCTTGTCAAAAGCTCTGTTGATAATTTTATTATTGTAGTATACCTTCTCGCTTAATGACCCTGGCCCAGTAAAGTCAGGAATATTTAGCTTTTGGCAGGGGGAGGAAGTTATTGTCTGAAAAAATGGAAAGACACAATCTCCATCTTTCATGTCATGCTTTTAATTGTCTGCATATGGTTTTATTTTTATGTGTTCAGCAATGAATGTTTCTGTATGTTCAATGTATGTGTAGAGTTACATATATCTACAGATCTATAGATGTAAATATATAACCAGAGGTCTACATATCTATATCTATGTCTATCTATAGCTATCTGTATAATATATCTATACATATATATATCATCTATATCTATATCTATACTGTGATATTTATGCAGTAAAGGTGACCAAAAACTTTAATTTCTTGGTAGAGAGGAGAAGTTAAGGCAGCTCTGCAGAGAGCCCAGTTATTGTTGTAAAGTCCTCATGTTACTTTATGATCCAAGTCTCTCTGTGTAGATGTACTGTAGCATTTAGACAATTTTCTCTTTGTTAGCTGCAGGAAAAGATCAATATTATAAAGAAGTTGAATGACTCTGTGATTTAGTCTCCTGTGTTTTCACCCTGGGAAGTGAGGATTTAAAGCCTATCCTTGGTTTTGAGGCTGAGCCACAAACCCTGGTTGAGGTCCATATTGGAGCATCCCCCAAATTTGGAGGCTTTCACTATGGGGTTGCAGCCTATCCATTGCTGGAGCTGAAAATGCCTTTCTTACTCTCTCAGTAATCTCTGGTGGAAATTAGTCTGTATTACAAAATCAACATATAATTTGGCAGGATGCAGTGAGATTGGCAGCCTCCATTAGAGAAATGTCCAGGACCATGCTAGGATGGAATGATGCCCATGGGGATGTGCCACCACAGTGCTCATCCCAAAGTGGCAACCTGCATCTTGCAGAAGGGCTTTTTTCAGTGGGAAAAAAAAAAAAAAAAGAAAAATTAAAGAAAAATATTCTCATGCCGTATTGTTAAATAGTTGAACATCCTTTTGCCAGGGGTAAGTAGCATCCTTCAGAGTAAAAACCTTGGTCAGTCTAAGGACAATATATCTTGAATAGGAAAAAAAAAAACCAAAACCAAAACTGCAAGTAATAGAGTCACAGAAACATAGGATTAGTTTAGGTTGAAAGACAACTTTAAGATCATCAAGTCCAACTGCCAGGTCACCACTAAACCATGTCCCTCAGCACTATATCTACATGGATATTAAAACATGCAGCTTCTGCTAAGTTTTGCCAGTGAAGTGCTAATTCATCTTCCTGTTGCCTTTTAAAATGCTTTTTTAAAAATTAACCAGTTGGAAGAAGAAGGCAGAAGTGGGGTTTCTGGGAAAACAGGAGGAATGTGGAACCTGGAGGGGTTTTGTCCACTTCTTTGGGATGAGGTGCCCATGGGAAAATGTAGCTGCATAAGAAGTGAAACCGCCTTATTTCTAAATTCATGGCAAATTAGAAAAGGAATCCTACTGCTCTCAGCAGGGTCCTTGATTCCTTTCTAGTAGCCATTGATGGTTTTTCTCTCCTCAAAATAATTTTTTCTCTAGGTCTCAGTCTTGATGTGGAAACTTCAGGAAATAGTTAAGTTTTCAGATAAATTTGTAATCAATGCTTTAACATTTAAATTTGGAGAGGTGCTGGTAAAACAAGGAGGATGATCATGGCCAGTCTGGTTTAACTGGTTGGGTTTGAGGAGACTGAGCTGTCTGAGCAGGAGATGGAGAATTCACTGTACACAGCAAACTGTTCTACCCTCCAATATAATATCTGGATTTGAAGCTGATATTTAAAGAGGGCACTCGCTTTACTTATGAGATTAAAGGCAAATGCGCTCTTTTAAAAATGAAGTCATGCTGTGTTTTGCACCTTTTGACACTTATTAACTCAGGTCATTAAAAAGAGGCTAATTAAAAAAGAATGTAAAACAAAAGAGTCATTTGTCTATCGCCGAGCTGGGTTCTTCATGTACGCTGGCTGGAGGCAGTCTCTGTGTAAACCTTGGGTACAGAAAGCACTGATAGCCACTGGGGCATGCTTGGAGCTTGTCATGGCTTTTGGCAAGACTGTGGTCCGGCTCATTATGCACCTCATAAAGAAGAGAAGTCATTGTCATCAAAATTAGCTGAAGCTGAATTTACATTCATGGAAATTTTGGTTTCACCACTGTCCTTTGGGGCTGGACAATAAAGGAAACCTTTTCCCAGCTGCAGTTAAAGTAAGTGAAGTTCAATAAATGCTTAGTGCTTCATTAAGGCGTTTCCAAACGTACTCTGTGATGCACACGTGATATTTTACAGCTGAGGAGAATTCAGCAAGAACAGCACGTGAAGTTCACTGGTTCCTGCTGTGTGAGATGCACAGGGCACATCCAAACCCAGCCTGTAAAGAGCCCAACCTGTTGGAACCACTGTTCATCCCCAAGTAGATCTATGTTCTTTCGAAGGGAGACTTTACTATCAGGCACTTTCTCTCTTGTAAGGTTGAAAATGTGAGTGAAACCTTGTTGCTCTCTACAACTACCACAAAGGATGCTGGATCGAGATGGGGGTTGGTCTCTTCTCACATGCAACAGGTGACAGGACAAGAGTTGCACCAAGGGAGGTTCAGGTTGAATATTAGTGAAAATTTCTTCACAGAAAGGATCATCAAGCATTGGGACAGGCTCTCCAGGGAAGTGGTGGGGTCCTCATCCCTGAAGGTATTTAAAAGACGTGGAC
>CM066586.1:15887957-15905457 GCA_033816785.1 Picus viridis | reverse complement strand
CTTTGCCTCTGTTGAACATGCCAACATCATCCAGTATGCATAGACTGGGTGGTTTGCTGTGGTGTTTGATGTCAGAGGACACAAGTGCACAGTCAGTGCTGCTTGCCTTGGCCTTTTTTTTTCCCTATAGAGTGCAAACAGAAAACCAGTCACAGAAAATATATCAGTGGAGACCTGCTGGTGTAGACAAGTGCTAGGGAGAGTTAGGAGACTCCAGGGTGTGTCTTGAAAGTGGAATGACTGAGATGTGGTCAAGTGAAGGATGGAGGTGCTGGAAAAAGCTGGTAGAGAAAGGGTGACCTTTTGGGGTGCTGAACACCTGCCCTTTCTGCCTCTCTTTTTGTGCACTCACACTACAAGAACCCCATGAAAACCAAATGGACCTTTTGGCTATACAGGTCTTATAATGAAGAGAAAGCTACACCATGTTTGCCATAGCTTCAGTACCATGTTGACTGTGGCACCAAAAATATATTGACCATGGATCCAATAATTTTTTTAGCCATAGCTGCAATATCATGTAGGCTATGGCTCTAACACAATGTTTACCATGGTATCAACACCACGTTGGCCATGACTCTTGAGCCACGATGCTGGGTATGGTCTCAAGGGCTTTGCAGGACCTACACCATCCACAGAGAATTGAGCTACTAATCCTATCTCTAACAGGGGGAAGAGATGGGATCATGGCAGAAATCTCCTCCTTCATGTGTCTATGCCCAGCCCTCACACAGGGATATTTAATTCTAGCCTGAAACAAAGGCAGTTGTTGCACACTGGTTCTCAAAGACGACTGGGAAACATAGACTGTCAAGGGGAGTTTACTTCCTTTGTTAATAAAAAAAGAAGAAAAAGACTTTATGGATCTTTTCCTGAATATGAATATTAAATAGACTAGTTGTGGGAACCCTGATTTTAATTTCCTATGTCTTTATTTGGAATTTGACTCCCTCATGGAAAGGTGTCTACTTAAATATAGGGGGAAAGGGAATTTAATGAATTACAAAAAGGGTTATTTTACATGGAAAATGTGTATTCCTGGCTATTTCCATTTAAAGAACATGACATTAGTGTGGAAATTGCCCCTTATGAACAGGTCATTAATGTCAACTCTACTAAAACTGACATCACCTGCTACTATTTTAATTGTGTGTTTTACTAATGCTAACCATTTTCCTGACAATAGAACCCCCATAAGCTTAATGAATCTTTGCAGAATACATAAACCAAGGTCAATATGTAAGAAATGCTTCAAATGTTACCAAAGTCCCTCTGCAAAGCTGAAGGAAAAAAAGTTTATTATTCTTTTGCATTCAGCAGAATGAGAGCAAAAAATAGAAATGGTACGCAATATGTTTTCCAGACCATAGTATATAAAAAGCTTTGATGCTTTGGGGAAATCTTTTCGATTAGCTACTATTTTATATGAAGAAAAGGACTTATTTTAACCAGGTCACATTTCCAAGATTTATTCTTTATTTTCCAATACGAGTGGCATATTAAAAAGGATGAAAAAAAAATATCCCAAATACTTCCTTAGTGTCATATGTAACAGTCACATTTTTTTCCCATGGATTGGGGGTGGGGGTGGGGGGGAAGGTGGGTAAAGAGAGAAAATGAAATCCAGATTTGTAATTCCTAACAGGAGAAATTCGATCCTTTCCAATGTTTAAGTAATATTTCCTGTAAAACATACGAGGCCATCTGCAGAGCTGTTTCCAGACACATTTTGAAGTGGCAAGGGCAACTGAAAGAGACCCGAATGGAGGCTGGCATTTCACCTCTGGGAGATGGAGCATTAAAGGTTTCCAAAAGCTGGTTCTACCATTTTACAAAGTATTCAAGCTCTGCATAGTTCATAATTTGTTTAATTTACCTACCTTTTATAGGGATGGGGAAGGGGGAAATCCACTCTGGAAGAGACAGTATTAAAAAACCAAGACAGCTGGGAAAAGCTAATGCACAGCTCTCACCAATGCTTCATGATTTTAGCTGATTTGAAAATGGATTTTATTCTTTACAGGCCCCATGCAATGATTACAGGGAAATGTTCACCTAGAAAAACTGTTGAGAGTGAAACATATTTGGGTAGACAACAGAAACACTGAATCCTTTTTTTTGCTATTTAAGTCTATTATGGAATTTTGTTTTATTGTTGATCTCCAGGGTCACCTTATGAATTCGTGTTAGTAAAATGTTACGGCCTCACTATAATATTCACTTTGTGGAAGGGTCTGCATTTACCAAACCTCATCCGAGAGCGAATATAAATGAGAAACTTGCATCTCTCTTCAAGGAATATATTTTACACTGTTTCCAACACCCATTCCCCCCACCCCCTCCTTTTGAATTACAGACAGACTATAAAATTGAATTCTTTTTCTTATGCCAAGGTTCAGTAAAATGACTGAGCACTTAGGCTGAGCTTTGATATCTATCTGAAATTTAAAATTTGCACCATTCAAATAGTTAACTTCAGGGCCAGATTCTGCCCTCAGCTGTGCATATTTGGGAACCCCCATTAACTTCCCTGGAAAATAATGGTATGCTGTTTGGATGCACTCGAATGAGATACATTACAGTGCTACCTTCTGTCATTCCTCTGTAAAACTCACTGTTTGCTTCAGTTTTTATTTGGCTGCCTGCTGGAGCCCTTTTTATTCTGTCAGCACCAACTGGGCTGCTGGATATTTGTACCTGTCCTCTCACCTCTCTGACCATGCTGTTAAGATTAAACGAGACAAGTAGGATATATTTGGATAATACCTACGAAATTTGAATTGTCACCTGTTTTTTGTGTTCACACCACTTTAGCTGTGCTTGCAAAGCAATTTCTCCAGCTTGAAGGGCTTTCAGTGCACCTGGGGAGAGAGAGTCAGTCTTGGATTCCTTCCCCACACACTTCCTTGGAGCCCCCTGCCTCCAGCAGGTTTTGCCACAATTATGTTGTGCAAAAAGTTTTTTGAGAATGGAAAATTCATTGCATTGTTTGTTCCACTGTTCATTTATGAATCAAATGAAGCTCCTTTTAGTTTCCACGCAGTGCTTCCGGTTCTGCTTTTCACTTGCTGTAGAATCATTAGGGTTGGAAAAGACCTCTAAGATCAAGTCCAGCTGTTAACACAACACCACCATGACCACTAAACCATTTCCTGAAGTGCCATGTGTACACATTTTTTTAACACCTCCAGGGATGGTGACTCTACCATCTCCCTGGACAGCCTATTCCAATGCTTGGCCAAAGTGGAACAGAAGAGCCCTCTATTTTTCAATTTTCTTGGCTTCACACAACCTTCCCTGCATAGACACCAGAGATTTAGATTGCACATTAGGAAGAAGTTCTTTGCTATGAGGGTGGTGGAACACTGGAAGGTGGTGCAGGCCACATCCCGAGAAGCATTTAAGGTCAGGTTTGATAGGGCTCTGAGCAACCTGCTCTAGTTGCAGAAGTCCCTGCTTAAAGCAGGGAGGCTGTACCCCTAGTTGTCTCTTCCAATCTACAATCCCACCACGATCTTGATACTCCCACTCCTGTAGTCACCTGCATCTTGTGGGTTAATCTGGGAACTGAAGAGACCTTCAGTTTTACATAAAGCACCACTGTGTGTATTTACAGCCTTTCCCTGGCACCCTGTGTGCTTCTGTGTGCCACAAAGCCTCACTATCCTGCAGCAGGACTTGAACTTCACTATCCTGTTTAGAAGAGTGTGGACAAGGGGGAATGGTTCTAAACTGGAGCAGAGTAGGTTTAGGTTGGACATAAGGAAAAAATTCTTTGCAATGAGGGTGGTGACATACTGGAACAGGTTCCCCAGGGATGTGGTTGAAGCCCCACCCCTGAAGACATTCAAGATTGGACTTGATGTGTGCTTGGCAGCCTGATCTAGTTAGAGGTGTCCCTGAACACTGCAGGGAGTCAGACCTCTTGAGAGTCCCTTATAACCCAATGCAATCTGTGAATCTGTGAATCCTGCAAATGGACTTGAACTTCACCATCCTGCAAGCAGACTTTCTTGCACTCCACCTCTCAACTTCTTTTGCATCCTCTTGTTAAAGCCAAACTTACGACGCTGAATTTCCAAGTTAACACAAAGTGAGTGGGAGCATAGATAGGAAAATATTTTCCAGATTAAGGGATTTTACTTTTTTTCTTTGGTGGTATCTTGCCCATGCCACCAGCTGCTTTTGGCACATGGTGCCACAGCATTGTGGCTCCGCACTCTGATCCCCTATGAAGTCGGAAAAGAGCCTTCAAAACTGTCACTTCCATTTCCTACCGAAAGCAAAACACTTCCTCCGAGGAAAAGCACACATTACAGCTGAATTATAAATGAGGGCTGGTGTGGTGGGTTTTTTGTTGACTTTTTTTGTTTGTTTGTTTTTGTTTTAGGGGGTGTTGTTGTTGTTGTTTTTGGTGAGGTACAAATCGGAGGCATTCTCCATATTGTTAGAATACCAATTTTATTTTCCTGGTATGTAGTACCCAGTGCAGCGCAGCGTCCCCGGAGATGCAGGGATTCTCCGGAGATTACTTCAGCATTGCATTACTGCTATCACATATCCATTATATATACTCTTTCAGACAAGTGGAAATGTTTTCACAAAAACAATCTGGAATCTTGGCTTAAAACCCAAGCTTGCTGTCAAGGCAAACAGACTAGCCTCAAAGAGGACTTATTTTTATTTTGTTCCGACAAGTATGTTGTTTCTGGGTTATAATAAGGGAAAATATAGCAGCTATCAGTCTTCGGTTTATTTGACAAGCTTCCTCTGACAAACCTAGAGGAACAAACCCTGGCCCTGCAAACTCGATCTCATTCAGGTATTGCCTTTGCTTCCAGAGCTTTTATTAGTGTGATTAAGGGCCACACACATGTTTACATGACAGGACTCAGGATGAGATCACAGAACCATAGAATCAGAGTATCATAGAATCAGTGATTCATAGAATCACAGGATGGTAGGGGTTGGAAGGGGCATCCAGAGATCATTGAGTCCAACCCCTCTGCTAAAGCAGGATCACCTAGGGCAGGTGCCACAGGAATGCATCCAGATGGGTCTTGAAAGAGCCTAGAGAAGGAGACCCCACAACCTCTCTGAGCAGCCTGTTCCAGTGTTCCGCCACCCTTACAACAAAGAAGCTTTTCCTCATGTTGAGGTGGAACTTTCTGTGTTCCAGTTTGTATCCATTGTCCCTTGTCCTACCACAGGACACCATTGAAAAGAGAATAACCCATTCTTCTTGACACCCACACTTTAGAGATTTATAAACATTAATAAGATCTCCTCACAGACTTTTTCAGACTAAACAGCCCCAGGTCTCTCAGCCTTTCCTTGTAAGACAGATGTTCCAATCGTTTAATCATGATGATGTATTTGCTTGGCCATTGCTTATTCTGCAAAGTTCTCAAAGCTTTTGCTGTTTTCAATTCTTGGCGTTCTCCACCAGCACTCTAAGAGCTTGTCCCATCACCTATCAAACAAGGTCAATGAGCAGGTTATAATTAGATGCCAAATAAACAAATGCAAACTTGAAATCAAGTGATTTACTGTCCGATTTCATTAAGTTCTTCCCAAGGAAGCAAACACTTTATGCAGCACAAGGGGCCTTTGGGAAGGGTCAGCTGCTGTGCTGAAGCAAGACGTGGTGTGATTGTTTTCACCCAAAGGGTGTTTAATGGTACCAAGTGTAAAGGGAAAGTCTGCCTTGTTTGGGGAAAAGTGTGCTGTAAACAAGAGCAGCATTGCCTCACCTTGCAGAGAATTCTCCTTTGTAAAGTGAGTGGAATTTTAATATTCATGTGTTTACACTACTCTGAGTTTTCTACTCTTTAGAGGAATTCTTTAGACGAGAATTTTTCCTGTACCATCAGCTAAAAGAAGTCTTGGGACATGGGAAATTCTGGCTTCGTTAAGAAACTCAAGCCATTTTCACATTCAAATTTCTATTTGTTTAAGAATTCCAGCATGATGCTGGATTGCTCTGAGGTAGTGGGACATATTTACATGATGAAGTCTGGCCTTGATGGACAATAAGGATCTGTGCAAAGTCAGGTGGACTTTTAACATCGCTGTGTCCTGTGGCTTCCCATGGCGTGGTGGGACTGCAACACTCTAACCAGGCTCTGTCCCTCAGATGGGGTATAAACAAATTTGAGGAGAATATTTGGGCTGGGATGGGTGTTACACAGTGCTGTGCTTCACAACCAGTGCCATGTTGTACAACCAGTGCCTGGGAAGTTCAGAAGCAGCTCTCCTGACCAGTCCTTGCCTTAACCATCTGGGTTTATCCCATCAAATCCAGGACTGTGTTATTCTGGTGATGCAACGAAATACCATCTTATTCTTCTGCAGACTCCTGGTTTCCTCTCATCTCTGTTTTCAGGACTGACAAGGCCACACCTTGAATACTGGATTCCGCTTGGGGCCCTTCACTACAACAAGGACATTGGGGTGCTGTAGCATGCCCAGAGAAGGGTAGTGAATGTGGTGAAGGATTTGGAGAAGAGGTCTTGTGTGGACCAGCTGAGGGAACTGGGGTTGTTTAGCCTGGAGAAAATTAACTTGAGGGGAGACCTCATTCTCTATGACTTCCTGAAAGGAGGTTGTAGTGAGGTGGGGGTCAGTCTCTTCTCCCAAGTAATAAATCATAGGACAAACAGAAATAGCCTCGGGTTGTGCCAGGGGAAGTTTAAACTGGACATTAGGAACAATTTCATCCCTGAAAGAGTGGGTTAGCACCAGAACAGGCCGCTCAAGGAGGTGGTGACATCCCCATCCCTGGAGGCATTTCAAAACTGTGTAGATGTGGTGCTGATGGACAAGGTTTAGCAGTGGAATTGGCGGTACTTGGTTAACAGTTGGACTTGATGATAAAGTTCTCTTCCAACCAAAAGAATTCTATGATTCTTTAATTTTATGATTCTATGTATAGCGCTCTGTGAAAGCACTTTAAGTTTGTAGCAATAAATTGAGTAAAATTGGAGCTGTGTGTTTGAATGCAATGAGAAAACACACACAAACATCTCAGCACAACGCTCTACTACCCTGTTACACATGGGGAAGCCACTCTAGGTTTGGGCTCTATAAATCAGACTGACATGGTACTGGAGCACTGCTTGGGAAAGGCATGTCACTTGGAGAACACAAAATATTGAGCAACTTGAATTGTTTTTCCATGAAGCTTATCCCTTGATAGCACTTCCCTTCTGATATCTCCTTAATACAGCATAATTTAAATGTTTTCTAGGCAGAGTTATGCTCATATTGCCTCTTTTCCAACATAATATTGGCTGCAATGTGGTTATGCTGGCGAGGAGTCACGCTTTTCTTCTTTGCCATGTTTTGAGTTTCCTCATTCAAAATAATGCCTGACAACCTGAAATTGTGGAAATAAATTTTTTACAAACAAATGCTTTGTCCACAGTTTTTCTTATATTTGTTTTAGAAATTGGCCCACTCCCATATTTCAGAAAATTTCCCAAATGAGGCTGAGCGAAAAATACACTTTTTTCCCCTCTTAATTTTTTTTTTTTTTTTCCTAAAGGTTGCATAAATATTTCACACATCTCTTCCTTTGATTAGATTATAACATGGTGAAGTGGCAAAGAGTTTTTCTCTTTCCCCAAATTAGACATGAGAACCACAAACAAATTAATTTGTGTCTCAGGGTTTTGACTGGGTCTCTTGGCCTGCGCCAGCACTAACACAAGCGCTGGTGACCCTCTGGATTTCAAACGCCTGAGGGTAAAAAGCAATTATAAAAACATGACTCTCCCAGATCAGCTTTCGAATCTGCCTTGTCTCTGGTTTATTGATGGGAGATTGAAGGAAGATTCAAATCAGCTAGCCTTCAATTCTTTACCGGCAGCAAAACACAGGAATCATTAGCTTTTTTCTGTGTAAATGACTTTGTCCTGCTTTATTATTCAACACTGGTTGGGCATTTGACTTAAAAAGACCACGTTGAATATTTATTGCTAGTTTTTGGTACTTGCAAATAGCATGTTGCTTTGTACCTTGTTTTCCTTTGCAGAATAATTTTTCATAGCAATTAGGGCAAGAACTAATTAATAGGGGTACTTTTTAATAGCTAAAGGATTCACACTGACTTAAATAAGAGTAAGCTCACTCTCATAGGTCTGTTGCTGGGTATTGGAAGACCCTACTGCACAATCATTCCCCAAAAAAGTATGAAAGGAAAATAATGGTTGATTCTTCTTCTCTTTGTGGTCACTGTTGTTCATTTACTGGTAGTTAAGGGTGGGATGAGAACAAAGCATTGTTTTCAAAATCCAGTGTACGTGTATGCAATTACCTTACAGGGATCTCATCAGTGTTTGGGGGTTGTCTCAATGCTGACCAATATCTAAAGGGACAGATATTTTTCAGTGCTGCCTATAAACAGGATAAGGGGTAATGGGCACAAACCAGAACCCAGGAGGGTCCATTCGAATATGAGGAAAAAACTTTCTTGCAAGGGTGCTGGAGCCCTGGAGGAGGCTGCCCAGAGAGGTTGTGGAGTCTCCTCTGAAGAGATTCCAAACCTGCCTGGCCATTGTGATCCTGGGCAACCTTCTGTGTGTGACGCTGCTGTAGCAGGGGAATTGGACTAAATGATACCCAGAGGTCCATTTCAATGCCTACCGGTCTGCAGTTGTTCTGTAGTTCACGGTGGGAAGTCCAATTAGTTCCCAAAAATGGATGAAAGGAAGAAGAGGTTTTGGTTTAAAGCTTTTAGAGGGAGTGGAAAGAGCTGTTGGGAAATGTTCTAGGAGTAGTCAAGCTCAGAGAGAAAACTGGGCTGAAGTGGGATTATTGTTTTTAATGGGTCTGAATAGATCATTTTGTCGGTAGGAATAGGATGTGGTACATGAGGATTGAAAGATCCTCAAACCTGGGTATCTGACAAGGGTGATTCTTTGCTATTTGAATCATAATGGCATTTAAAAGCATCAGATGGGGTTGTGCACCTCCGGAAGGGAAAGTATGATGTGAGAGTGTGTTTTGCTTGCTGGAAAGTCCTTGAGAAAGCCCAAACTAAAGAAAATCCTTGTTTTTCACCCAGCTCAATATGAGACATGGGTGATGATGCCAGAGTGTGAGGGGGAGGTTGTGCCAGGCTGAGTGGGCTTGCTTTCTTTCTCTTTGTAGTTGGAATAACAGGTGGATTGGTCTTGGAGTTCAGACCAAGTCAGAGCACAGTGCTCAGTAAATGGGTCATCTTGGGTATTAAGAAAAAAAATTCATGAAAGAGTGGTTAGACATTGGAACAGACTTCCCAAGAAGTCACAGTCCCTGAAGGCATTCAAGAAATGTGTTGACATGGCACGTTGGGGCATGATTTAATGGCCATGGTGGTGGGTGAATGGTAGGACTTGAGAATCTTGGAAGATTTTTCCAAGTAAAACTATTCTATGATTCCATATTTTAGAGGCATCAGATAAATATTAAAGACTCCAAGCATAAAGGTGGAGCTACACAGTTTGTAGACAAGTGAACACACCCTCCAACCAATATGTTGCCTTTCTAAATCCTCCTGGGTTGGTCCTGCAGATAAAAACGGCATGTAGCTCAGACGAGGGCTTGCTTAAATGATACAAGGCAGACATTCAATTTTAAGAAGCTGGAGCTTTATTTTTGGAATCCTAGAATGTGTACAGAATTTAAAAAGCCTAAAGCTATAATGTTTTACTGCTCCTTTGATAAAATTTATATTTAATCATATCTTAAAAAGTGTTCTCATTCTGCCACTTGATGTTACCAACCAAGCGGAACCCATCAATGCAACACTATCTATCAGCCCTTCTTTTATTTCATTCCCCTACAACTCCTTTTTAATGGTGCCTACCTTAATGAGTTATGGTGGAGTTTCAGTGAAGTACAAATTAAAATCATGCTTGTGCCAAATCTGAGACTCTTACCCAGAGGTTTTCATTACCTGGTTGGAACCTAAATCTCAGAATCCCAGCATGGTGGGGGTTTGAAAGGACCTCTGGAGAGCATCTAGTCCAGTCCCGCCCTGCTAAAGCAGGGTCACTCACAGCAGGTTGCACAGGGTTGCAATCCCCAGCTGGGTTCAGAGTCCCTCCAGAGAAGGAGACTCCACAACCTCTCTGGAGAACCTGGTCCAGCACATTCAAGGTATAAATGTTTTTCCTTATGTTTAGGTTGTACTTCCTGTGTAAACTATGTTGAATTTGACCAGTCTACACTGCCAAACCTCCAACTCATGGACCAGTCTCTCTGTCCTTTGCTTTGAAGCTGAGATCTCCCAAAACTGCAATGAGTGGATTTCCTCCATTGTCTTCAGACCTTCACCCAAAAACTTTTTATTGACACATCAATTTAGGAAACCTTTCTAGATGAGGTGGAAACATTGTGTGACAACTGGCAGCCCAGGCTGATGAGAATGAGCAACTTATTGGTAAATTGGATGAATTCAAACCTCTTTGCTGTGAGGGTGCTGGAGCTCTGGAGCAGATGGCCCAGAGAGGTTGTGGAATCTCCTTCTCTGGAGTGGTTCCAAACCCACCTGGATATTGCAATCCTGGGCAAACTGCTGTGGGTGACACTGTTCTTGCAGGTGGGCTGGACTACATGATCTCCAGAGGTCCCTGCCAACCCCCACCATGCTGGGTTTCTGTGAATTTTCAGCGATGCCTATTTGTTGCTGATAGTTAGAAGATTACAGAGGAATTTGTGCAGTGAGATCTCTGTCTATCAAATTTGTCTCTTTAAAACAGTAGTTAGACTAATTAAAGCCCCTGATAAACTCTCCCTGCAGCTGTTAACTCTCTTCATAATGTTGTTGATGTTTTTGTCAGAGGAGAGACGTTAGCCCTTAGCAATGCTTGTTCATGTTACTTGTGGCAAGAATGAGTTAAATGCATTTCTCTCAATTTTTTTTTTTTTTTCTATTTTTTCTCTGAACTGAAACATGTCCAGCAAAGTTGGTGGTCTCCATAAGAAATTCAAACTCTCTGCTGACCAAGTGAAAACACATATGTGCCTGTATCAGGCATATGCATAATCTTGGCTGGAAATCAGCCTCAGTGACAATTTCACTCAGTGAAATCTTAATTTTGATCCCCCCTCTTAAAAATCATGTTTGTTTCAGGAATTTTGCTTTGAAGACCTTTTAGCCTTTTGGTACCAGACTGACTTCTCAAGCTGTTAATAACAGTATGAAGACACTCCATTTTTATTCCCATATAAATTTGAATTAAAATTCACATTTATCCCCATTCACATGCCAGAAGGATGGAAGTTTTTGTTTTGTTTCTTTTCCTCTTTCTCAGGAGTATCCAACATGGACCACCACTGCTAAAAAGATGCAGGACTCGGAGGACCATTGCCAATCGCATGTGCCAATATCATCCCTTTCAATAGAAACAATTTTTTTTCTTACTCCTGATAAACACATAAGGAAAAGTCTGGTCTTTTCATTTCTGCTTCTTTTCCTGGAGGACTGGGGAGGATCTCCCAGCGCTGTCTGTTCTTTTCCTCTGTGTTTTGCAGGCAGGGGAATCATACGCAAGGCTCAACTCTGCATCCTCTGAAGAGGCAACATTAAAGTCAGCACTTGATTGCACTGCATTTTACAGGATTATTCTCCCTAGTATGATATTGATATCTTTTAAGTGAATGGAGTAATTGAGGAATCTTTTTCTAAATTATTGACTGGGTGTCTAGAGAAAAGATGAATGAAAAATATCTTTATCCCTGATAAAGGTTTAGGTGAATTGAGTTAATCTCAAGGTTTCCAATGTGACCCTTGCTGGTTTTATTTAGGACGAGCATTTCTGTGCTAAGGCTGTGAGTGGGTGGAGGGAGAGTAAGGAAAGCCTAAATTTTAGTGCCAGGGTCCTGAGATGAGATTTTCCACATTTTCTAAATAATTTTACTGTGAATTTAGGAGAGAGAAGCAGGAGCAAAGAAACTGCGGGGAAAAAAGCATAACAGCATTGCTCTACCTCCATGCTTGTGGTTTCTTAGCACTTTACAATATTAATTATAGTATTTTAGGCAGAAAAGTTTGGTGCTGAGCAGTTTAAGAGCCCCATTAAGAGGCATTAACACCAGCAGGAGCAGAGAGCCCCAGGACATTTCTGTGCAGGACATTGGTGTCGTCATGTCGGCTTGGGGATATTTCTGGTCTGCATGTACCCCGTGGGGTGTGTGTGCAGCTCCGAGCTGCTGGGAGAGACTAAAACCATCTCAGCTCCCTTACATGCTTCCTCACCCCCTTTTTTTTCCTTCTTCTTTTTCCCCCTTTTTTAAAATTTTTTTTTTTTCTTTTGGGAGAGCCTGAATTTGTTCTGGAGTGAAAAACCAATAAAACAAACAAAGGTAAGGGAAAACGTATCCATATATCTGTATAGGAAAAGTTTAGGAGGAAGGAAGACACTGTGATGGGGTTTTTTTCTTCTAGTAATGTCTCCTTGCATTATTACAGTGAAAGAAGGAGTCTTTAAAGAACTGTCTTTCTCTATATGTAGAATTGCTGTGATACAAATTTGATCATATTTGCAAGGATTAAAGGATCTGATCTGCAGAACCCATTCTCTTCTTAAGCATGACAAATGGAAGCAATTTACAGATTTCTTCTGAATATTTTTTTTCCTGATTTTTTTTCTTCTTGTTCTATTTTGGTTTGAGGTTGTTTTGGGTTTTGTTGTTTGCTTTGTTTCCCCCTCCCCCTCCTACGTGCCACTAGAAATCAGCGTATATTTAGCTCTTTAAGAAATCATTATGTCAACAGAGGGGCTTAAAATAATACTACATAACTACTGAGTAGCCAAATTACTCATGACTAGTAAAAAAAAATGAATAAAATCAAGCCTGAAGGCACTGAGAAAACAACTTTTTGCCTTTATATTCCTTTGTTCCCCCCCCACTATTTCCATTTTGCTACTTTTATTTCCCCCTAAGCCCCCCTTTGTACAGCACAATTAGTTTGTAGTACAGTACACCCTTCTAAACATCTTATTGGTTTTATGCATTAATGATTTTGTACACACATCTCCAAGGCCAAAAAAAAAAAACCACAACAGGTGACAGGGCCTTCTCAAACATCCAGGTTGTTCTAATAAATTAAAATAAATATAGATTTTTTTTTTTTACATGTTATCAATTTCTAGTTCTGTGAAGGCTGTCCACTTTTCCAGTTTTCCAGATTGATTAATCTTTCTATTTCATACACAAGAGGACTCGGGAGATTTACAGATGAGATGCCTACCTTTGAAGAAGTTCTCTCTTTTCTAACACACTCCTGCTGACTCCACTGGTCAGTCTTCAAGGTCACTAATGTTTGGAAATTGTCAGTTAAAGGAGAGTTGATGATTTTCCTCATCTCTTTATACTCTGATTTCAGTCCCAGGCAGCGATCCCCATGCATCTGTGGTTTACAGATTTTAACCACGCTCTGTCCTTGTCTAAGGCTTTTACATCAGTATGAAAGAAACATGATAGATGAGTATTTGCACACTGCAATAATTGTGCTTTTCTTCCGAGGACATTACAGAAAAGCTGATTTTGTCAACACATCCTAAAGTGGGTTTCCTGCTTCGAAACAACAGCACCTGCAGCAGAGCTTAGAGCTTGCTGCTGCTGTGAAATACGGAGAGTTTTGAGACAAAATGTGTATATCAGAATTCAAAAGGAGTTTTAACTCCTTAAATTACTTTTGTGTGTGTGTGTGTGGGGGGGTTGATCTTTTGCTTGTTTTCTTGAAACAATCCAGATTTAAGGCTAAAGCATAGATATATTTTCAGTCATGGTCAGGCTTTTTTCTTATGCCCACTGATTTGCTGGGGGCTTCAAGTAACATTTAAGTAGCAATTTTCTCAATGCTAAAAAAAAAAAGAAGAGAGAGAGAGAGAGAAGAAAATAGAAAAAGGAGGGAGAGAAAAATCCACAACCAACTGTTCACAAAGTTATGTTTGTTCATTTTTTGGGTGTAATTACAGAAACATCTTGCAGCATGAGGAAAACTGCATTGCTGAGTGAACAGAGCTTGGTGGAACCAAAGTCCAAGCCCTGTCTCAAAAGCAGGGATGTGACAAGACTGAGTGTGAGAGTCCGTGGAAGTGAAGGGGGCAAAGGAGATTGCTTGGGTGATGGAAAGATTGGGCAAACATCATTTCAGCAGCTGGACATTGCTTGAAGTTCTGGCTTGTCTTTAAGTGAATTTTTTGTGACAGAAGGGAGAAAAAACCCCACAACATCCTTAATTAGCCTTCTAAATCCTGGCCCAGAAACCCCCAGGAAGCTTGGTCTCAAGAAAAGGAATCCTTTGCACAATAACTATACGTTTTCAATCAGTCCCCTTGATCCCTGCTCTTGCTTATTCCCAAGAATCTGCCAAGTCTGTTGAACTTCCTCATACTGACCCTCCCATTTAATTCATGGGCCATTTTGTATTTACAGAGAGGTCAATAAAAGCTTTGCAGAGCTGCAAACCTCTCTGTAATGGTTGTCCTGAGCAATACAGCCTGAAGAACTCCAACAGGAAATTGGTAAAGCAGCAGCCAATTTCCTTTTGCTTTTTTACTGCTTTTTGGTCTTCCTGCTCTGTTCATATCCCCACTGCTGAATTATTCTAGAAGTGGTGGGATATTTCCAGCTCCACATGTGGAGGAGAGCTCATACCAGTCACAGAATTTTATGTAAGGTTAATCAAACATCACATTTATTTAATTAATCATAGTTGGTAGGTTAAAGCACAAGACCATTGATGAAATTTGGATTCTGCTCTGATTTTGCTTCCCTCATTGTGTGGCTTTGGACCAATTATTTTATTGATCTTTTGTTATTCTTGCTTAGAATGTGGGTGATATCTGCATATCTTCCAGACTGAGGTTTAGAGGTCCCTTGAAATATTTGGGTGCAGAGAATGATGCAGTGCAGTGATAGCCCTGAACATCTGCTGTCTGCTCCAACAACTGACCATGGGAAAGAATATCTTTTCTTAAGAGTAACGGGATAACAGTTATGAAATATTTTAGGTTGATAAAGCTGCAGCTACACTGGCAATAAGACTGGAACAGGTCTGCAAAGTAAACTTATTGGTGCTGAGTACCAGATGTCTGCAATAAATATGTTTCCAGGTTGTTCACTTCAGGTGATGGCAAGTCTGGTCCTGCTGACTGCAGACCCTTTACTGGCTGGAACGCATATTCTGGTTTAGCACCACCCAGAAGAGAGCCAGCCTGTGTGCTTCATGACAGCTGTGCGATGCTAAGCACACTGGGGAGATGGGGACACCTGGGTGGTGGCCTTCAAAAGCATGCTCCCAACCTGAGCTCAATCAATGGCATGGATGCATAAAGGGATGCTCCTATGTCTCTGCTCAGTGGCACAGCAGCCTCTTCACCCTCCATCCCAGGAGAAGAGCACAGAGCACTAAATTAGATGCCTGGGCTGTCTATGAAGTGCCTGGGGAGTGTTTAGCATCTTGGAAAGCCCCAGTTACCCGTGACAGCAAAGGTCCTGAGTGCCCAAGCTAATCAATGGGAAATGCTGATGTTAAAGGCACCTAATCCCATATCTCCCTGAGCCATACTCCTGCCTTGTGGCTTTGCTTCTTTGTTTAAGGGAGCTAGTGACTAAAATAAGCAGGAGAAAGAGTAAGCTGGGGGTGGTGGTTGTGTATTCTTTGCTATGATAATATAATGATTACAGCACAAAGTTTTGTTCTCTGCTCTTGTAGCTTTTCTGTATTTTCTTCAATGTCTACTTAATGTAAAATAAAGAGTCCTTGAACTTGGTCAATCTTCTTTCTCTCAAGGAAGAGCCCTAATTGCTTGTAGACTGGTATATCTAGCCGTAAGGATGTCGTTATTTTCTGAGCAGTAGAGCCTTGCCAGCACAAAGAACATGTTTTTAACCCCCACAAATAGAAAAAAATATATAGCTCAGGAAGTATATAGAGAAATTAGACTCCACTTCTTCCCTGGGTGGCAAGAACCTTTTTAACACTGACCCTTTGTGTACCAGGAGAGATTCATCCTTGGCTGTGTTTGGAAAGGATATACTTGCCATTTTGTGTTTTCCAGCTGGCTGTGCCATAAGTAACTCTTATGTATGGATACATGTATGGGGGCTTCTAGTTTGGGATAACTTGACAAAATTGTAAGGATGCAGTGTGGGTGCAAAGCTATATTTCATATGACCAAAATTAATATTTTAAGAGGATCTGCTCAAGATTGAAACAGAAAAAAAAAGGGTAATGGCTTTTAACTAAAAGAGGGAGATTTAGACTAGAGAGAAGGAATAAATGTTTTACACTGAGAGTGGTCAGAACCTTGCCCAGGTTGCCCAGAGAGGTGGTAGGTGCCCTATCCGTGGAACTATTTCAGGTCAGGTTGTTTTGGGCTCTGAGCAACCTGCTCTAGTCACAGATGTCCCTGTTGAGTGCAGGAAGGTTGGGCTTGATGACTTTTCAGATCATCAAGATCCCTTTTGATACAAAAGATTCTATGAAAATTATGTAGGTGAGAAGGATTTTTGAAGTCTTAAATTTAGATATACTCACTGAATATATCCCATGTGTTGCATCTTTGTCCATGTTATGTCCTATTAGTCCAAATTATGTCCTTGCTGTTATTCAGGACACAGACATTGCTGTAGGACAAGAGTCACAGATAACAACATTGCCTGAGCCACAGTACATTATTTTCTCAGTTGCATTGGTTTCTTTGTCTTCAGACTACCATATTTTCCATATATTATACAGGAATCAGAAATGTTATAAACTGAGATTATTAAAGAAAGAGATACTGGGGGAGCAGTACCATTTATAGTAATTTTGCTTCCTGCCCAGATCAAATTCCATCTCACGTATGTTGTTTTCCTGCGGCACTCAAGGCCACTCGTCCTTTGGTTCTGACTTTTGAAGCCTGAGAAGAAAACACAAATCTGAATAATCGCTCTTGTGATTTCCTGAATTTATTCACTTATGGAAAGGGACAAAGTACAATCAAGTCTCTCATGTGGAGAAGACTGCAGTCATAAACTCTAAAGTGATCAGATTACCTGTCTTGTCTCATATTATCTTTTGAGCTCGTTATGTGTTGTTTCAAAGCCACAAAAATAACACCTCTTCTATCTGAAATATTTTTCTTAGTTTTGCCTCTTGGTCATAAGAAGCAATCTGATACTTTTTACTTGTAAAGCTTTTTCTTTCTTTCTTTCTTTTTATTTTTGTAGGTTTTAGCTCTTTAAGTCTTCACTCTTCAGTTTGATTTTTTTGTCAGTTAACCTCGCACCTCAAATACAGATTTTCTCTTCAGGCTACCACTTTGATTCTTCTAGTCAATCCCAAACTTAGCAAAACTATGGATGTGCATATTCCTTCTTTTTCTTTTTTTTTTTTTCATAATTATCAAGTTTATTCATTTTTTTTTCCTTCTTCTTCTTCTCTCCCCTTCAGGAGCTTTCTGTCAAGGATTGCACTCTCCTGGGTTTCAAGGCTGCAAGAACTACAATTCATTTAGAG
>CM066586.1:15852957-15882957 GCA_033816785.1 Picus viridis | reverse complement strand
ACTGAGTCCTGCTTGATTGATACTGCTCGTGAAGAGCAGACATCTGCAAATGATTATTTCATCTGTTGATAATGCCTTATAGATGAGCATATTGAGGTCCTTAGTCATACCAGAATGGGGTCAAATAAGCTAAAACAAAGGCTTGTAAGTGAAATAGTTTGGAAGTATTGGAATAACAGTTGTTGAAGCAGAGGTACCACATCAATCCATGTTTTTTTATAGATGAAGTTCTGGCTTTTGACTATGATGTGCATCTGATTTGGACATCTCTCAGAGAAATGTCTGTTATATCACTTCCCTGCTTTCAGGTAAACTTCAAACCAGTCAATGTCTATATTGCAGTGACAAAAGGGGATTAGGTCCTTTACAGCAGTTGGGATGCTTTTTGTTTTCCTAAAAACCAATGAGCCCCGCTGCTTTGTTGCATCCTAAGGGCACAAAGTACAACATCCATCTGATGAAGCCCTTCCTTGGTTAATGATTGGACCTGGTGACCTTTTCCAGCCTAACCAGTTCTACAAATCCATGATTCTCAGCTCATTTCAAACACAAAGCTAGGTTAGCTGAGCTGCTGCAGTTCCCAGGAGGCAGGAAAAAGAGTTGGAGATGAACTTGTAGCCCCATGACAGCAATGTCATCTACACCTGCTGCCTGTCCCTTCTTTACGGGCAGCCTAGCGGTCTTCCTGCCACAGACATTTCAGTGTCATCCATTTCCTTTGTCCCATCCCAGAAGTAGCATCAGCAAAATCACCCTGGAAGATCACACTGGGCTAGTAGCCAATGCAGATTTATATCTCTGTTTCTTCTTTTTTTTCTCCTTTGTGAACTGCCTTTGATTTAAAGACCAGCGTTTTATCATGGATGAGGTATTGATCTAGGGACCAGGGTTTGGCTGTGGGCTCCTGCTGACTGGCCCCTGGCAGGACATTTGGCCCAAACGCTGCTCATATGTTGGGGTTTTGCCTGTTTTAAATCCATTTGATGCTCTCTTCTCCTTGGAAATTGCCACTGAGGGAGATTTTTGGTTAGTTTATATTCTCATAGATGATGATTCACAACTTTTCATGTGTGAACCTTTGCTGATAGTAGGGATATAGATGTCCCTTGTATTTTGTCGTGATCTGGACAGCCCTTGTAACAACCAGTAGGCAGATTGGGCTTCAGATTATTTTATACTGGGTTTTGTTCATGCTAATTACATCCCCAGGTAATTATTTGCATTTGGAGAATAATTTCACATGTATTGTCCAGTTTGTGGCTAAAGGTAGGAAGATGCAGAAGTAGGAGGTGGTAAATGCTTCACCCCTGGAAACACTGCAGATAGATTGAACTGGGTTCTGAGCAACCTGCTCGAGAATCATAGAACTGCTTCAGCTGTAAAAGGCCTTTAAGATCCTTGAGTCCAACTACCAACCTAAGACCACCATGGCCATTAAGCCATGTCCCAAAGTGTTATGTGCACATTTCTTAAACATCTCCAGGGATGGTGACACAACCTCCCCTTTCAGCAACCTATTCCAGTGCCTGACCACTCTTTCAGGAAAGAAATTGTTCCTAATATCCAACCTAACCTTCACCTGATACTAGGGAGAAGAGAATTACACACACCCCACACCTCCCACGCCCCCCAGCTTGAACCTCCTTTCATAGTTGTAGAGAGCACTGAGGTCTCCCCTCAGCCTCTTCTTCTGTAGACTGACCAGCTACAGCTCCCTCAGCTACTCCTTCTAAGACCTGTTCCCTAGACCCTTTACCATCTTCAGTTGCATATGTCCCTGCAGACTGCAGGAGGGTTGGACTAAATGACCTTTAAAGGTCAACTCAAACCACTATATGATTCTATGATTTCATGATTCTATATTATTCTATGATTCTATGATTCCAAAGTTCTTTAATCTGGATATTGCCTTGCATACTTACTGGCTGGACTTGACCTTGGGGGTCTTTTCCAACCTTTTTTTGATTCTATCTTAACTGAGTAAATGTTAAGGTAACACCAAAGTCATTGCACCAAGCAATGACTGCCTTAAAGCAGCTCTTAGCCTTTGCTGCTCCACATCTACAAGTGTTCAGCTGCCTTGTGTCCATGGCATTTGTTTCTTGGTTGTTGTTTTGTCATTAACATTAATAGTGTCTTTAGATGCACATTCAGTATTTAATATTAATCACTACAGTTTGTATATTGACTTTCCCTTTTTGCTCCTTGCTGCGGGGTGCGCAGAGGCCCCGAGTGCATCCTCCTCTGGCAGCCAGTGAGGCAGAAGGAGAAAACTAACTGCATTAGAGGCCCCCTGAGAAAGCAGCACAGCACTTAAAGGACAGAGATGCTCTTTGGAGGGGGGTGGTGGGAAAGTGGTGGTGTCTGGTGTAGTTTTGGCTGGGTTTACATACAGCCATTGTGCTTCCCGCTCTCTGCAGCATGTCCTCTCTGTGCAACCTGCCAGGGCTGGGAGGGTAGTTTCTCTGTTAATCAGGAAGCAAAATGTCACAGTGAAGAGGACTTGAGGGTGAGATCATATTAGGAAGTCCCACTGATCCAACTGGAGGGAGAAATGCTGCCCAACCAGCTAACCCTGTGCTTGATTTGGAGAGGTGCAGGTTGTAGGTGGATAGATTCCTGGGTAACTTTTAGATAAAATCAGGCAATATGTCTCATTAGGAAATAATCCAAGTCTTCAGATGCTTCTCCTCTACCTTACCTCCATAAAGAGGTACAAGTCATGGACTGACTTTAGCTCATTTAGTTGTCAGTTGGCTGAATGACAATTCATTTAGCTGTTAATGCAGACTAACATGAGACATTAGAGTTGCTCTTCAGACCAGAGATGTAGTGAAGATGCTTTTACCTTGATTAACACCTCATGATGTTGAGTTGCTGGGGCACGTCCAGAGAATGGCAACTAAGCTGGTAAAGGGTCTAGAGAACAGGTCTTACAAGGAGGAGCTGTGGGAACTGGGATTGTTTAGTCTGGAGAAGAGGTGGCTGAAGGGGAACCTCATTGCTCTCTAAAACTCACTGAAAGGCGGTTGGAGTGAGGTGAGGATTGGTCTCTTCTCCACAGTATTAGATGACAGAATGAGAGGAAATGGCCTGAAATGTTGCCAGGGGAGGTTTAGGCTGGATATTAGCAAAAAATTATTTACTGTAAGAGTGGTCAGGCATTCAAACCAGGCTATGGTTTAACAGCCACTGTGGTGTTAGGTTGATGGTTGGACTCAATGATCTTAGAGGTCTTTTCCACCTGACGCAATTCTACAATTCTATGGTTAAATCCATGGTAAGCCATTGTTCTTTATTATGGTTTGGGCTGTTAAGGAATTTGAGATTATTTCCCAGCAATAATTAAGACTGGATGGTCCTTCACACAGGATACAAAGGACACATAGAAAGTCTCCCTCTTCACCACCAGGAGCAAACCTGCAGTGCTTACCCCCATCCCACAGGCAGTGCTAGAAGAATAACTATTGACAGCGACTTCTACAAACCAGGGGAAAAGCCCAGTTGAGATGTCTATTAAATACAGTTCAAACAACACTGTGCCAGATACATTATGAATATTTTAAAATGGCTTCTTAAAATTGGGGGTTGCCTACTGTAGGCAGTCATTAGTGCAGGTTTCATTAGAGTAGCAGCCTGTAACGAGTGATCAAGTTACGAACTAATCTAAATGATAGCTATTAAAATATCCTTTTTACATAAAACAGGGGGCATTGGGGTTGTAAAATAGACTGGGGCTGAAAATGTAAGCTAATAAATATCTAATAAGTTACCAGTGCATGTTTAAACTGATATCACACACAATGTGCTGAGTAAATATTGTACAGTGTAATCGGAGCGGCCCTGGGATAGCCCTGGAAGGAAGGTGTGTATGGAATGTGTATGGAATATATATGGAGCCAGGATAATGTATGGATTGTTTTATCTCAGGTCTTCACACAGTGTGACCCCTCCTTGCTAGTGCTGCTCCTCGGAAAGCACATCACTCAGCCCCAGCCTCTACCTGAGTGAAGCATCTGACTTTGTTACACCAAGTAATACAGTTATGAGTCCTCTGCGTGCCTTAGGTGGTTCATATCCATTATCTCCATTTAATAGTTTAGCCTAAAGGTGTCTTTCGATATCAATAATCTTCCACAATGTTTTGATAGCATGTTTGTGTTTCTTTTCATTGGAAATGGAAATTATCTGAAAAGGATTTGATCAGATGTTGAATTGTCTGGCATGCGGTAGACCACATCTGCCCAGTTTCAAATAGAGGCTGTTTGACCCCACCAGTGTGATATCATAGAACCATTAAGGTTGGAAAAGACCTTCAAGATCATCAGGCCTGACTTTCTACCACCAGGCCATGTCCCGAAGTGCCATATCTACTCATTGTTTGAACACCTCCAGGGATGATGACTCTACCACCTCCCTGAGCAGCCTGTTCCAATGTCTGACCACTCTCCAGCTTTGATCCCACCAGTACAATATCTCCCACACAGAGAGAAATTCATCCGACACGTGTTCAAGTAATTTTCTCTCTCTGACTTTTAGCTGGCCACGCAGACTTTTAAACTACCCTTGGTGTTTTAAATGGAGTTTTAAATTGCACCTAATATTTGGTAGGTAATTCTTTAAAGCTGTTAGCACCTATTCAGTGAGTAAGTAGAGGGATTTTACTTTTTCATATGTGCCTTCTGGGATGTTACAGGATCCAAGGCTGGGGATACAATCTCAATCCAGAACTGATCTTTGCAGCTTCCTGCAAGGGTGACATGGGAAAAGTAAAATATTACTTTATTAAAAATTGCTCAAAACACATCTTCCTTGTTAAATATGCAGAGCTATTCAAATATATTGCATATCTGGGAACAGTAACAATACTCTGATTGCTTGAATTACTATTTCCAGTACCGTGGTTTACTGCTAAGGAAAAATTAGAACTTCAGAAGAACAAATCAATCCCAACAGTTTCTGAAGATGAAAAAAACCCAAACAACTGAACGTCTTCTCACTGTGGAGGGGTGAGGGATTTGTGTCATCCATGTGGCAATAGGGTTTTCTCGTATTTGACCATGTAATTACAAGAAACAGGGGATAAGGTTAGTGAAAACACCACGTTTGCAGCTAGAAAAGCCCAGGGTTCATAGAAAATTACTGTGCTACACAACTGAAGAGATTCTACTTGACTTGAAAATAGTCCTTTAAGTGACCAGCATCAGGACAGAGACTGAAAGCAACGTTCTTCAGATTACATATAGTAATAACTTTGCCTTCACATACAGTATTTACATCGTTATAGTCTTTTCTCTCATAAATTAAATTGATTTGGAATCAATGGTAGACAAAGTCCTGTGGACATATGTGAATCTCTTCCAGGATGCTTTTACAAGCTTCATTATTTTCCAGTTTTCTCAGTGAAATTAATTCCACACGCTGTATCTGCTAATGAGAGTCCACCCAATATTTTGCTGTTGCACACACTCATTAGCTTGCTTTAATTTACAGGAAGCAATCAGCATCTGCCGAGCAGCTCGAGTACAAAAGATGCCTTGAGCTTTTAGTGAATCCTAAATGCTTCTCATTCCTCCTCACCTCTGAAGCACAGTCCCACACAGCAGGTATATTAGCTTGAAGGTTCCTGGAGAACAGTTGCCTTCTGCAAGAGTACTCTAGCCCTTAACCAAACCCCTCCTGTGTTTCTGCTTAAATGATTGAAGAATATATTGTTAAATCATTTACCTCTTCCTGCTGCTAGTTTTCAGCTGATAGTGTTTACTGTGCTTCTAACATGATGGCAAAGTTAAATTTTCATTTTGCTAAAGAAAAAAAAAAAAAAGGACAAAATGGTGTGAGTCTTTTGGCTCATTATTACCTAATCTTTCTGGAATGAGCTGTTTCCCAGTCCCATGGATCACAGATGTCCTGTCAGGGCTCATATACACTGAGTGAAGTATTTGCATCCCTGTGCCTGCTGATAGAGTGAGCATGTTTGTCTACAAAGTGCTTTTAAATGAACTAATACATGATTCATAGGGGCTCCTTTGAGCTGAACACCAATCTGTCTGGACACAGTTTGCTGTAGGCTTGACAATAGAAATATTTCTCTAGGTGAGACAGGTACAATCAACCTCTGGATAACTGGGGAGAGAATGGTACCTGCGGCCCACCCCAATCATATTTTTGTTTACATCATAGAGCAGGGATGTGCCCTGCGTTGGATATTGTGCTTGAGATACTCTTCAAACCATCTCTCTTTGGATGCTTGTGACATGAGCTGTGCACAATCTGTATCTGCTCAGTCATGCTTGAGCAGGAGAGGATAGTGAACTACCTTTATTATTTATACAGGGATACAATAAGATTCTTTGCACTCAAAAAGGAAAAAAAAATTGATCCCAAGTATACTGTTTCCTATTGAACTAAATAGATTTTTAATCGAGTCTCTGCTCCTTTGGGTAATTGCCTTAACAGTGTGGGCAAATTAATTTCAGATAAACTATAGCTGGGATTTTCCAAGGAGCATGAGGGTGCTAAAGAGTCAGCTCCAGTGCAGCAAGAACAAGGCAAATATCTTAATTCTTCTGGCTTTCCAGACACATGGCAACTCAAATGTTTAGTCTTAGAGCTGAATTCAGAAGCTTTCATGCAAGCAAAACTCCTGCTGAAGTCAGCCACAACACTGGTTCAGAAAAGACAGAAGAAATCAGTTCCAAAAATTCCCAAGTGCTCACAGATGTGTTATGCACACATAACCTCCTCCCTGCATTTAATAACCTCATCTAAATGTTGCTCTTTGCAGTGCATTACTGTTCGAGCCTTTCCGTGAGATTTGGCACTAGGACCTCGTTTGGGATCTTATCCGGTTTTTAAAAAATACTGAAACAAGTTTATTTTCTGGTGACCCAACCAGAACCCAACTCTGGTGATGAAAGACAAGTGAGCAAATTTAGCATTGCTCTGCAGCTTCCAAATCCTGACTTTGCTCTGCTCTAAAAGTGATCTTTCTTGTGACACTGGAGCTCTTTCTGCAAATCTTGTGGTAAAAAGAGGCAACTCAGAGCATTATTAAATTCTATTTTAGTCATAAACAGGCATAAAAATGTGGGCCCCATGATTTGTAGCTAAAAGGTTTTCAGGGTGTTGTTCCGTTTTTGGCTTTCCCAAATGCAGAGCCCCAGGGAGACAAGAAAAGCTGTGTTCCCTTCTCTAGACCAGCAGCAAAGCAAAGGCCAGAGGAGGAGCCCGAGGGGTTTATTTTTAGATCTGTTGGCTTTTGTCTTGTTGAGAGAGGCAACTTTATCCATTTTACCTCCCTCCAATGTCAAAGCTATTAAATTCTTAATCTAAGATACTGTACCTAAACTAACATATAGGAGACGAATTCCTCCCCATATTATTTAAGGAAATGGAAAAATACACACTTTAAGAATCTGTAGCTGCTTTCCATTGCTGAAAAATTATATTCTGCTGGCTGAATACAATAAAACCACCGTTGTTGTTATTAAAGAAAATCTACTGTACAGAAAGATCCTGCATTCCATAGTTTGGTGCCTTAGCCATATAACTTCAGTAATTAAGGAGAAAATGAAATAAACAGTAATTAAAATTAAATTATTCCTTGGTTGCCAGTTGCAGCCATCATGAAATCAAGGAATGTGACAAACGGTCCATGGTTTTGTATACATGTCAAGAATGAAAGGATAAGTATATGTCCATATAGTTTTTCTCTCTCAAATAAATCTTAATAACAATATTTATAGTGCTGTCCAGTACAAAATGTGGTGGTTTTGCTCCATGCAGCTGTTTGCAGAGCTGGCAAAATAAAAATATGTTGGTCAGATTTTCTCTGTTATTCTCTTACATCCTGTTAGCCTGGCTGGTGTTAGGGCATGTCCTGGGTTATCATCCAAAGGGTTGAAATCTGGTTGGACATGGTTTGGTAGACAGGGCTCAGCTAGAATAGTTCTGAATAGAACAGAATAAGAATAGAATAAAGTAGAGTAGGATAGGATAGGATAGGATAGGATAGGATAGGATAGGATAGGATAGGATAGGATAGGATAGGATAGGATAGGATAGGATAGGATAGGATAGGATTAACCAGGTTGGAAAAGACCTTTGAGAGCGAGTCCGACCTATCACCCAACACTATCTACTCAACTAAACCATGGCACTAAGCCAGTCTCTTCCTAAACACCTCCAGTGATGGTGACTCCACCACCTCCCTGGGCAGCCCATTCCAATGGCCAATCACTCTTTCTATGAAGAGTTTCTTCCTAACATCCAACCTAAACCTCCCCTGGTGCAGATTGAGAACTGTGTCCTCTTGTTCTGGTGCTGGCTGCATGGGAGAAGAGACTGAGTGCTGGATAGAGCTGTGATTAGGGAGTTTGGATTCAGCCTATGAAAATAAAAGGTAAAAATGTGAAATATGGAAAAGTAATGGTGCTGGGCATTGTGTACTACCATGATCAGGGGAGTTTAGCTGGAGATAAAGAGAATTAATTGATAAAAGACAAAGCATTGCCACCTGAAAGCAAGGAACATTGTGCTGGTTTTGCAGTCCAAATAGAAACTTTTAATTTTAAATAGCAAATAATAGACCTCGCTAAGATGAATTTTCCAAGTCCAAGTAGAACTCTGTGTACTTGTTCCAGGTTTCTCCAGCACTAAGGATGAAAGTCTGAGTTGGCAAGGGAAATACCACTTTTCTCTTTGGTGCTCCTCTCTTCCATGTTTGATTACTTTTTTTTTTTTTTTTTTTTTGGGGGAAATATGATCAAATAACCCAACCAATTATTTGGTTAATTATTTGCCTTTTCTTTAACACTAGGGATGCAGGAGCCAGCCTTTCCATCAGCCTTTCATGCCAACTCAAATATTTTCTCCTTTCTACCAAAAAAAAAAAAGTTTATTAATAGTTTCTAGGAACTGTCATATAGAAGAAAAGAAGGGTTGCTCATGAAAACTCTTGACTACTAAAGGGAATTTGGGATCTTATTGTAAATGTATAAAACAAATATTAAGCATATGGTTTAGCTGGTTTTCCTTCCTTTTCTTTGTAAGTAATATAAAATTAAACACTATTTTAAACAGAGCTTTATTCACCCCCTCCCATCCCCACCCCCCACCCCCTATGGCTTAGCTCATTGCTCTCAAAACTTTGAACTCTACTTAGCTGCTAATTATTCTGCAGTGACAAACACCTATTAGATCTCTTCACTGTTTTGGTCCACTTATTTTTCATCCAAAACACAACACCTGCTGAACAGCACTGCCTTCTGATTTTTGACCCCTCCTCAAACACTGCACCATACCTTCACTGCCGATCTGGAGGTCAGACCAATCTCTTTGTCCTGCCAAAAGGGGATCACAGAATCCCAGCATGGTGGGAATTGGAATGTACCTCTGGAGATCATCTGCTCCAGCTCCCCTGTTAAAGCAGGATCACTCACAGCAGGTTGCCCAGGATCTCATCTGGGTGGGTTTGGGATCTCTCCATAGCAAACACCACAGCTTCTGCAGTCAGCCTGCTCTAGGGCTCCATCACCCTTACAGCAAAGAAGTTTTTCCTTATATTCAGGTGGAATCACCTGGTTTCCACTTTGTGCACATTGCCCTTTATCCTGTCTCTGGGCACCATTGACAAGAGAGAGTTTAGCACCCCACAGGTCCTCAGCTCTTGCTCTTCTCCAGGCTAAACAGCTCCATATTTCTCAGCTTTTCTTCCTCACAGAGATGCTTCAGGCACCTCAGCATCTTCACATCCTCTGCAAGACTCTGCTCAGTAGTTCCCTGTGTCTCTTGAACTAGGGGGCCCAGAAATGGACCCAATATTGCAGGTGTGTCCTCACCAGGGCAGTGTAGAGGGAGAGAAGAACATCTTTCAACCTGCTGGCCACACTCGTCCCAATTCACCCCAGGAGACCATCTGCTTTCTCGGCCACAAGGGCACATTGCTGGCCTGTGGTGAACTTGTCCATCAGGACTTCAGATCCTTCTCTGTGGAGCTAATTTCCAGCAAGTCAACTCCCAACCTGTACTGGTGCAGAATAACCGACGTTGGTGAGAAATGAGTCAGGTCTCTGAGAGTAAATTGAGGCACTGCAAAAAGTATCTAAAGGGGACTGGAGTTCCTCCTGCTCCCAGTTAACACCGGTGTTATTTCAGAACAAGCTTGTTGAAATTAAGGGAGTTATCCTGGCTTAACACCAGTGTAATTGAGAGCAGAATCTGGCCCCGTGCTCTTGGCATGACTACTTTTATTTTTTGGCAGATTTTGTCACTAATGCTCTCAATGGGTTTGGAGCTTTACATTTAATGGCATTACATTTATTTTAATATTTTTTTAAATAGCTAGTGTAAATTGATTCCACAAAGAAAAAAAAAAAAAAGAAAGAAAAAAGGAATCTCTTTACCTACCAACCTTCATTTGTATTTCAAATGGCCCATTACATTTTCACTAACAATCATTAGAGCTGTGTGAGCTTATTGAAGCTTGGTCTTGCACTGAAACTGTAAAAATTGCCAGCTCTGGATTATTATTTCCCCCCCCCCCCCAATACTGAAAATAACACTAGGAAAAGGGATTTTTTAAATTATTATTATACCTGACTATGTAACCTGAAATACAGCTAAAGCCACAGTGAAGAAATGTGCTGCTTTTATTTAGTTAGTTATTTTTGAAGTTGTCCAGTGGAAAATATGGGGAGAGCTTGGATCCACTCTGAGAAACTGATCAATATATTAATACTAAGTCCTCCAAATTTAGCCACAGACACTCACTGCAATTTCAGTTTCCACTCAAAGAAGCCTGACAAGAAGTTGGATCAAAACTTCAAGAAGCCATAAGCACAGATAGCAAGTCAAGCATGAAAGAGCAAAAAGAAAAAAGAACCTTACAAGGATTTCCACTCATGCCTGGTGATAATCCTAAATGCAAGACACAGTACGTAGTCATCACAGCTAGAAGAAGAACACAAGACCCTGATGTCTGTGTCAGCTGTGTCTGCAGCAGGGTGGAAAAGATGGCTGGGTATCATAGGGGTTTTGGAGACAAGAATAGAGATGGAGATGGATCAGCCGAGCATTCTGTCCCATGGCTGCTCCAACAGTGCTCACCATGGATGTCATCTGGGGCCTGTCTCTAGGGCTTAGGATGATGCATTAGTCCTTCAGGCCTCTGGAAGCAGAGGTTATTTCTTGGGGAGAGTCCAGACCACCTGTATATCCCTATTGCTCTCCTGATTAAACAGAGACTGGGGCATCCCCAACTCTGATGGCAAGTTCTATTATGCTGCTGATCTCACTTCTTACAACTTTTCCTATTAATTCAGATGAGAACAACAAGAACATTGGGAGTTGGGCCAAATGACCTTTAAAGGTCCCTTCCAACTCAAACCATTCCATGATTCTATGATTAATACAGGCATTTAGCCTTCTACCTTGCTCTGAAGCTATGCTACTGTGATAGGTCACAGTAACACTCACTGTGACTGAGTGAAGCACAGAAGTAGGCATCACAGCCTGGATTGACTGGCAGCCTGAATGCATTTGAAATATTGGTTTGAGGTGGCTAAATAGAGGATCATAGAATAGAATCGTAGAATTGCTTCGATTGGAAGAGATCTGTAAGATTGAGTCCAATCTTTAACCCCCACTGCCAGATCACTACTAAACCATCTCACTCTGCACCACATCTACCTGGCCTTTAAATCCCTCTAGGAATGGTGACTCCACCACCACCCTTTTCCAAGACTTGATAAAACTTATGAGGAAGAAATTGTTCCTAATGTCCAAACTAAACCTCCCCTGGCACATCTAGAGGCTGTTTTCTCTTGTCCTATGGCTTCTTCCCTGGGAAAAGAGCTCAACCTCCACCTCACTCCAACCTTCTTTCAGGTAGTTGTAGAAAGCGAGAAGGTCTTCTTTCAGTCTCCTTTTCTTCATGTTAAACTCCAGTATATGAAGTCATACACTAGGGCAGAGCTATACGAGGCTGAAAAGTTCAGTCCAAGTACAACATGGTAGTCTCTGAACATGCTTACCAGCAGGAATGTACTGAAGATACAAAGAAAGTTTTTTTTCTTTATTGACTTTATTCTGACAGCCCCAACTGCTTCCCCTTTCCAGGCTCTCCTTTCTGTCTACTTGTTGTTACCTAGAAGTAGATTTTCAGGAACTCTAGTTAGTCTTCTGATCTTCTTGCCCACCTTCCCTTCATACCCTGTAATGCAGGACAAGGAAACCATGACAATATGACTGGGTTTTTTTGTTTGTTTGTTTGTTTGTTTGTTTTTCTCCAGAGAATAATCTCTCTTTCTTTGTGTTGGACTGCTCCATCTACCTGTTTCTGGGCCAGTTCAAGTCCTCTCGACTTGTATTTACATTTTCTCCTTGCAAGCCTCCTCCTATGCTGTGCGACTGGCAGGCCCCATCCTTTCACATGACTTCTTCCAGGTCATTGATACTTAGAGTGAATAGTGCTGTCCTGACATTGATCTCCTTGTGCTCCAGTAGTCACTAGGAACAAACTATATTAGGTTATAACATTGATTTAATGGATTTCAATTTTTCCCCCAATCATGTTCTTGTTAAGCTCCTTGTAAAATACATCATGTCACATGCTCATCTCTTCAGTTTCATGGCAAAATGATTCCAAGGCAAACAAACCCACTTGGATTATATTCCTTTGTGATTTGTTCTGGGTGATCCTGCTCTACTAGGGTGGTTGGACTAGATGATCTTCAGAGGTCCCTTCCAACCCTCTTCATTCTTTGATTCTGTGATTACCTTCGTACTGCAAAAATTTATCCTCCCCCGAACCAGCTGAGCTAATTTAGAGTTGCACACTGTTGGAAAACTCAAGGGCAGCCTAGAGCATACAGTAGAGTATTTCAAATTATAATTTTTGAGCAACTGGACAAGTTGGCTACTTAAAATTGGGCATCAGGATCCAATAAACACCTAATAAAACTTTCAAAGTCACTCTCAGGAACTCACAGGGGTATTATGCAATCCCTGTCACTAATAAAAGATCATCTGATGTGAGAGCAAGGTGCAGGCAGAACCTAAACAGCTTTTCATGTCCTCCCCAGCAAGCAAGTTGTTTTTTCTTGGATGAACTCTCCCTTTAGTAGGCACAGAAGTCACTGAGAATACTTTTCAAAGTCTCTCTACTGTGGTTTGATGAGAGAGGAACTCATGTGGCCATGAGGCTTAGGATGTATAAACATGTACATAATTTCATTAAGTGCTCTTTCTAATTATTTTTATATATTAATGCACTGCTGTCTCTTCTTGCCAGAGAACATTTCCTGTGGAGAATGGAACAATTTTGCTGCTTCTTTCCTCATACATTTTAGGAGGCTCCATTTCTACAAGGCAGTAGGGCCTCTACATGCAAGTATAATAAAACAGGAATGACAACCAAATGTCCATGTTGCTGATACAAGGGATGTTTGTAAAACAAATGCCTTGAAAAATGATTCACCTCAAATGGTTAACATCAAAATATCATATCAAAATCACCACATCAAAATATGGTGGTAACATAAGGTAGAGAGCTCGTGTGTGTACCTGAAAATCTTCTCATCCAGAGTTTGGTGTCACTCAACAGAAAAGCAAGTCCCAGTGGTTACAAAAGTGGTGACAGGTCCTTTTTTTTTTTTTTTTTTTTTTTTTTTTTTTTAACATAACAATCAAACTTAGCATTCCTAAAGGTAAAGTTTTCTTATTGGAAGATTCTTGGATATGAGATTTCCACATGAGTTGGATTTCAACATAAAATGGATTATAATTTTCTTCTTCACTGCAGGGGGATTGGACTGGATGATATTTAAAGGTTCTTTCCAACCTAAATCATTATGTGATTCTATGAATCTATGATTTCTGACTCCTCTTAAAAGATTTGGTCACCATGGAAACATATGCTTGACCCTACTTATACAGTCCAATATATTGATGTGAACAGAGGTGGTGTGGACACACAGATCTTCTTGCATAATCAACACCACAGAGCTGCATGTAAAAATCCTTGTCTCCATTAACATTAATTAAATTTGGAGTTCATGCATTTAAGTCCAACAGTACTTTAGTAGAGACAAATTATGGGCATCTAAATCAAAGATCTACATGAAGATATCCGTGGTGAATACATGGGTTTGGACTAGATGATCTTTATAGGTCTCTTCCAACCCAAACCATTTTATGATTCTAAGATTCTATGAATCTGTGATTTTATGACTCCAAGATTCTACAATTCCACCATTCTGTGATTCCATAATTCCATGATTCCACAATTCCATGATTTCTATGATTCTATGATTTCATGATTCTGTGATTCTTTAATTCTCAGCTTATGATTTCCTACAGAACACTGAAGTGCAGAAGTGTGAATCAAGGACCGATCAAGAAGGCAAAAAATCAAGAGCTTGCAGAAAGAAACACCTTCATTTTTCTTTCTCAACCGTCATAATAGCAAATAAAATATTTCCATGACATGATGGATGCAAACCATTTGAAAGTTCTATTGAGCTTAACTCTAGTGCAAATCTTAAAAATGCTTTAGAAATTATATCAGGATTTTCCACAAGATTCTGTGCAGTATTAGAAGTAAATGTAAAATTGATTTGGTATTGGAATTGGATGCCAGGCAAATTTTGCATATGAAGAGCAACGAAATTACATTTATTGCTGTTTTGCTGTTTTCTTTTTCTTTAAAAAAAACAAAGCACTTCAGCTCAGGTAATAATTGTACAGTCTATTATAATGATCCCAGGAGGTGCTTAACTGTACTGCAATTCTGAGTTTGTACACTTTTATTTTTCATTTGAAGAAAAACTTGTCACAATAAAAGTGATGCATTAACAGAACATCACTCCTTTTTTTTTTTTTCTTATTTTCCCCCTTTTTCTTCCCCTCTCCCCCCCTTTTTTTTCCCTTTTAAAAAAAAATATTATGCATATTTAGATAATTTCCATAAAACTGCCTCTGAAATCCTACAGGCCTTTAAAGCTAGTGGAACAGTTACCATTTGTGTTAACTCTGGGATGACATTGTGCAAGAATTTGTGATGGGACAATGATAAGATAAAATGCTCTCTGAGATAGGTGTCTTCCTCTTTTTACATCAAAGAGGCAAGTTTTTAAAGCTCTGTGAGAACCAAATGATCGTGGGAGACTCAAGACAACTGGGTTATTGCAGCAAGAATCCTACATCATAGAATGGTATGAGTTGGAAGGGATCTCTGGAGAACATAGTGTCCAACTCCCATGCAAAAGAAGGATCACCTAGGTCAGGTCATAGAATCATAGAATCAGTCAGGGTTAGAAGAGACCACAAGGATCACAGGAATTCATCCAGATGAGTCTTAAAAGTATCTAGAGGAGGAGACTTTTCTGTAAGGGTGACAGAAGTCTGGAGCAGGCTGCCTAGAGAGGTTGTGGAGTCTCTGGAGAAATTCCAAACCCCCTTGGATATTTTGATCCTGGGCAACTTGCTGTGGGTGATCCTGCTTTTGCAGGGGGCTGTACTGGATAATCCATCTGACCCCTCCCCTTTCTGTGATTCTCTTGGGCTGATTTTAGTGATAGTGCATGGCAAGGTGGCCATGAACAGTGGGACGGAGGTGAGCGGTGAAGCAGTGGCTCGTGCCAGTCACAGCACATTGGGCAATGTTCAAGGCTGTCAGCTCGGCTGTACCCAGCCATTCCAGGACGAGCGAGCAGGACTCATCTACAAGCAGACATTAAAGATTTAGAGGAAGGCTCACTGCCGTTCAGCTGCTGCCACAGTCGTAGGACCAACTTTGAACACGCTTTGCCCCAAGACTCTCTCGCGGCGCTGGGCTGTGTCAGTGAGTGGTGCCAATTGAACTCATGCAGTAAAGAAGAGTGATTATACATCCTGTATGTAATCATGGAACATATGTTAGAATGGCACATGAAATCTGGGCACACTTTAGCCATGCAGTAAAGACCAGGGGAAAATATGAACAGGCTACAGAAGGAAAACAACTTGCCAAAATTTCCCAAACCAAGCAGGAGGTTCCAGCGAGCTGGAACTCCACATGGTATATTCTTGAGGGGGTTTTGGAACAGAAACCTGGATATGTCTATAGCATGTTGGCAATGTTCATGATATAAAGAGCAGATGTCCTCACCTCCACCCACATGATTGCGGCTGCCAGTTTTTCTAATATCTTCTGCCTGATGAACTGTCCAGTTGCAAGAATTTAGGCATAAAAATATAAATGGTATTTGTGAATTAGAGATGTTTTGCTAGATGTTGTCCACCCAGAACTGTGCAACACCGATCAAGTGAAAAAGACAAAAGCAGACAAAATGAAACCTCAGTTGGTCTTGGGGAGGAAACGTAGGTGGTTAGATATCATTAGATAAATAGATACATTTAAAAAAATAGTATTTATAGCAACTTATATATGTTAATAGTGATTAAGAAGTTCAGGGAATAAAAGGAGAAATATCTGCTTCAAGATAGGACAAAAAACAGCTTTAAAAATATTAGGAGCAGAAGAACTACAATGCAAATTATTTTCTAGATGGAAATGGGAGAGCAACTGTCAATAGGCAAAACAACTGTCAACAGGCAGAAAAATAAGGAAGTTGAACAAATATTCCTGGTTTATAATGCAGAAAGAAGTCAATATTAGTACTTCTGCACAGCATGGTTTTCAAATTTCTATGTCAATCACAAATCAGCATGATGGGAAACAATAGCTACTAAGGTTAATGCCAAGTCAAATGTTGGCCTAGAAACCAAACCATTCAATTAATGAAATGCTGATTGGGGAAGCCCCACGGCTGCTGGTTGAGGTGGTTATCACTGCTCCATGACTTGGCAGTCAGCAAGCCCCAAATTGTCCACTAGAGCCAGGACTTGCCATCATTTGGTAGGTTTCTTGGTGTGGTTCAGTTTATCCTGCTTATCTACAACAAGGAGGAAGCATAACAGTATTGATGATCAGTGTGCTAATGTGCAGGGATCAGGAAGGAGGATAGGGAATTGAATGCAATGGCTGAAGGACACCTCAACTGTCAAGGTGGGTGAGGAGCTACCCCTGGGCTCCCAGCAGCTGGAAGGGGATAACTGGGTTACCAGATGATTATAGGAACCTCATTCTTCTACTTCATTCCTGGGCATGTCTGACTGTTCAGGGATGGCACAGGCTGCTGACCACAAAGGCTGTGGTTCAGAAGAGGTTTCAAAAGAAAAAACAAGCTAATGATTAAGGGACATATGGCTTATAGAAAAGGATTTTGTGGTTTGGTTTATTCAGCTTATCAAAGGGAAAGTTAAGGATGATTTGACCATGGTCTATACACACCCCATGAGGAAGTGGACTTTAAGAATGGGCACTTTTATCTGTCAGACAAAGATATAACAAGGTCAGTAGCTGGAAATAAATTCAGAAGAGTAATTAAGGTACATGTCTTTTAATTCTGAGAGTGATGAACTGACATAAGAGCATATTAGGTAGGTGGCAAGCACTCTAATTTTAATTATTTTTAAGAGGTGTTGTTTTTCTCAAACCCATATTTTATTTTATTTTAGTTTAGGCTGCTAGGGGAAATTCAATGCTGAGACCAAACCATCTGATCTCAGTCAATCCTTCTGGCTTTGCAACTTGTGAATCTGGGAGGTTGAAAAAGGACGCACTGTCAGTGAACCAGTGTCCACAGCTCAGACTCAAAAAACCCCACAGCCACAGCCATTATTTGTCAACAGCCATTATTTGTTATCAAACCATATTAATAAATATGAAATATGTCTGCACTCTGGCAGATATGCTGGCAGGAAGCTCTGTGTTACTCCTGCTCCTGGAATCTTCTCTGTAGACATCAAGGCTGGAAGTTTGGGCAGCCAAAATTATCCTCTCCTTGTGCTCCCTCTGAGTGCAGGCACCGTCCCGCTGCATGGTCCCTTCCTCTTCCTTCACAACATTCCCAGTATCTTAGGGAAAGATAAACATGATTTGCTACAGACTATTAAAGTGTCCTTCAGTGCATCAAATATCTGCCAGGTGGGTAAGGTATCTGAGTTTCATGCTACTGGTATCATAGAGAATTGTTGGGAAAGCAGGGTGAAATTATGGTCACTTTGCACCAGATTCCCTTGGTGACTTACCCAGTGTAATGCTGCGCTGGCTGGGGAGGCAGGAGTCCACTGGAAAGAGTGGATCACAAAATCCCAGCATGGTGAGGGTTAGAAGGGACCTCTGGACATCATCTAGACCAAGTCCCCTGCTAAAGCAGGGTCACCTAGAGCAGGTAGTCCATGATCACAATGTCCAAGTGGGTTTGGAAAAGGAAACTCCACAACCTCTCTGGGCAGCCTGCTCCAGGGCTCCAGCACTCTCACACCACAGAAGTTTCTCCTCATGTTCAGATGGAACCTCCTGGATTCCAGTTTGTTCCCAGTGCCCCTTGTCCTGTCACTAGGCACCACTGACAAGAGTCTGGCCCCATGGTCTTGACCCCCACAGGTCCTGTAGCTCTTTCAGAGCATTGACAAAATCCCCTGTCAGGCTGCTTGTCTCCAAGCTAAACAACCCCGGTCTCTCAGTCTTTCCTCCTCAAAGACATGCTCCAGTCCATTCATCATGTAGTCTCCACTGGAGAGCCTGGAACTGGACCCAGTACTGCAGTTGTGCCCTCACTAGGGTAGAGTAGATATGGAGGAGAACCTCTCCCCAACCTGGTGGCTGCACTCTGCCCATGTGTCTCTTTTCTATATGTGTGTATCCTCCATATATGGATGAAGCAGCTGAAATGGTGGGAGGAAGAAAGTGGCCGATGCATCATTGCCTTGTCCCAGATGAGACCTGGAGATGATGACAAGTATCTCTTTTCTTCCCAAGCGAGCCTCTCCACAGACTGCTCTGGAGCATCCCAAATTGCAGCCCTCTATGGCCCCTTCTCAAAACATGGCATTAGCTGGATAATTTCCCTTCACTTTATTGGCTTAGCTTAATTAAACTTCAGTTATCACTTCCCTTCCCATTAAAGATTTATTTTTACTACTGGAACAAACAAAATGATGGGGACACTGGGAGCAGACAGGGAAGTTGCTTCTGAATTAAAATTCTGTGTTTAAATTTTGTCTTCTGCAAAACAAATCAAGCTGGAGGTCGGGTCTGGTTTGCAACCACTGGATTTCCCATCAATTAGTTCTTGTTGTACAGAAGAGAGACATGGACAGAAAGCTGCCATGGGAAAGAAAAGCTCCTTATAAAATGAAATAACAAAGATTATGTGAGAATAAGATTTGTAGAAGCACAGATACACGTCTGCAAGTTCTCCATCAAGTTTATCAGAAGCACTCTAGTTCTCTCACAGCATATAACCTATGTAAATGGCACCAATAAAAATATTCCAGTTTCCATCTCTATTTTGATTACCTTACAGTGAGTACAGAATATAATAAACTCCCAGTTCTATAATTAATTCAAATAAACAAACAACTACCCTAATCCCCAAGCAGGCGTTGCCTAAACAAAATGGAGAACAATTTGGGAATATAAACTCTCGTTGTGTTATTTGGAAGCACACATTGCATCAGGGCTGTTTGTGGGCCTTTTTTTTTTCTTCTTCCTGCTGATGTTACACGTGTGATACTTGTTCCTGGTGAATAGCTTAAAACAACAACAGTCAGTTGGTGAGGAAAAGAGAGGGAGGGGTTTTTTTCCTATGTGGAAGAAGGAAGTCATCTTTATCCCATTTGCGTCTTTATCCCATTTGCATCTTTATCCCATTAATTTCTTCCCTTGAAATAGGTAAAGAGGAAGGAAACAAACAAGCAAACAAATCCTAGGCAAAATGTCTTTACCAGTGGAGTTCTAATGATAAAGAGGTAAAAAGCAGGAAGTAATTGTTAATGTGTTCGGAAGTGCTCCTGTAGCATTTAGCAAGCAGCTTCACTGCATCATCCTGGGGGACAAGGCTGGGGGGTCTGCATCCCTCTACATCCCATAAAGATGCTGAAGATGCTGAGCTGGAGATACCTTCTCCTCATATTTCAGTGTATCCTGAGCAGCATTTGTACATTACCCAGTGTTTAATAGGACAAATCACAGCTGAGAAGGGTCTATTTACCTTGCATTAGGCTCCAAAAGCCTGTAGGGGGAGATTTCTTATTACTCTTTAAAGTAAGTGAAGCAGGAGAAAGATTGTAATGCTTATGGGTATCATTTCTTGCTGGAGGTTTCCCTTCTTTAAAGGTTCCAGCCTTTAAATTAGATGAAAAACCCAGATGCTGCTGCAAGGTTAAATCTAAATAGATTTTTTAAATATATCTAGTATTTAATAGAAAGATATCATATTAAGTTCTCAACTAAATTAGTAGCTATAATCATAGAGTCATAGAATGGTTTGGGTTGGAAGGCACCTTCAAAGGTCATCTAGTCCAACTCCCCTGAAGTCAGCAGGGACATCTGCAACTAGAGCAGGTTGCTCACAGCCCCATCTGACCTGACCTGGAATAGTTCCAAGGATGGGGCATCTACCATCTCCCTGGGCAATATAAGCCAGTGTTTCATCACCCTCAGTGTACAGAATTTCTTCCCTATACAGCACCCCTTATCACCCTTGGGGTAAAACATTTCTTCCTTCTCTCTCTGAATCTCCATCTTTCTGTTTTAACCAATCACCCTTTTGTTCTGTCTCAACCGGTCCTGCTAAGAAGATTGTCTGCATCTTTTCTGTAGGTCCCTTTTAATTACTGAAAGGGCACAATGAGGTCTCCCCAAAGCCTTGTTAATAAGTGTTTAGCAGTGGGACATTTGTATCAATTTCCAGTCTTTAGACCTTTATAAACTGTAGGGAAGGAAACTGAGACCTTTACACTGAGGGTGGTGAGACATTAGCCCAGATTGTCCAGAGAGGAGGTAGATGCCCCATCCCTGGAAACATTCCAGGTTAGATGTAGGTCTGAGGAATCTACTGTAGTTGCAGACGTCCCTCCTGACTGTGGGGGAATTGAACTACATGAACTTTTCCCACCCAAACCATTCTATGGTTCAAAGCAGCAGCTGGTCCTTGGGCAATGAGCAGTAGAATCATGGTCCTTGAATAGCATGTGCTGGTTTAATTTAGCCCCTTGGAGAGAGGGGAAAGCACACGAAAGGCAGGATTTCCTTGGGGGTGCACTCTGGGTGGGGGCTGGTACCACATGAATGCCCTGGAGTTGAATCTGCAAGAGGCTGAATGAGCAATTGCAAGGATTTCAGAAAGTAAGTATTAAAATACATTTTGCAGGTTGGCCAGAATGTCAGCCTAGGAGAGATGGTGGTGGAGGTGACCACATCAGGGCTGGGCTCTGCCTACTTTTGTGCTTCTTAAGAAGAGGGTCTCATGGAGGTCTTCCACCCCTGATATTTGCTAAATATCTTCTGTTCACAAATGTACTTATTTGTGCAGATGAACCTGATGCCTTGGCCTCAAGTTGTACCAGGGGAGGATTAGTTTGAATATTAGGAAAAACTTCTTTCCTGCAAGAGTAGTCAGGCATTGGAACAGGCTGCCCAGGGAGGTGGTGGAGTCACTGTTCCTGGAGGTGTTCAAGAAACACGTGGACATGGCACTTTGGGACTTAATTTGATGGACATGGTGGTGTTGGGTTGGAGGTTGGACTTGATAATCTTAAAGGCCTTTCCCAACCTAAATGATTTTATGATGACTATGATTCTGTGACAAAGGAGGTGATTTTATAGCATAGTAAATTCAATTTTGGTTTAAAGTGACACCCAGTAGTAGCAACCAAGTATTTTTCCTTGGAAACCTGAGAAAAGAAGTGTCATAAATCAGGACACTTTTTACACATGAAGTGTGCAAATTTCATTTATTGTACCAATAATTTATACTTTTGTAACATGTGCCCCAAACCTCTGAGTTTGCAGACACTCCTGTACGGGTTTAACCTTATGTGTATGTCTAGTCCCCATATAGCAATGAGTTTAGAAACCCTGTTGTTAGCAGATCTGTTGTTAGCAGAAAACAGGAGCTAAAGACCCCAAACAACCCCTTTGCACATTTATCCATTGCCCAGTGCCTGCCCCAGGTATTTGTGTTCTGAGGGAGACAGACTAGCAATAAACCAGCATCTCTAAGAAATCTACAATGTGTTTTTTTAAGCAGTGAGGAGCAGCTTAGTTACAGTGTCTCCACTTCGTGGAACAAGAAACCAAACACTCTAAGTGGAAAGGCAAACAATTGCATTGCTCCTGAGAACTTTCAGAATAATGCCTTTCAAAGCAAAAAATGTCACTTTTTAACCCACTCACATCTGCAGGCATTGCAATACCCTGTGCTGTCCTCACCTTCTCAACTCAGTAAATCCCAGGCTATTCCACTTGATGGGAAAAAAAATATCTAGAGCTCCTAAAATATGACCTGCAGAATGAAGGTTGGACTTGATCTTGAAGGTCATTTCCAACATAGATGATTGTTGTTTAGTCTGGAGAAAAGGAGGCTGAGAGAAGACCTTATGGCTCTCTGCAACTACCTGAGAGGAGGTTGCAGAGAGGTGAGTGTTGGTCTTTTCTCACAAGTCAGAACTGACAGGGCAAGAGGAAATGGCATCAAGTTACTCCGGAGGAGGTTTAGGTTCAATATTAGGAAAATCTTCTATAACAGTATCACAGTATTACCAAGGTTGGAAGAGACCTCAAAGATCATCAAGTCCAACCTGTCACCACAGACCTCATGACTAGACCATGGCACCAAGTATCACATCCAATCCCCTCTTGAACACCTCCGGGGGCAGTGACTCCACCACCTCCCTGGGCAGCACATTCCAGTGGTGAACGACTCTCTCAGTGAAGAACTTTCTCCTCACCTCGAGCCTAAACTTCCCCTGTTGCAGCTTGAGACTGTGCCCTCTTGTTCTGGTGCTGGTTCCCTGAGAGAAAAGAACAACTCCCTCCCCTCTCAAGCAACCAGCACAATAACAATAAGATTATCAATGGCTGGAGCAGGCTGCCCAGAGAAGTGGTTTAATCCTCATCTGTGGAGGGATTTAAAAGCTGTCTAGATATGGTGCTCAAGGATATGGTGTAATAGTGACCCTGTTAGATAATGGTTGGATTTGATGATCTTAAAGGTCTTTTCCAACCACAGTGATTCTGCAATTCCATGTTCTGAACACATGCAGCACTCCTCAGGACTTGTCTCACAGATGAGGAGAAGAGGCTGTCACAGAGCTATTAGCATGCTCCATCGATAGCAAGTGCATTGACTGAATGGTTTCATCATCACCACTGCAAGCTATCACTGAAACCTCTTTAAGGAGACCTCTGTACAATACACTGTCAATTAAGGGGCTATTCCTCTGCATGGCAGCATGTCAAACAGCCATTGTCTGAGTTCAATAACCCTCTCTAATTAAGTATTTACTAGATTCCACTATTAAGCCACTATTAAGCATCTTAAAAACCTTTATTTATTATGTATTAATCAATAGTCCTTTCAGACCATTGGACAAGTAAATGAAGTTACTATAGGCACTTTTGCTTTGATAATTTTAATACTGTTGAGAAATGGGGAATTTACTTGAAAAAACACAGGTAATATTAGAAGCTATGCAAATTCAAGTAAGAAGCACAGACTGAGAAAAAAATGTGTGCATTAACATCCAATATTAACACATGTATGCCATTATTCTTCATCCTCCCTTTCTTACAGTGACAGAAGCAAGGCTGAGAAGGCTGAGAGCACTGGGGTGGTTTAGTCTGGAAAAGAGAAGACTGAAAGGAGTTCTTACTAATGCTTATAAATGCCTGAAGTATGGGTGTCAAGAATAAGGTACTAGTCTCTTTCAGTGGTGCCTTGTGATAGGACAGGGGCAAAGGATACAAACTGGGACACAGAAAGCTCCATCTCAACATGAGGAAAAACTTAAAAACTTTACCAGGCTGCCCAGAGAGGTTGTGGAGTAGCCTTCTCTGGAGACTTTCAAGACCCATCAGGATACATTATTGTGTGACCCTAGGTGATCCTGCTTTGGCGGGGGGAGTTGGACTTGATGATCTCCAGAGGTGCCTTCTAAGCCTCACCATTCTATGATTCTAAAGGGCACAGAAATGAGGATGACAAACTCCTGAGACTCAGAATGAAGTTAGGATTGCACTCCTTCTACCCATTCCCATCCTCTTTCCCAATGTCTCTTTCAGCCCAGCATGGATCCGGGTGAACAATAATTTCATCTACATGAACATCACTTTGCCCTTAATTTGATAAAGATTTCCCCACCACTGCAATATGTGAATATATTTACCTAAGGAAACAGCAGTGAATCCAGCAGCCTAATCAGAATCCACAAAGGAACTCTGAAGTGCTTACAATCCTCAGCTCCCTTTTGGATTTCTCCCAATACCTTCACTTAATGATCACAACTCGAAAATGCTCGCATGGACCAAATGTCTTAGACTAATTATGTGTTAGTATCTGATAACATTTTGCCACAAAAATGTTTGTTTGAATGTATCTTATCAAAGTAGTGTTTGTGCCTGGGATTAGCCACTGCTTGGCTAAAGATTTATGTAATCAGCTTATTTTAAGATTAATTCATGAAAAAAAATACAAATACCTATTACCACTTAATTTGTATAATAGATATTTACTATACTTTAACAGTGCAATTAAAAATTAATATGGACTGTAAAACCATAAGGTCATGTAAACACTCCACTATTTATTTGGTAGTTCACTTATCTTTTATCCCAAGATGTGATTATGCAGCCCAGACCTTTCAGGTTTGCAGAATAGAGAAAGGTCACAAGTGAAATGAGATGAATATTCTCAACTCACTCCCCAGCAGACATGTACACAGCAAGGCACTGTCTCTGCTCATTCATCACTCTCCAGCTTGAGAGGTGGCAGAGGTTTCAGAGCATGGAAGTGGATTGATGGAGCCCAAGAGGTGAGTTGTCCCCTGGGTGGGAAGCAAAAGCTACTGAAAGAGCAGTAGGATAAAACTGTCTGTTGCCCCAGTCCTTTCTTTAGTTCAGGCTCTACTTTGTGAGCAGGCAACATTTTTTATGCGTTTGATTGTCAGGGTTTGGCCTTAACTATGAGGTTCAAATCTTGGCAGCTTCAAAGTCTGCTGTATTAGTTTTCCTCATGCACGTTTGAACTTTCCAAAAGATTCTACTCAGGTTATATCTTTAATTAGCTCTTCTTTTTCTTGTATGTTTTTCCTCTGTCCACCCATGTCTAGGCTTGCAGTGTGCCTCAGAAGGCTGATATTACTGTGGGCATTGCAAACCAGACCTCGCTGTAAGCTGCCTTGCTGGGCTCCACCACTATAGGGACTCCCCAGGGATCACCCTACAAGGGGTTGGAAGATGTGAGGCCCGAAGATGTTCTCTCTTCACTTTGTTCCAGCTCCAGTCCACAATAAATCCCAGAACCTCAGCGTGGTGGGGGTGGGAAGGGAGATCTGGACATCACGTAGTCTAACCTCCCTGCAAAAACAGGGTCACCCACAGCAGGTTGCCCAGGACTGCAATGTCTAGGTGGGTTTGGAATCTAAGAAGACTCTTTCCAGAGACAAAGACTCTACAAGGTCTCTGGGCAGCCTGCTCCAGGGCTCCAGCACCCTCACAACAAAGAAGTTTCTAAAAACTACTACTGGGACCCTACCAACACCTAGTGTTTGATATTCATCAAAAGGTCTATATCCTTAAGACTCCAAAAACAGACTCAGTGTCTTCTAGGAATAAACATATCAGACAGATTTTTGGTAGTTTTAACATGCTTGTGGTCTAAAAATAACAAAGGACTAATTTTTTCTGTCAATATTTTGGCACTCTGCTTTCAGTCAGAGGTTAAATCTAGAAGGGCACAGGCCCTCAAAGTTAAACACAATTTGCAAATGAGTTTGGGGGCTTTGCGGATCTTCAAATAAAATTGTGTTTCAAGATTAATTTTAATCCAAAGAAAAATATCTCCTCTGTGGAAGGCTCCCAAATATCAGATTCTAGCTGATTTAAAAGTGCAACTACTCACCTGAACTCGGCTATTTAAATCCAGGAGAAAAACCTAAGGAATTCTCTCCTGCTGGCTTTATTAGCATTTCAGAAGGAGGTCCTAGGTCTTCTATAGGCATAGTCCATATCATCATTTAATAATTCAGGCTTGGCTAGCAAAGCGTGGACGTGTCATAACTGAAAGTCCATTAAAAGCAGATCTGTATGTTCAAGGTACATCTTGAAGAAAGGATTCCCAAAGTGGTTTTGGTCAGGGACACACAGGTCAGTTCTAAAGAGCTGCTCGCTGCTCCTAGAGCCCTGATAGTTGAATGAGCCACTAATAACATATGGTAATAACTGACAGGAAAAATTTATGTCTCTTGCTTATAAGTTGGATATTAATTGTCAAGAAATTATTATTTATCAAGCAATTATCAATTAGCTATTGGTTATGGGCTTATCAAACTGACTAAACATTCTTACTGTGCCCACAACACTTCCCCAAGCAGCTGGGTAAGAGATGAATTATTTCATAGTAATTTCCAAGTTTTAAAAGTATTTATTTCCAAATAACTGCATCTAGATTAAGTTGTTTCTCATCTGAGAAGCAATATTGCTGCTCTTTATCTTCACTGGTTGAAAGAAGACACGATCCATAAGGTCTACATTGGTTGGTGGTGCTCAGTGAATTGTCACACACCACTAAAATTCTCCTTTTCTTCCAAAACTGGATAGAAATTAAGCCCCACCAATGAAGACAGTTCCTGGGGTAAAAATAATCACAGTTATTCTGGAAAGCTCTGACAGAATATGTGGCAACTTTGAACTGTCTCTATAAATCATCAGATTGCAAAACATTTCTGAGGGAAAAACAAATTAAAAGGTCAAGTCTTTAACACACAAACATGCAAAAACCCTCCCCAATATTAATTATTTTCAGTGTAATGTAATACTAACCATTGCATATAGTTCTGTCACAGAAGAGGAAGAATTTAATTGTGTCAGTGTGATTGTCCTGGGAATTGGGGAGCCTGCCGTAGGTAGGGAGCTTGATTTCAGCCCACGAAGGCATTAGCAGCCTGTATTGAAAAGGCAGTTCCATTCCCATTCCACTGAAAAGCAGATATCTCTACCCTCTGCAGGTACCTAAACAAAGACACAGTATCACTCCTTGGGTAAAAGTGTTAAAAAAAAACCCAACCCAAACAAACAAATAATAAAAAGCATTATCTGCCTACCCTAGCTTAAGAAATGCGTGAGAAACAACACTCTAGTGTTTCCTGTCTAACATTCATAGCATCATAGAAGCACAGAATGATTAGGGTGGGAAGGGACCATTAAAGGTCATCTAGTCCAACCCCCTTTCAGTGATCAAGGACACCCCCAACTTGATCAGGTTGTTCACAGCCCTGCCCAGCCTCATCTAGAATGTTTCCTGGGATGAGGCATCTACCACCTCTCTGGGCATCCTGGGCCATTTTCTCACCAACCTCAGCATCTCCTTCTCTACTGTCTAAGTCTCCACTCTTAGTTTAAACCCATCACCCCTTATCCTGTTGCAACAGGTCATGCTAAAAAGATTGTCCAAGGTTTACTTTAAATAGTGAAAGTTCAACAAAGATAGTTTAGGTGATTGTAGACTAATTTGACACCTCAGTGGCTGTCACCAATATCATAGAATCATAGACTGGGTTCAGTTGGAAGAGACTTTAAAGATCATTTAGTTACAATTTCCCTGCCATTGGCATGGACACCTTCCTCTGGACCAGGCTGCTCAAGGCCTTATCCAACCTGGCCTTGAACATCTCCAGGAAGGGGTATCCACAAGCTCCCTGGACAACCTGTTCAAATGTCTTGCCACCTTCACTATAAACAATTTCTTCCTAATACCCAGTCTAAATATCCCTTCTTCCAGGTTAAATCCATTCACCCTGTGCGCCTCAGAGATGAGCTTTAGAACCTCTTTGGACCTATGGACACAGGAGGCAAAATTTTATGACCATTCCGTGGTCAGCATACACTTCTGAGATGTTCTTGCACTCAGTTGGGGTTTGTTTTTGTTCTTCTTGTCCTGCAGTGAAGAAAAGTGGTCCTAAAGTGCGGTAACTTTCTGTTCACTTAGAGAATTTTTGTTTTGGTTTGGTTTGGGCTTTTTTTTTGTTTGCTTAGATGAACTCAAGATAGCAAGTTAGAAATGTTGGTTTGTCATTGATATTTTTCTTTAGATTTGTGTTGTTATAACACAAAATTATGAAAAAACATGTAGCAGATTCAGGTTAATTTGTAGTTATATTTGCTGGCTTATTTCATTGCATTATTAAAACATTTAGTACTGTATGCGTCATTAATATTCCAAAAAGTAATTAGCATATTTAATCAAAAACAATTAGTAGCAGACATTGCTTCCCTTTTTAAGTTGTAAAATATTTATGTCTGGAATAAACAAATGGAAAACCAAAAAGCACTTTGAGGTGTTGATTTCACGCACAGAAAACAAAACAGAAAAATCCACCCAAAAGCAAAAAGGAGAAGATGCCTTCCAGACTGTCCCTGGTGGGTTTCTGGCTTTTCTTCCTCCCGAGGATGTCCCCCATCACGTTACCATTTTTCCAACCACCAAGTTTTGTTGCAGTTTCTTTATATTGCAATAAAAGAAGTTAGGAAAATTGGGCAAAATTATGTAAATTGCACCTTGGAGCCAGCTTTGTGTAAAACTTCCCTGTGACACCATTTTGAGGGTCTTGGTGCCAGGGACAGGTCTGAGAGATGGAAAAACTAAATATGTGACTGATCCTTTGGAGAAATTCTTCAAGAAATTAATTGTTTTATGTGAAAGCAGAGGCAAAGAAAATGAGGCAATACAAAAGAACTCTTTTTTTTTTTTTTTTTTTTTTTTTTTTTTTTTTTCTGCTGGGCTTTTAGAGGTCTAATTGAAAGAAGCCATGGAATGCTACATTACAATAAACTTGAAACAGTTGGAATTGTCCATCCCTGTAAATATTTAAGTTTAGGTGGGATGAGGCTCTGAGTGACCTGGTTTAGTGGAAGATGTCCTTACTCACAGCAAAGATGTTGGAGTAGATGATGTTTACAGGTCCTTCCAGCCCAAAGCATTCTATGATTCTGTGATTCTAGGAAATGTTTGACCAGAGCTCCACAGTAAGATTAACCATCTGACTTTAAGACCTGGCAGCTATTTCCTCTTGCATTTCCTTCCATCGGTATCCTTCCATCAGCTCTGTTGACACATTCAGGAAGACATTCAACCTGTCCACTTTTCCAGCTAGGCTGTGGATGATACTTTGATCACCATCACACTAATCCTCTGCTGTGGAATTAGGTTTTTAATTCATTAGCAATACAAGAACTTTTCCAAGTGCTAAGCAAGTGGTTTTCTGCTGAAGCACTAAGATATCAACAGGGACTTCACGTGGAGCTTGCTGGTTCACAGAATCACAGAGTGGTGGGGGTTGGAAGGGATCTCTGAAGATCCCATGGTGTAGGGGCTGGAACTAGATGATTTCTAAGGTTCCTTCCAATCCAAACTGTGCTATGATTTTATGATTCCAGCCCTCTCAGAATCTGAGTGGTTGCTCTACTCCTTTATAGTGTAGAACAAGTTACCCAACAACTGGAAACAAATCCTCTGTTTTCTGTTTTGCAGTGAAATAGGTTGTTTGTAGTGGGCTGGGTGCTGCTGCAAGGGAGTGACCTGGAAAAGGATCTCCTGCCCAGGATTATAAATAGGCTGTCTTCCTCATCCTCAAGCATTACCCTACTTTGGCAGTTGTACATTAGCATGCTCCCCTTTAACCACAGTCAAAGAGAAACAAAATACATATGTAACACTACTTCCTTGAACACATGAGGGGAGAGAGGAAAAACAAAACAAAACAAAAAACACAACAAGAAACCCAAACCCTTATGAAACGCAGAAAACATTTGTTCAAGTCTCCAAGGAAAATGAAGTCAAACCAAACAAGCATATAATATAGATGTACGCCTCATGGGCAAAGTTACCTCCT
>CM066586.1:15820457-15850457 GCA_033816785.1 Picus viridis | reverse complement strand
CCTGCCTGGACATGTTCTTATGTGACCTTCTCTAGGTGCACCTGCCTTGGGAGGGGGACTGGACTAGATGATGTCCAGAGGTCCCTTCCAGTCCCTACCATTCTGTGTTACTCAGAGAGGATTACACTCAGCAAGAACTTTCCCTTTCCCCAACACTTGAACAGTGAGGAAATACTTGCATTGCTTCACGCAGCCTAGACTTGTTTGGGATGTAAAACTTAATTGTCCTTTTCTTTTCTACAACCATCTTGCAAATCTACATACTGGGGCTGTGTTCAGTGGACTTTATATGCCAAATCCTGTCAGTCATTTGTTTTTCAGTGCTCCTCCTTGTAAGGAGGCTAGAGAAAAGAAGCATTATTGTCATTATTGGTTATACAGCCACTTCAGGGAGGTGGGAGCCTGAAGAAATAGTTGGCACAAGAAGTCTTGATACAGGGATTGGTTTAATTTGAAGTGGGTTCAGTTTTGGGGCTGAGACAAGGGAACTGCCACTTTTCAGTTGGGCAATGAGGACTCTGAAGTCCTCCAATGTGTTTTAATCACTGATTTTACATGAGATCTGTATCTTGACATCTTACTTTTCTGCTGAGGAATCAAAATTGCTGGGACAAGCTTCAACTGGGTGATCTGAAGGATTCAGACTTCTGGGGTTTTGGTTTAGTGATGTCTTGTCAAAACTCTAAAACCTTTGAGAAATTGCCATCTTCCTTGCTTTTCTGGCAGCAAAGGCACTAATGAAGGAGACGCCATAAGGAGCTGATAAGCATGTGATTAGTGTTCCTTCTGCAGCAGCAAAAATATTTGTAGTGAAAGCTCTGCACAAACAGAAATATCCGCTTCCATGGAGGCAGGGACAGTTTGCATTTGGCTCAGCTGCCAAAGCACAAGAATATATTCCACCCCTCATTAGTGAGCAGCATTCAGTTCTGTGCCCCTCACTCCAAGAAGGACATTGAGGTGCTGTAGTGTGTCCAGAGAAGAGCAATAAAGCTGGTGACATGTCTGGGGGACAGATCTTGTGAGGAGCAGCTGAGGGAACTAGGGTTGTTCAGCCTGGAGAAAAGGAGGCTGAGGGGAGACCTTCTGTCTCTCTAGAACTCCCTGATAAGAGGTTTGAGCCAGATGAGGATTGTTGTCTTCTCCCAAGCAACAATGACAGGACAAGAGGAAATAACCTCAAATTGTGTCAGAGGAGGTTAGGGTTTGACATTAGGAAAAATTCTTCCCCAAAAGGGTTGTCAAGAGGGCAGTGGTGATTACATCATCCTTGGAGGGATGTAAAAGGTCTGTAGACGTGGTGCTGAGGGACATGGTTTAATAGTAGACTTGGCTGTGCTGGGTTAATCAGTTGTACTGGATAATGTTAATGGTCTATTCCAACCAAAAACATTCTATAGTTCTATGATTCTGTGATTGTGTTTGAAGTCCTCCTATCAGCTAGGACAAATTCAGACAAATCATGCTAATATTCAGGAGAGGTGCTGCTACTTGTCAGAGTTTCAGGCTCATTTGTGGAAAGTTTCATTCTCTGCAGGTGCTGGCAAACTGGGAATGAATCTGGGAAAGAACTATTTAATGGACTCAAAATTTTCACAGTGGGGCACAAGAAATCAAAATAGAACCCAGCATGCACGAACCTGGGCTTTGGGTAGGCACAGCTCCATTACAGTCAATACAAGCGTGACAATTTGCCTTGGCTAAAAATCCACTGTGGGTGTGAATTATCAAGAGAAGTCACTCCAAATATGCCATGTATCCAAATAACCTGTCCAGCATTAAGAAAAAAAAAAGGTCATTCTACTTTTCCATATCTAATAGGTTTCAAGACATCATTCTGCTACTCTGGTAAATTCAGTCTGCTGAAGTGATTCAGGAGGAGGACAGAAAGATGAAGACCATCCGATTATCTGTCTCATGAGTCATTTTCAGCATGTGCAGCATGTGAATGTTTGCAGTCAGGGAATATATTTAGCAAGTGGGCTGCAAATGCTTGTATAATAATTAGTTAACGTTTGTAAAGCAGTTTGAAGGTGACCAGTGCTGTGCAAGTGTTAAGTGTTATTATTATATAAAATGGCACGGCTCATTGTACTCCTCTAGCTGGTGCAACCACAACAATCTTGATGATGCCCGTTAATTTTGCTGACTCTTTTATCATTACCCTCCATTGGTGATTAAGTGTCATTTGTCTTATCATTTTAATGTTATCTTTAACACACATAATAAAGTTTACATAATTATAGCCTATTAATATAATTTGCATGCATGTTACCGGCAAGGCGAAGAAAATAATGTTTCATCGCCCAGCATGTAATTTGGCTTATTTAACCATTTCCTTTTAATTTTTGTCAATAGATCAGCATGCCTCAGAAATGGAGATAACCTCAATAAATTCTCTTTTCAGGATTCTCATCTGTATTAAGTGTCTAAAGGTCTCAGTGGCAGGACTACGAAGCGCTGAAGGGGAACGTTTCGGAGCATCTGCTCCAGGAAGTGTTAAAAATTCACACTTTCTTCAGCTAAGCATGGGTCTTCCTAATGAAACCGGGGAACAAGGTGCTCTCTGGAATGCTTTGAAAGTGTGTGTGCACTGTACTTCATAGCTGAGCTCTAACAAGACTTTAAATGAGTAAACAGTGTTTAGATTGAACATGAAAAGAGTCAGCATGAAAAGACAGGTTCAAAATATTACATGATGCTTTGCAAAAGTGTAAATGTGCCTGCCTTTATTTTTTTTTTTCTTCCTCTTGGTAAATGGCAAGCGTTTACAACCCAACTAAAACAGTACCAAGAGAAATCCTGTGTTTGCTCTTTGGAAGATATTCAATAAATTATAGTGAGCTGCAAATGTCACTGGATTGGGAACTGTAAGAGCTTTACCTTTAAGTCTTTAAGTAAAGACTTGCAGCTGGTGCAGTGGCTAGGTAATCCCTAATGATAAGCTGCTTTTAATGTGGGGGTGAGGCAGTTTTCACACAGATATTACTGCATTAACCTTACTCTAGGTACAGTGCAGGTGTGCACAATATTGTGCTTTGCAGCCTTCCCTACTTTATTCTTCCAGTGTATCTGAAGCCTGCTTTAACAGATCCTCTTATACCATGGTGAAAAGATTGCAGTTCAAGCCTATTATCAACAAAAACCTGCCAAAAGCGCTACATTGTCAGACTTTATGATGGTACTAACTATTCTGTTGTTCTCTGGAGACCAAACTTAGACCATTAAATTCACTTCATTTGTGATTTCAGTGACCTGGGCTGCAGACATAGGTCTTTTGATGTAAAATGCTAGTAGAAGAATCAATGGTACCATCTAGTTCTTCCTAAAGTATATCATAAAAGTGTAATGGTGCTCTTCTAAACAAAAGGTGACACTACTCTTGTATAATACAATTATATGGGGATGGTGTTTTCAGCAGAGTTTATTTGATATTATGATGTGCAAAGACTTTACACATTGAAATAAACTGCGTAGCTGAGTTCACTCCATTATTTTCAATAGACTGACTATATCGTCTGCACTGGGATATAGATAATTTTCATACTGTGGGGAGCTATTTTCATATCCTCTCCATGAAATAGATGAGATTATAAACAGGCTGGGATTACTCAAAAACCAACACAAGCCATGTCTACAGGCCCATTTAAGACAAAGGCTGCCTCTGGAATGGTCTCCTTTGATAGGGAGGCTCCCAGGACTTGCTCCGTTTATTTGACAGATGACAGCTATTTATAGGAAATGTGTAGCATTTTTGAAAATTAAAATTTTACAAGTGGAATTTAGGGGCTATTTTCCACTCGAGGGACTAACATTCCTGCCAAAAGGCCCCTTTTTATTTTTTTTTTTTTTTTTTACAGGCACCATCTTCAGTGTGAAACCTCTTTGTAAACAAGCCCATTGCCATAGCTCCTAGTCAAACATCAAACAGATTCACAATTAATGAAACTGCTGCAGCTACATAAATGGAGAGTTACTACAGCTGCTGGGATGTTCACATTGCTGAACAAGTGAGGAGACACTTCTATTATAGGCTTGACACCGGGAACTGTTTGCAGCGACCTGCGGTTAAAAATAGACTCACATCTTCCAAGCCAAAAGCAACTCAAACTTTGGTGGTTGCTGCTGGTTCACAACCAAACAAAAAATCTCCCAAACAACAAATCATAGGATTGTCCAAAAAGAATCACTGATCAGGGTGTTCTCTGCCCTCATCCTGTTTGAATCATTTCCCCATTTTTGGTGTAGGAGAGAGCTGCAGGCGGCCAGCTCTGTTGCAGGGTGAACATAATGTGATGTCTGATCGTGGATATTAAGCTCTTTGCAGAAACTGGAAGACTTCAAATGTGTCAAGGGTCAGGGATGGGCTGGCCACAAGATGAGTGACAGATGCATTCTGTGAACCACTCTGCCCTCCCAAAGGGAAGAGAAAGAAAACAAATGAGAGAGACTGATGGGCTGGGAAGGAAACTCAACTGGCTGGGATGGAAAGAACAGTCCCATGAAACAGAGAGAGACACAAACAAATATGGAAAACAACCCCTGATAGTAATGATGACACTATTGGCACCACTGATGCTGGGGGCAGGCACTGGGAAAATCCCATACTGGACTCAGAAACAGACAGGAACCAGATTTAAGAGCTGAATTCTGGAGCTGGATTCAAGAACACATGGATCAGGATGGAAGACAGAAGGGACAGAGTCCTCCTGGGACATCACCCAGTGGAGAAGAGGCTTGGCCCTGCTGATCCCTCAGCTCTCTCCTGAAGCTGCCATCCATGGGATGAAATCCATTATTGGGCAGTTGAGAGTCCCCTGTCCTGGCTGCTCCTCCCCACAGCTGCAGCCCAAGGTAGGGCACAAGTTGTGGCAGTGCCCTTGATGTGCTCAGGAGCAAGTCTCAGGCAGAGCTTTTGTGCAGCCCAGCCATTGGCAGGAACTCTCCCCATCAGCAGCCCCTGGCTATGCAACCCTGCCCTGAACTTCAGCAAGTGGCTCCCTGAGCAGAGACTGAGCTGAGAAGTCACATCAATGACCAGAACCAGTTCTGCTCCAGCTCACACCAGATCAACCTCCAGATATGGAGGTTTACCACCAAGATGTCCATTGGTGATATCAAAGGAGAGATATGAAGCACAAACATAGCAGCACAATGAAAAAGCTGGGGCTAGGAAGAGTGGAGGCATGTGCTGGAGACACCATGGTTATCAGGGGCTTGGCGACCACCTTTGGCATTGAATTGCTCAGCCTAGATGTGTGCCGTGCAGATGTGGTTTCTTCTCTGCTGCAGTGTGGCTCTGGGCTAGGATCTGGCCCAAAGGCCTGGCGTGCATTTCCAATTTTCCAAAAGAATAATAGCATAAATATATGTTTAAAACCCCAATATGAAAGTATAAAATGTCTCAGCTGAAATAAAGGTATTTAAATTTCCCTGATGAAAGACCAGTTTTGGCTAAGCAGGCTGCTCAAACTGGGGCAACATGCTCTTCCATTAGACATCAAAGGGTAGGAGTCAAAGCCATAATGATTCACAGCACCACAAGAACTGGGTATGTATCCAAGCACTTTGTCTCCTATAATATTGTTACCTAGATTTACAAGAAGGGAATTATTTCAAAATAAAATACTTAAAGGCCCACTTGGAGATTTTGTCTGACAGATTGTCAGTGGTGTACTGTTTACTTTCCCAACCCTGGTGTGCCCATAAAGGTTGTTCACACTTCACAGGGATAAATGATTTGCTCTGTTGGCATGTTTGCCACAGTCTCACTCAGTTGTTCTTGATTTCTTACTGCAACAGAAAACTACAAAACCGCATCAGCTTTGGAGAAGAAGAGAGATACCTAAGGCCACATCTGTGGTTACTACATCTGCACCCTTCTAGCTGATCTTGGCTTCACTTTTCCACTGAAACACCATAGAAACATGAGCTTCATGTTTCTCTTGTAGCCATTCAATGGCACTGCTCATCTCCCTCCGCTTGACCTTGATGGCACAGTTTGTCACAGAAGGTTGCGGACTGGAGAGGGTTAAAGGGGAGGAAAATGGCAGTGCTGTGTTAACATTTGAGCTCAAATACCTCAGAGGTCTAAAATGTCCAAGAAAAATTGCTCATGGGGAAAGGAAGAGACCCTGACATTTCCTCAACATACTCCTTTTTTCTCTTTCTACTCTTGTTCTCAAAGGAAACTTAAGTCTTGCTGCTGAAATGATGTTTCTCGTTAAACAAATTAGCTTCTTTTTGGTTGTTGTTTAGCCTTTCTAATTCTAACTGTCAAGATTTCTCTTTTCTCTCCTTTCAGAGCTTTGTTCATCACCCCAAAAGCTGTAAGACATTAACAGCCAGACTTGGTGATTCTATGATCCCAATGTAAGACCTAGCAGGAAGCTAGGTCTTGTATTCTAACTGCCTCATCTTTTCATTTTTTGTTCATAAGTACAAGGAAATAATATTTTTGTCTCCATTTCTGGCTTTTCAGATGCTCATCCCTGGAGAAAAGTATGTCTAAGGGGATGGGTATCCAACAGTAGTGACCAACTTTCCAGGTGAGACACAGAGAAAAGACAGCAGAGCTGAGATTAAAGCAAGAGCAGCTTCATGCTAATTGTGCTGCTTTGTTATATAGGATCTTGCCTTGTCCTGGTGTTATCTTACACTGTGTTCAGAGAAAAGAGAGACTAAAGAAGCAAATAGGTCATTCCACAGGGTGCTAATGCTGCAGCCAGAGTCAAGCAAGAGTAGCCTGTGTCTGACCATTAGTGCAGGTTGCCTTATGAATGGTTTTAATTAGTTATAGCAGAGACGGCTGGGAACCCAAAGGGCAGGCTCTTTGCTTCTTCCCCCATTGGGTGTCTGCTGTTTCTTTTTTAATGCCTACTCTTGATGAACTAAAGCCTTGCAAATAGACAAATGGTCTTAATTAAGCAGAGACCAAGGCAGATATTCCACAGATACCAGGAGTTTTCTCAAACATGACATTTGAAGGACATCGAGTTGCAAATCACAGTTTCTTATGTCATCCAGTGTTCAATAGTATACACCTTGGTTTGTTGTGGGGTTTTTTTATTATAATTTTTTTTAATTCTAGATTTATCTATAGGCTTGAGCCTGTGATGTTCATGCTTTCCAGGTTCTCTTCAAAATAATCTGAAAGCTATTTAGGGGGAAAAAAACAAACTACAAACAACAAACAAAAACCAACCAACCAAACAAAACCAAAAAGAGAAGCAAAGTAAGAATGGTTTATTTTTCTGCTGCTCATCCAATTGGAGAAAGAAGAAGGAAATTTTTGACCACAGAAATTAAGTACTGTAAATGGAATACTACAGAAAGTCTTAAAGTCCCAACACTTGGACTTGGATTTGCATTTGATTTCACTTTGTAAGTAATACAAAATCATTCTGGATGCTAAAATATGGAACAAAGAGGTAGGAACTTTACATACACACACACACACACACACGTGTGTGACTTTTGTTTTGGTTTTGTTTGTTGTTTATGATTATAGTAAGAATTTTTAACGGTTAAATTAGCAGATCTTTTTGCCACTTGCCTCACTAATTTGTGACAAGATAAACTGGGCTGATATAATCCAATATCCTGTGGAACTTCAAAAACACAGACTTGAGCTTCCTACATCCTTAAATACAAAGATTTATTTTCCAAAGTCTGTGAGTTGCGCGTGACTCACTGGGACCATACTGAATCTGTATCAGCCTGTGGCTTGGTGCCTTCATTCTCCCTCGATGCGTGGACCAAAATAGCTCCAGGTCCCGTCCTTTTCCCCTCCTGAAGAACCCCCAGCACACCAGGTCCCCACACCAGGCTACCTGTTGCAATTGCAGAATCCAGTGACACGAGCTGAGGAGGGTGACAAAAGCCCTTCTGAATTGTTCTTAGTTTGAACACAGGTGTTCATTCTTTTGGGAAACTTGATGCTTTAGGCAGAGCTTTTTCTACAAGCTTTTACACCATGCGTATATGCATTATACCTCCAAATTGCCTCCAAGCTGACAGTCTTTTGGGTGCATTAACTACTTTCTTACCAAAGGGGCAGCCAGATTAATACACATTTTGAAACTGCTGAAGCAAAACACCTCAGAACAATCCTTTTCTGCAAACCTTTGGCTGGATGTTCAAATCTGAAAACAAACCCATCAGCAACAGCTCAAGTCCATCACAATACCTCAGTGCCTTGATTGATAAATCAAGGCATGTTTACCCTGTAACTACTTGCACGCTATTTTCTGCCAGCACTAATTTATCCGGGGGACTTAACCTGTGTGTTAGAAATTCAGGAGCATTTTCTAATGAGGGCTGTTGAAATAAATCGCTCCCTGAAAATAATATTCAAAGAAGTCGCTAAAGTCTTTTCACCACACGGATTCTGGCATGTGAGGAGCTGTGACACCCAGACAGACAGACACATTAACCTCTTAGAAATCCAGAGGATCTAAGCCTTTTAAGTGTTGCTGCATGCAATTCTTCCATAAAAAAAAAAAAAAAATAAAAGGAGGCATAGAGCATTAAAGCTCTCTATCACAAGTGGCTTTAATATTGAAAGCCTGCTCTGTAGACAGACGGAGAAAGGTGGAGTAGGGGGAAGAAGGAAGAGAACAGACATCTCTCCTGTATGTACTCGTATTATTAGGCTCAGATTATTGTTATTTTGACTGCGGGCTTCCCGTCTGTTTGCGAGCAAATCCATTTTCGTCTCCAGCCTTTCTCAGGGCACAGGCGCGCGAGCGTGGACCTCGGCGGTACATGGGGCTCTATTAAAGCCGCCGTTTCAATAGTTTGGTGATATTCAGACAATATTGAAACATTCCCAAATGAACTTTGCAGGGAGACATTTTCATTCGCTGCCTCCCTCCTCATGCATATTAACAAATGGTATGCAAGGCCTCATTTAATTCACTGATTTTACATTCGGATCACTTTCTCTTTTACAGCTATTTTTACCGGGCTTCATTAATCTTTGTTGAATACAATGGCATACATCTTTAATGCGGCCGCTGTCAAGTCATATTTCAGTAAGAGCTGCAAACTGAATGACAGCAAGCAATATTAATAAATTTAACATAGACTATATCAATTTTTAACAGAATGAATGTGGAAAGCTAAATGTATTATTTTTCATTTAAATCATAGGGTTTATCACCAGTTAAGTAGCAGCGATTTCGGGAAACTTGTGACGTGCCGTACAAATAGATTTACATCTCATTAATAAGTAAATTAGGCAAATGCCTTTCAAGTTCAGACAAGTACATAAGTGTAATCTCCATATTAAAGGAGTAGTCTTTGATAAACCACTGAGGAATTGCAGCAGCCAACTATGTGACATGTTGCCAGTGCCTGAACTCTTCCACATTCCCACCTTTAATTACACTGGTTCATTACTAAAGAGATAAGTGTCTCTCCAGTTAAGATTCTATAAATGAGCAGCATGCGGGATCCTCCCAAATCATTTTTGCAGAAACCATGAAAAGGTGGTAACAGTTATGAAAAAACGAATTATCACCTGCTCTCTTTCTTCCTTCCCTGTAATAACATTAAAATATTAAGATGAATTCCTTTTAAATCTCAGGGAAGAAATTGTCCATTAAGAGATGCTTTTTTGTTTAAGAAAGAAAGAAAGAAGCGTTACAAAAAAGAAAAAGGGGGAAGGAAAAAAAAAAAGAAAAGAGAAAACTCTTCTGATTTTTTTTTAATTTCCCTTCATAAATCCCAACAGAGATAATTTGCTGTAAAATTTAAACCCAGTGAGAACTTGTCTGTCTGTGTTAAATAAAAAAGTTACGGTTGGTAGGAGACATGTTTTTGCAGTAGCTTTAGCGATTATAGGAAATTACATGCAAAGCCAGAGTTCTGATCCTAAGTTAATTTATAATTGGAAAAAACTTATTAATTAGCTATGTCATTCTAATTAAGAATTAGAGGAGTGTGCATTAGAAAGTCAGTCAATATCCAGCTGACAGAATTGAGAAAAAAAAAACAACCACAAAAGTCGGCAAGCTTCGGAGCTCTGTCCACCATCTCGCCTGTCATCCTCTGAAGGATTTTTCTGAGGCCTAACAGAAATTAGCCCTTTAAATACAGATATCAAAAGAAATAAATTGGGAATTTTGTCGTGCTGGAGAGGAAACCCCTAAACTGAACTGGCAGAGGTGCTATCCAGGGCACCTTTTCCAAGACATTTCAGGGTGATCGTGGAATGCAGTTTGTGTCTGCAGGTGTCCATCCTCCTGTTGCCAGGACATTCGGCTCTGCAGATGCACCCATCAGCACACACTTTCCGATACCCAGGCAATTGATCTTCCTACCAAAAATACAAAAAATAGTCATAAATAAAGACAAAGGAACTGACTCAGGCCCTGTCATGATCGAATCACAAATTTTACCAGTACAGCTGTGTATAGAAAGCGTGTGGGGATGTGTGCATATGCCTACACGTATATATTTCCCACACCACCAGTCTCAGTCCTCTCGGTACATTCCCCCTTTAGGCCCTTTTTCTGGGATAATTATAATTCATTCTTTAAGAAACTCCCTCTGTGTAAATATTTTTTTGATACTGTTTTTCTCTCTCCAGTTTGCTCGAATTTTAGAGAATGTTTTAATATGAAATTGTATAGGAAGTTTGAACCATTTTGTAATTAATATGCATGTTGCTGGTACAGGCTTCATGGGTAAAAAACATACTTTTATTTAGGTAAATATTGAAAGAGAAACAAATAGACTCGACCAAACGTGAAACAGCCTGGATAGAAATTTAAACCAGTTCTCTGCATTAAAAATGGGATATACGAAAGGAGAAGTGAAAATATAAAAGCTAATGTCTCAGATAACTGCACCCTACAAAAAAAAAAAAAAAAAAAAAAAAAAAAAAAGACGGAAGTAAAATAAAATACAATTATTAAATAATCTGACCTAAACCTTTCACATTTGTAGGGACCATTTTCTATCTCATGCTTTTGCTTTCAATTAGAGTGAAGGGGTGGGGTGGGCGGGTGTGTGTGGGGGGAAATGCTGGAGTGCTCAGTGCTGAAATTCAGTTTACTTATTTGAGTACCAAAAAGATGACCCACTCCTAATGATGTAAAAAAATCTTTTCCATTAGCAAATTCCTATTCTGTATTTGTTTTGCTAGCACAACACAATATTCACTTAATATGCTACTAGTATCTTATCAAGTTAATGATCTGTTGTATGTATAGAGTAAGCTTGTTACTCATTTTAAATTAGATACAAAAGCATCACTGTATGGAAATTTGAATACTTAGGATTTTTATGAAATTATGAGACTTTCATGCTTTAACAGTCTATAGGCAGCCTTAGTACATCAGCAATAGTTAGCTTTGCTAATGTGACACTGCAGATACAGATTCTGCTTAGCCTGATTTAATGGCTCTCAAAATCAAATTGTATAGAGCTCCTCTCCTTTTTTTCTGATCCTCTAGCTCAACATTTAAAGATTACTTTATGAAATGTATCCAAGGAGCTAGATTTCAAAGCAAGTAATATAGGGTACTCTGTTCTGAACGAGCCAGCTCTTGTAGACTTCAATAGATGTCCAAGCAGACCAATGCCAACTGTCTGAGATGTTTGCACCCATGGCAGTTATTTGCATATTCTCAGCCAAAAACATTTCTTAGGCAATGTTTTCAAACTTGTCAGAAAAAAATGAAATATGAGTAGAATTAAATCCTGCAGTCATTTAACATCTTTTAGCAGGCCTGTACCTGATACTGGGTCCTTACTACAGTTCTTCTGAGAGCCTCCTGCATATGCATGCCACACACCACCATCTAATTAATGGTAGTCTAGAGCCTAAGGATGTAGTATTTCTTATCAGTTTAGAAATCGCAGACAGATACAGGAAATACGGTGTCACGCTCCTCAGAACAATTCTCCTTTGTGCAATTTGTTCCCTTTATCTTGACCAAAAAAAGGAGAGCAATATATTCAACTTAGGGAAGCACTCACGCTTTGCACATTGTAGCATGGCTGTGCCCACCAAGCAGAAGTCAGTGAGTAGCACCTACCCACTCCGCTTTGCTTGACACTGCTGCCCCATAGAGATCAGCTTCATGAATCAACAGGAACTTTGCAGGTGATATCTGAGCCCAGTAGAATAGAAATAAAACACCCCTCTGGTGTCCTGAGGTCTTCACATGGTCTCTAGAAGGTCAGACCCTTGGATCTTTGCTGACAATTTCAACAGAGCAAGGAGAATCAGGCTTGGGTCTATACCAGCCAAAAGCAGTAGGGTTCATATTAATTTCTCCAGATCATTTAATAAGAAAGTCAGTTCCTTTTCATTCAAAATCCAGTCCAAAACAATATTGTCCTAGCATATTGATGGTTTTGCCACTTTCTTGCTGTTTGCTTGCAGTTCCAGTGTAAGCCAGCCTAATCTGATTTTTCTCTTGAATCTCCTTCATTGACATGGTCCCACATGCCTAGGAAAGAGTCTCCCTCTCGGCAGACCCCATCATCCCAGGGTAAGACTTTAAGCCCATTCACTTCCTCTGCCTGAGATATTTCGTGATGACCATGTGACATGCTGCAGGTTTCTCCTGTGTGCCAGGAGTGCAGGAAGCAGAGATGGTTGAGAAAATGTCAAGACAGAGATGTGTGATGGCCTGAGCTCCAGCGGGATGGATTTTGAGCTCCTTTTGGAGCACTCCAGAGGGCCGTTTCTCAGGTTGGAGGATAGATCACCAGTGACAGTGGCAGGTTTTGGGTCTCTCCACTCCCTGTTTTTTCACATGTAGGTAGAGAGGAAAACCACTGTCTGGCATCACCCATCAGGGACAAGAAGAGATGATGCTGGTTTAGGCAGAAGGAAAGATCTGTGAGTGATCATGTTTGCAATCATCTCAGGGAAAAAAGATCCCACTCATCTCCTTTTTCATCATTTACAGATATTTTATGCAGAGTATCAAAAGACTAGCTGGGGATTACTCCATCTTCCCTTCAGCCAGGCTGAAGTTTAGATGTGTAGCTATTTGAGAGAAGGATAAATGGAGAAAACACTAAGGGGTTTTTTTGTGAGTTACTACCCAAGAGCTGATGTAAGTTTCTCTGTGTGTTGAGCAAGTTTTGTTCCTAAAACATCACCTACAGGGTGTGTTGTAGGTGCTGAATGCTCTGTGCTAACTCTTGGTACTGCAGCATGGGCATGGTTGTACTGTCTCTCAACGATTGCTGGAATGAGACTCGCCAGCACCAATTAATTACACCCATTCATTACACAGATGAGTTAGACTGGCTCAAATCAATAGTGTTAATGAAAAGTCATTCACTCTAAAGCCACCCCTCAAGAAATGCGTGCTGGTGACTCTGGGCCAGGCTTGTGGGGCTTGTCAAGGCACCAGATTCTCTGTGTGCCTCCATGTCAGAGCCATGACTTGGCCAGTGTCATGGTGGGAATGGGCAGATCATTGCCAAATATTTAAAGGGCAAGTGCCAGGAGGATGGAGCCAGACTCTTCTCAGTGGTGTCCTGTGACAGGGCAAGGGACAGTGGATATGAATTTGAACATGGAAGGTTTGACATTAACATAAGGGGAAAAAAGTTCTTATCTTAGAGAGTGGCAGAGGACTGGAACAGGCTGACAAGAGAGGTCATGGACTTCCCATCTCTGAAATAATTCAAAACCCACCTGGATGTTCTCCAGTGTGATTTATTCTGGATGATCCTGCTTGAGCACGGGGATTGAACTAGATGATCTTCAGAGGTTCCTTGCAACCCCTACCATCCTGTGATTCTGTGTGAAATGGGCAAAACATCACTGAATGAGAAGAGCATTGTTGGATAGACAAGCTTCATCAGGTGGATAGAGCATCTTTAGGGGAACAAAGCATCACCGGAGAAGCAGAATATCACCAGACAGGCAGAACACCACGGTGCCACCACCACCCTGGCACTGGAAAAGAGCAAACTTTGGCTGTGCTTCCTTTTTCAAAATGCAACTATGTAAAGGTCACAGAGGAGGAGATGAAAGTAGGAGTTGTAATAAGGAAGGAGAAATAAAAAATAATGACAGAAATAAATTGTCATAAGAGGGGATACAGTTATGATTTATTGTGATATTCTACAAATTTGGAGGTGATTAAAAGCCACCTAAAATTCACATTAACAAGTCACATAAAAATGGAATTAAACTAGTGGGCATAATGTGGCAGGGTATAAAGAAAAATCATGACAGAAATAAATTGACAGAAGAATGATACTATTCAAGTTTTACTCTGTCGCGTCACACTGACAGGAGACTAGTATTTTAATTTCAGAGTTGTGGTTGAGTTTTTGGAGTTCATTAAAGGCCCACATTAAGAATCTCATAAAAGTGAGAAGAAATTAGTGACCATAATGTGGCAGAGGAAATAAAGAAACAATAATGACAGAAATAAATTGACAGAAGAATGATACACTTAATGTTTCACTCTGACACCCTCTATTAATAGGCCGCTGCAAGCTGGAGCAAATGTCATTCATATTTTAGCCAAAGTATACCACTAATTAGGCTGGCTTTCTGCACTGGAATTAAATTTGAGATCCCTCACCTTTAGAGTGGGATCATTTGAATTCGAAAGAAAAGAGCTGGTGACAGAAAAAAAAACTTTCTGCTCGGGCTCTTCTAATGAGATAAAATTCCCCCTTCTCCCCATTTCCTAGCTATAATTGCTGATTATGTTGTTACACAGGAGCGGCTCTCCGCTCTCTCCTCCCCATCATTATGATTTAGTCTGGCATATCGGGGTGCTTCAAACACGGACTGAAGTGGTTTGAGTCTAATTTAGCACTCATTTAGGCCGCAGGTAGCGACGAAGGTAAACACCGCATTGTTATAATTAATTACCCCTTAGGCCTAGCCAGGCCAGCTCTGTTTCAGCTGACCCTTATAATAATAAGGCTTAGGGGCATATTGTATTTCTTTTGACAGATTAATTAGAAATTCAGCCGTGGAGGTACAAAGCAACTCTGTCATGAATATTTAAATGGACTGACACAAAAAATCATGAAAGGGCTGCTGAACTACATGACAGACAGGGGATATTAGCCAAGTGATTCTAATCAATAATCTCTTGATCTCTTACATATTAATACACTGCCTGCTGTTATTAAGCTCCATAATAAGGAAGGGGAGAGAAAGTTAGTGTAGCTCTGCTGTAGGGCTCGCCGGGCCCCCAGTGTATACACTAACTGACGGAGAAAATGCACAGAGGAGCCGAGCCTCAGCCTCTTCAATCTCATCCAATCTTAAGGAATGGCAGCTCTGAGCATCGCCGGCCGGATAATTATTGGCCCTGACAAGGTGAAGGCGTTTGCAGGCAAATGAGATGGGAAGTAGGATAAGTCCCCAGACCACCCAGCGCAGGGCACGCTCAAAACCAACCGCGCGCTCCCGTTCGGGCTTGTATTTGCTTTAGCAGGGGAAATATGGGAATCAGAGCGCTTTTGAATCGTGTTGAAGGGTCAGTGACAGTCGAACACCGGGAGCTTGCTGTTACTGTTGTTAATGTTAACTTTAACACCAAGTCAACTGGATTTACCCCCGGTCCCTTTGCTCATCTCCTATAACATCAAGGCCACCGAGTGAATTAAGCAGCGTAGTAGAGCTGAATATCATCTAAATTCATTACAGCCGGTTCCTCCTCTAAATGGGGGAGGAAGCCACGCGCGTTGCTCTGGAAATGTGCTGCCATCAGACCAACACCAAAGAGTTTTCTTTGTGCTGCACAGTCTTGGGGCTGGGTAGAGAGTTAGCAGCAGCAATGCTCCAGCACTGGATAAAGAGGGTTAGTGTAATGAGAACTGTAAGAATGCACTGAGCTAATGTGTTCTGTTATCTCCAAAAATGTGATCCCTACAATGTGCTTGTGTGGTGTAAGAGAAAGGGCTCAGCTGGAGAGGGAACTGGAACAGCTCCAGTATCTGGCTAAATAACTTTAAAAATTAAAAGTATTAAAAAAATAAAGAGAGAAGAAGAAGAATGATTGAATGAAAGGAGCAGGGATTGTTTTTTAACATATTTAAATTGCATGCACACAATGTTCAGATGGGATTATAGGGACTGATTCCACAGCCAAAATATTAGACAGACTTTTCCCCCCTCTTTTTTTCCTTTTCTTTTTTTTTTTTTTTTTTTTTTTTTTTTTTTTCTTTATTTGGATTAAAAGTGAGTCCTGGATTAACACTCGCTGATAGTCCTGTGCAGCACTGCCTATCCCAGGTTGCAGCAGCTTGGCTGAGGCAAGAAGAAGACAAATAGGTTTTCAGAGCTGCATTTGCCTCCTCACAGAAAACCCCACAAAGGTTGCAGGACTTGTAGGGAATTTGTTGAATTTTCATGAGACCATTGAGAGGAGGAGAGATTTGGAGGACATATCTCAATACAGAGCAGGCTTGATGACACCTGACTCCCATGGCCTTAGTGTCCCAATTCTAACATGTTCATATCGGAACTGGTAGTGATACCACATACTTTTACCCCTAGTAATGCATCGCATATACTTCTACCGGTCTTTTGTTCTGATGAGATGTCTCTGAGCTATCTACAAGAAAAATTAAAAAAACAAATTGAAGTTAAAAAACAGTTGGAGCAGCTTAATGAGCAACCCCAAAAATGTCTAAGACCTGAGTTCCACCAAAATAAGACTTTGGCAAGCTGTGAAAACCCTCCTGATCATTGGGGACCATCCTGAAATTGGAGGCAACCCCAGGAGGGTGCCCTGGATCTCATCACTTCTTGCCTCTCCCGCAGGTGCTGTGAAAGGGACTGAAAAATGTTTCCATAAGGACAGGGTTCAGGTTCAGGGTAGAAAGGAATCGTGCCCAGCTGTCTAGCAAGCTGTGACAAGATGTTATTTCATGTTGTGATTGCACATTGAACGGCTTCCTAAACTCTGTTTCAAAAATCATACATTTGTGGGCACAGTGCCATCATACTGTGAGTGAAAAAGCCCTGTCCCATTTGTAGACCTCATCTGGTGAAGGCTTTGCTGCTTTGAGCAAGCTCAGCAAATGCTTTGGGGTTTGCAGAAGCACTAAGTTAAAAAAAACCATAGATCTTAAAAGTGCATTTACATTTTATAAAATGAAAAAAAAAACTATCCTGAATTTATCAACACTTATATTTGCAGGTCACACTTTACTTACACTTATAAGTTTAAGCCTAACCCTTCTCATTACTTCAATGCTGTGTTTAAACCTCTAATGCATATTTAAGTGGTAGTATTAAAAAACAGTATGTCTACCACCATTGATGTGCGATGTAGGGCACTGACCCTTTGAACACATTATCATGTCATTGGACCCATTAAACGTAGCCATTTCTGTTGCTCTTAATTGGGTTGTGCAGCCTGTAGCAGTTGCAAGTGGCTACAGTTTATGCCATGAATTATAATAACAATAATATTGGTTAGAGCAGCAGAGATCTAGATGGGTACCTGGTGCAGATGCTCAGCGATTGCTGAGTGTATCACCTTTGTTCAGCTCATCACCTCTCCCCTGTAAAAGTAATAGAGGTTTAATTTATGAGATCAAAATCAGCTTGTGGTCACTATTCCACCTATGCCTCTTAATTAAACAGAGTTTCTTCTTCCAAAGCAATATCACTGGGCTGGTTCTGCTCAGGGAATAATGTGGTGCTCCCTAGGAATAATTTTTTTTTTCCTTAAGTATCTGGCCCTGAAAAGGAAACCTGATATATCCTATCTACTTTTGGTAGGAAAATGCAACTTCTCTTTTATACATATATATATTTATCTTTTTAAAAATTGGATGTCAGAATTAATTTGGACTAAGGCCAGGGTATTTTATGGCAAGTTTCAGCAGCTGAAAATATTTGCATCTGATTTATAAAGTTTTCCAAATGGATGTAAAATTTGAGGCAGAGTCTAATGATTGTGGCACTGACTGCCAGGCCATTACAATTAGAGGTCGACCCACATTGAGTCCCTGGAATGGAAGTGGCCTCAACTTTGCATCTCAGATTGTGTTTCCAGGGACCAAATCAAAGCTTTAGTGGCCAACACTCCTGAAACACTGAGATCTCTGGAGCTGGCTCAAAATTTCATAGACAAAATCTATTTCCAGTACTGCTGTCTTTAAAGATATCAATGGAAGTCATGATGTTTTGTCATTTGCAGCTGGACATGCATGAGTACCCTTCTCACTGGTCTGGTGCTCCCAAAGAACAGATAATTAAGGACAAGGAAAACAGACTCTGAGCAAATGCCAAATTAAACGTCCAAGTGTAAAACGTGTAGTAATTGCGCTAGTAACAGCGGTGATGACAGCAACAATCATTTCTAGCCCAGCAGCTTTGTTTATAAAAAACCTTAGTAAGAGGTGAGGAGCTGGAAACAAATAACTTTACCTCAGCCCTTTTATTGCAAAAGCATAATAAAGAGCAAGCCAAGGAGTAAATTCACTGCAAGTCATATTAAGGTTTTTTGGACCAAAGTGATGCTGTTACAAACTACATCTGTAAAAATTGTGTAATTATTATGGGTGGGTAAAATCTGGCAAGAATTATTTTCTTAAGTAAAGCGTAAAAGAGAACAGATGTGCTGTAACTGACACATTTATTTTTTGCCAGTTTCACTAATTCTGTACAAAAAGTTGATCTCATTTATCATATTATTCAATGGATTTCAAATTAGTGAGGCAGTGGTGACTTTCCCCTCCCCCCGCTCCCCGTCCCAATTGTAACACTGAGGAAAAGAAGGGGGTGAAGGGTGGGGAAGGTTGTCTCACAGAAAGAAAATTAATTTGTTTTATTGGGCACTGAAAAGCCCAGTCTTTTGTCAAACAGAGAAGAAAACATATATTTGGAGGGAGAGCTAGGTCACTAGTTAAATGTCAAGGTCTGCTAAAATCAAAAGGTAGGAGGGGTGGGTGACAATGAAATCTAAGTAGAAAACCATAAATGTAAAGAAACACCAGTTTTGTTGGGCTTGGGGTGGAATGAGAAAAATGGCTAAAGAGAAAGATAGGCAGCCTGGGTCTGGAAGTAATTATGGCCAAGTGAAGACAACTGAATTCCATATTACTTTGTTGGATGTCTGTAAAGGCAGTTTGGGGAGGTATTTTGGTAAGGTTTACTTTTTGGAGCTTAGCAACATAAATTTGTTGTCACTGAACTATTAAATAAAATAGACACATGTTGGCAAAGAGCATGCAGCCGAGGGATGGAACTGATTAAGGGACAGCCTATGAAATAATAGGTTAAATGGGCCCACTGCAGGATTTTAATATCCCATGACAACACTCAATTGTCAAATTCTGCTGGAGTGTCCAGGATGCTACTAAAATTAAGCCAGAAATTCCTAGATTTATTCTATTTTTTTTATATATAGAGACTTTTTTTTTTTTTTTCCAGCTAGGAATAGGAAATACCAGTAAGCTGTGAGAATCTGAGCAAGAAACAAGAAACTGGGAAGAAAAGAGGATGGTCTAAGCTTTTATGAGATTTCTGCCATTAAATCCATAACAAATGTCTTTCACCTACACACGATAAAGAGGCAATGTGGGATTTTAATTGGACTTTTGGCTTTTCTTCATTTGATTTAAACCTAGGTAGAATTTCAAACAATAACACTGGAACACCTGGTTAACACGTTAGATGATATGTATAGTTGTAAATTGTGGTTTTAATAGGTGCTCACTGGGGGATTGCAAAGGGTCCCATTGTTCAGCGTGGCAGATATTAAAAAAAGTTCATGAACTACTGGGATTTAAAACCCACTCACATGACTTCAATATTACTCCAGTAATGTAATTTGATAATTTGACCAAACTTGCAGCCAATTTGTGGACAGAGAATCCAATGGGCACGTTATGTGATTAAAGCACCCTGATACGGAACCAAGTATTACGCCCCTTTTAATTTATTAGACTGGGCCAAGCTGGAGAACAGCAACAGTTACTGAAATATGATGATCATCATATTACATGGGCATAATCAAAGAAATGGTTGGAGGAAGTCTGCTTCCAAGAACAAACTCAGCCCACAGACTCTGAGCATTTCTCCGCTGCAAGCATGATCTATGTGAAACTATTCTGGCAAGTAAACTTTCTTCTTCCTTTCCAGTTCAAGAACAAGGACTCATCAGGCTTAAAAGGGACCACTCATTTGAAATTATTTAAAGCTTTGAAGAAACGTAGCTGTATTTACACTACCTGAGTTTGCATTCTGAGTTCAGACCGCCTGCATAGTCAACAGCGAGAAAATAGGACTGCCAAACTGGAAGGGTCATTAATGGAGCTAATTTGGTTCAGGAGCTCACATTTGAAGGAAATAATTCAGGCATTTCCACATACTGCACTGTTTTTCAAATTGGAGAGAGGTTCTGGAGAGCATGAGCTTTAGACAACTCAGTCTGCGTAAGTCCCTGGGACCCAGTCAGCAAACTGATCTCATATTCTAGCCTCACCAAAAGAGATCAGTGTGTCATCCAACACGGAGTGTCATCCTCTGGTTGAGGGGACTACTAGATGGTTAAAAAGTCACATGGATGATGGGGTTAAGCACTGTGATTGCTGTTGGTGGTGTACCTTCCCAGACTAACTGTGGGACTGGTTTGGCAGAGGAGGTTGGACTAGAGGTCCCTTCCAGCCCCTACCAAGATGGGATTCTGTGATCCTATGACTGTGGCACTTGCCCTGGGACAGTTCTGCTAGACAGCTTCACTTACGACTGAGAACAGTGATGAAGTGCATTCACCACAGGTCCTTCACTGACACTCAGTTGAGGGATGCATCTATAGAGGGTGGGGCTGCTCTATTAGCAGTGCAACCTCAAAGCAGACAATGTGAGGATGGGTCCTCAGCACCAGCTGTCTTCCACTAAAGACCTCAATCCATGACATCCTGCTACCCCTACCTGCTGACCTGAAGACACTGGTACTCCAAAGCCCTTGAACTTGCCTTTGATTCCAATTTAAACACTGAAGTTAACAAACTGAACTAAGACTGAGCCCCTCCCTTTTAGAGGTGGTGTTGCAGACATGAGGTTTTGCAATTTCAGAACTCTTCTGTGTGTTTGGTTGTTACTGGGTGGGGTATTTGTGTGTAGTTTGTTTTTGTTTTCATTTGTTAGGTTTTGGTTTTGTCTTTTCGTTGTTGGTTTTGGTTTTGGTTTCTGTGGAGTGTTTTGTCTTTCTGTGCACAGCAGCAAAGTTTTCCTATGTTTTTCACTTGCCTGATTGTCAACCCATGTGCTGCCAGCTCCAACTCCCTGCCCCATTGCTGTTTGCTTTTACTGGATATTTGTCTGTAGTTTCTAAGCATGTTAGGTTTCCTGAGCATGTTAGAATAATATCCTCAACTCAAAAAAACCTTCCACATTTCCTTTTCTCTTTATGCTCCTGCTGTGATTGTACACCTTGCTTTCCTCCTCCACTTTCCCTCTTAGAAATCTCTCATAGATAACAAGACCTCCCCTAGGCCCTGATTCAGCAGAGCACTTAAGCATGTGCTTAACTTTAAATACCTTTGTAAAAGCTTTTGCTGACTCAGGATCTTTGAGTTTCTTCTCATCTAACTGCTGTTCTCCCATGGTTATTTCAGTATTTGCTTACAGGAAAATCTGAGCATGGAGTTCATGAATGATGTCAGCAGGTTTTTGTGTCCCATGCATCTGAAGCACTTAAGATGCACTCAGCACAAGAATGAGGCAAATGGCATGGAGCAGGTCATCTACTGTCATCGGACTCCATACTGTGTTTTTTGCCTTTTAAAAACTTCTGAATGCTGCTACTATTGGATCACTTCCACCAAAGACTTGTAGTGGTAAGGCTGACAAACTTCCCAGGCACCTAAAAATGTGTTTCATCTAAATTTCCAAGATGCAATTTAGATCCAAGTACAAGTCATATTCAACTGCTCAATTTTTGCATTAAGGGTGAAGTAATATTTTTTTCTTTTCCTGGCTCAGATGGGACAGGAATTTAATGTTGTGTGAAGGGGTATGTCATACAAAAAAAGAGAAAAGACACCCTCTTATAGGATCTAGTGTCAGTCTGGGTGGAGAATACATTTTGGGGGTGAATTGCAAAAACATATTAACGACTCCCTGCAAGTCCCACTTTTGCTTTGATGTGTCATATGAATGGCTCTGATGATGGTGATGAAGCTGTATTTGGGGTTAATTAAACCACTATTATCAAAATAGGGTGTAACTTGACCTCAGTAATGTTACATCTCTGTCTCTCCATTCCAAAGTTTTTCAGGGACCAGAAGGCATTTGCTTTATTTTTGAAAATCACTTGACATGTTCAAGATTCAATCAGAAGTGAATAATAAGAATCAGAAGATGGCCATCTCTCCTAAATGCTAGAGAAGTTTGGGATGAGGCTGAAATGTACCATCTGACACCACAGACCATTCTCCAGCAACCATATTTGAACTGAAATTTAGGAAAATCAACAGATTCCTCCTTATATGCTGAATGCTCAACACTGACATAAGGATTCCATGAAAAGCTAGGGTCATTCCAACAGATTCATGTATTTATATGGACACGAGGAGACCTGTGTGTTGGCCAGTAGACTGCAGTAGACACAAAATTGTCTCCAGTAGCTTGGGCAAGTTACTGAGAAAACAACTGTACAAAGATCTCATGTAATAGAAATAGGAGTAAAAGGACAAGATGGCAATGTGCATTTGAAGATGAAAACCAGCCATGTCCTGGGCTGCATCACCCCAGTGTAGGCAGCAGGTGAGGGGAGGGGATTCTGCCCCTCTAATCCACTCTGCTGAGATCCCACCTACACTATTGCTCCAGCTCTGGAGTCCTCAGCCACTAGGGGAGAGACATGGACCTGTTTGAGCAGGGACAGAAGAGGCCATGACAGTGATTTGAGTGCTGGAGCCCCTGTGCTGTGAGGCCAGGCTGAGATAGCTGGGATAGCTCAGCCAACAGAAGAGAAGGCTCCAGCAAGACCTTGTGGGATTTTGGGACTTAAAGGGGCCAATCAGAAAGCTGGGGACTGACTTTTTAGCAGGGCCTGTAGTGAAAGAACAAAGAGGATGGCTTTCAACTGAAAGGTGGTGATACAAGGGTCCAGGTTGCCCAGAGAGGGGGCAGATGCCCCATTCCTGGAACCATTGTAGGTCAGGTTGTTTGGAGCTCTGAGCAACCTGCTGTAGTTGCAAATGTCTCTGGAGAATGCAGGAGGGCTGGACTAGATGACATTTAGAGGTCTTTTCCAACCTGAAACGTTGTATGATTCTATGATAGATTCTATGATAAGGATTGAAATGATTAATGTTAATGAAATACATTATCTCTTTCACTTTATACCAAAACAGTATGGAGAAAAATCTGATCTTCCAAGAGATCCAAGCCAAAGCAAACCTAATTAATCTCAAGCAGATCCAACATAACATGGAGCTTATTACTGAATGCTGGAGTCCTGGTGGCCTGCATGAACCCCCTGGAGAACCTCAGCAGCCACACAAATGTCCATTTCCCTAGGTTCACCATTGCTAATGCACACACATTGAGCACACAGTGCCAGCGCTGGAAGACTACAGGGTCTCTGAAGGCCCAGCCTGAAATCTTTAGCAAACCTCATGTGTCTTTCATTCATTTCAATAGGAAACGTCGTGGGACTCGTGAGATTCCATTCATTTTTTTTTCCCAAGCAGTCGTACTAAACGTGTCTGATTAAACACCATGCGCAGCGTGCCGCGTGCTCTGGAAAGAAAGTTTCCTCTTCACAGCACACAACGCGGTTTAATAACACCCAGGCAAGGTTTGGAGAAGAGGCTTAATTGGGATATTCCTTATCGTGGATAATATTGGGTTGAATTTTATGGCTTGTGAGGAAGGACATGCTGTAAAGTCATGTAAACATTGCGTGTTTAGTGCCTGTACACCAGTAAATAGCAGCTGAAGCAGCGCTATTAAATGTTCAATTTAAACACCTACCCAGATACCTCTCCTCCTCTAAATCAACAGTTTCCCTCCAGAGTGATGCCAATAGACTGCTGCACATGGTACTTTCTTTTTCTTTTTCTTTCTTTCTTTCTTTTTTTTTTTTTTAATAATATCTTCATTTTAATGTGGATATTGTCTTTTCACCTGGGAGCAGGGCTCTATTGAAATTCTAATGGGAGAGAGTATTCTTTAACATGAGAATACTGAGGGTTTGCGTCATCAATGCTGCACGGAATGAGAGTCAGAGCATTAACTGATTTTTCTCCCTCCAGAAGAGGGGCTGATGTGGGTCAGGTTTGCAGGGTGTGGTTTGTTTGGTTTTGACTGTGTTTTTTCCCCTTCTTTTCCTATATGCTTTTAATCCCATAGCAACAACAATTTTAAACTTTATATACAGCAGAGAGGGGAAAAGAGAAAAAAAAAGAAGGAATCCAAATGTACCTGAATTACTGTACTGTATGAGGGAATTTAATTAAGAATATACACATTAGAATTTCAGTGGGAGCGCCTATTTAATGTTACTTTATTAAGCCTTCTATCAAACCCTTTTTTATGTATATCAGTTGATATACAATTAATCTGCTCTCTTGTGAGGAAAAAAAATAGCACCTGAGGTGGATGAAAAGTGTCAGATTATAATAATTATAAGCAGCTGTTCACTTGGAATCACCTCTGGCCTACATGGGGGATGCTGTGAGCTACCACTCCTCACCACAGACCACCTCATTAGACTTGACCTTCCCAGCTGGGTATTTCATTTGTGGTTTTTTAATGGGTTTGTATACTGCAAATTGTAGCCACCCCCCCAGCCTCGCCGAGGCTGGCTCTTTGTTACGCTGTAACAAAAGGGAGCAATGCAACTTGGAAAAAAATATGATGCTACTGTATGGTGGTGCAACGATGTTGGTAGAGTAGGTGACACCCAGTCCAAGACTGGTAATAAAGAGCACATCAGTGTGGGGGTTTTGGTTTGTTTCTTTGTTGTGTTTTTTTTTTTTTAAGCTTTCAGGCAGTTTAACTTCATCTCCAAGCATTAAAAAAGAAATTCTTAGCAGTTCTGCTTGTCCCAAACTCAACATCAACAAGCATCAAAGAACCTGAGATGGAGAACCACATCCACAGTGAAAAGTATCCTGCTTCCGGGCAGTGAGGGATAAAATCCTTGCAGACTGAAGGGGAGAGGAAATGGAGAGAAATTTTATCCATGCATGAGTTTGTGCCTGTGCTTCCATGTGTAAACCTATACAGAGATTTAGCATTCTCACAGATGTGTTTTGTCCACTGTATAGATGCACACATGTACATATAAAATTAAGAGATTAAAAAAGCTTCTGAACAATATATCTGGTTTCTTTTCCCTTTCCATTTATGTTTGTAATAAGCTCACTCTCATACAATTAGCCTCAATTGTTTTTATATCTTCTGAGGCAATAATATAGGCAGCCTGGGGAATACAGTAGTAATCCGTATACCTGTGTTCATTTACCCAAATCACTATGGTTACAGCCAGGGCAAATTGTTTACTGTGAGAATCTTTGGAGCCCCTTTCCAGATACTAATGACCTTTCTGTTCATCCAATAACATCACAAACCAGGGAGGCTGCCCACACCATTAAAGCCAATTGCCTCTCAAGTTACTGAGGGAGTTGTGCTTTTCCTCATTTATTTTCTCTCATCTGATGTAACTCACATGCCACTTTCTTGTCTTTAAAGAAGGGGAAAAACTGTGGATTATTGATTTGCTTCTGAGCAGAAGACCAACCTAAAAGCCCCAATGAATTGTCACTCATTATTGAAATTACTGAACACTAATTAAACTGGCAGCTCAAATCCCAGCAGGCCACACTCATCTGAAGCTGAAATTCAGACACTTGGACAGTGGAAGAGAGAAAGCGTTAGCAACCACCAGGATTGTAATAAGCTTTGCATTAATTTTTGTGTCTTAAAGGCACATGCAAGGTTTGTCTCGGAATAGGCACCATGCTACCTGTATTGAGGTTAGACCTGCAAGGTGGTTTTGCCTAGTTCTCTTCCAGGAGGCATTGTTTCAAGTGAGAATCTTCCAGTTCCCAGTCAGTACTCCCTTCCTCCCCTGACAGACTGCAGAGCAGCACTGGAGTGCCTTAGCATAAGGCAGAGACTGACAGTGCTAATGCTGGTAGAGGAAAGGGTTGAACATTTAAATTCTCTTTCTGAGAGGAAACTGAGGCAGAAAATAGCCGTAGCTGCACACTGGCAATACTGCGTGAGCTTCCTGATCAATTAGGAATGCTGAAGATCATCTAGAATTCACACAGCTCAATATATATAAAAACATCTTTGGCCCATTTTCACAGGATGTGCAAACTATGCATAAATTATGCATGCCCATGGTTAATCAACCTAATTTTTTTCCCCTTGCCTGGGAAGTAACCCTTCATTTGTTCAACTTCAAAGAGGGTAGAAAAAGCAGAGAGAGAGGTCTGGGCTAAGTATTCATAGAATCATAGAATGATTTGGGTGAGAAGGGACCTTTAAAGGTCATCTAGTCTACCCCCTGCAGTCTGCAGAGACATTTGCAACTAGAGGAGGTTGCTTAGAGCCCCAAACAATCTGACCTGGAATGTTTCCAGTGATGTGGCATCTGCCACCTCTGTGAGCAACCTGGGCCAGTGTCCTGCCACTCTCATTGTAAAAGATTTTTTTCCTTCTATCTAGTCTAAACCTCCTGTATTTTAGTTTAAAACCATCACCCCTTGTCCTGTCACAACAGGTTCTGCTAAAAAGTCTGTCCCAAATTTTCTTATTGCCCCCTTTAAGTATTGAAAGACCTCATTAAGGTCTCCCTGGAGCCTTCTCTAGGCTGAACACCATCAATTCTCTTAGCCTGTCCTCATAGCAGAGGGGATCCATTCCATTTGCATTCTCTATTTATGAACAAAACTTTATGGTGACGCTGCTGTTAGTGAGGGAATTGAAGGAGAGATCTAGCCTCAGTCATCCCATAGGTCCTTCACAGTTTTATAGTCCATGCTATATAATATGCAAAGGGCAGGGAAAAAAACCATTCACAGGTACTTATGAGTAATGTTGGATCTTGTATAGTTATAATTTGTTCTTTAGAATTATTGCCCGGGGAAATGGTGAAATCCCCATCCCTGGATGTGTTTAAAAGATGTGTAGATGTGGTGCTGAGGGACATGGTTTAATGGTGACCTGGCAGTGCTGGGTTAATGGTTGGACTTGATCTTAAAGGTCTCTTTCAGACATATCACTTCTGTGATTCTGTGGTTCTGTGACTATGACTCCTGCTGTTAGAGGGACACACACATTTTCAGCACTACCCATAGAGTGACCTTTATAAATATGACTCACCAGGTATGTCCATATCATGTCAGGATTGGTTTGGAAGAAACGGCAAAACAATTTTCGCCCTTCTTTCTGTTTACACATTCCTACTAAAGTTCCAGAAGCTGGTCTATGAGACATGACTGGAAGAGGTTTTTGAGTGAAAGAGGCAAAAGAAATCTTTTAGGCAAATATCACTCTAGATGAAACACTTTGCTTGTTTCTGAGCAGAGCAGGGCCCTTTTCCCTCTGACAGGCACAGAAATTGAATCGTGCTGCTAACGCTGGAGGCTGTAATTGTCTTAAAAGTTTTGCAAGGAGCAGTTCTGCATGGTGTAGGCATTGCAAGGACCTTCTAGCAGTGGAGTGTGGTTTTTCTTCTTTTTTTGGGGAGGAAGTTTAAGTGAAATTATTAATTATTTAATTCTTCTAATAAAAAATTAATTGAATTTTAGAACAAAAGAACATGCAGCTATCACCCTTCTATATTTAGGTGTGGAAACTAAGCTGTGGGGAGTGACTTAGGAAAGAAGGGAAGGAAAAGTCACATGTCCCATTATATTCTGCTTAATGTGTTAGTTAGTATCCCTGGTGCCATAGAGTTTCTCCTCTCTCCACACCATGAAATCTAAGTGGAAACAATCAGCAGTGGTCTAAACAGGGGAAGCTCCTACATGGGATACACTGTCCAGCCTTGTTTGATGTTCACCGTTCCCTAGATCAATATAAACCAAAAGGCACCATTTACAGAGATTTCCTTGGACAGACACAGGATAATACAATTCAAATAGTCTTGAAGAAAAAGCCTTCAGCTTATCTGTAGGTTTGCCCCTTGCCCCATTGTCACCTTGGCAAGGAAGTGAGTTAGGATGGTTATGAATGGTGGGACATGAAAGTGCCATATAGATGTAACACTGCTGCCTTTAGATCCAATCCTCCAGTGTGTTACCTAGCCAAATTCCAGGGATCATCACGTCACTTTAAGCACCTAACTAGCCCAGACACACATTTAATGCTCTGAGCCATGTGTGGGCACCAAGAGAGACCTGTTCTCAGCACATCTTCTTATGTCACAAAGAGACAATTAATAATCGCATATTCAACAGCTTCCAAAACCCAACCTGAGTCTTAAAGAGAGCTCACCCAGCACTTACTCTTGCTGTTGAGATGAATTCCAGCTTCTGCAGTGGCACACAGAGAGAGGTGAGCATTTATAATGGCTGTGCTGTGGCTGTTAAGTGCTGCCATTTTATTGTATTTGGAGGGGGAGCAGCTTTAACAAGACTGCTACCAGCAAACAGCACTACATTTCCAGGCATCTCTTTTGCAAGTCACGGTCAAGAGGAAAATAATTTCCATATGCTGGCCTTGTGCCTTGATTTTTATAGGGGTCAGAGGGATATTTATTCCCCAGAGTTTATTTTTTTTTCTGGGGAAAAGAAAAAAAAAGTCACTATCCATTATTTTCTTTAAACCTTGGATTTAAACCAAAACCCCAGTTATTTAATTCTTCTCTTCAGTAAAAATTAGGAGAAAGTAATATTTATTTCTTTGAAAATATCCTCTGTAGCTTTTCAATGAGTGGTCACAGCACAATACAATCCTCCTCCATACATGAAGCATCTTTTTAATATGCCCTATCATGAAATTAATTGGACATTAAATAGCAGGAGAAAGACGTATAATAAAACCTGCAGTTATCACAGTTCCCAGTGTGACAATACCCAAAGGTTTAAAGGTTTAGTTAAGCTCGAAAAGTTTAAATACTTTTCCAAACCTCGTTGGGCTAAAAATGAGCAGGCTTTCTCCTCAGGATTCCCAGTATTGCTAGGTTTGGCTGTGGCTCCACAGACTGTCAGAAAAGTCTTTGTTACAAACCTTTGCTAATCCCACTTGTGTCAAAAATGAGGAAATGCAGTGCCTGCGCACCAACAGCACAGAGGGGAAAGTTAATCATTTGGACTCTTCTGAAAAGAGAAAAAAAAAGCACAACAAACCAACAGGGTTTGGAATTCTTTCTATCCAAAATATACTCTATCCTGATTAGACTTCAGAAGAAAAGATTAAGCAATTGGTTTTTGCACTGGTATTTGAGACACTGGGAAAGCTCTGTCCAACACTTAGGCATGCCAAGCGTGAGGGGGTACTTGAAAATCTTGAGCTGAAACTCTCTTTCTTTCTTTCTTTCTTTTTCTTTCTTTCTTTCTTTCTTTCTTTCTTTCTTTCTTTCTTTCTTTCTTTCTTTCTTTCTTTCTTTCTTTCTTTCTTTCTTTCTTTCTTTCTTTCTTTCTTTCTTTCTTTCTTTCTTTCTTTCTTTCTTTCTTTCTTTCTTTCTTTCTTTCTTTCTTTCTTTCTTTCTTTCTTTCTTTCCTTCTCTCCTTCTCTCCTTCTCTCCTTCTCTCCTTCTTTCCTTCTCTCCTTCTTTCCTTCTCTCCTTCTTTCCTTCTTTCCTTCTCTCTCTTTTTTTTTTTTTTTTTCAGGAAGAATAAAAGTTTCTTAAGTTTTTGTTTGTTTGATTGATTTTTGGATCCATCATCCCTTGCCCTGTCACAATAGGCCCTGCTAAAACGTCTGGCCCCTTCAAGTCCTGAAATGCCCCAAGAAGGTCTTCCTGGAAGCTTCTCTTCTCCAGGCTGAACAACTCTGAAACATGTAGTCATGGTGTAGCAATGATTTTGCAGTACAGAAGTCTTGAAAATGAAAGCTAGATGCCCCCA
>CM066586.1:15812957-15815457 GCA_033816785.1 Picus viridis | reverse complement strand
AGGGGACACTCGCCTGGAACGGGTACCACCTGCGCTCCAGTTTCAGCTGGCACAGCTTCCCATTCCCTCACACAGCCTTTGAATGGAGAAGAAAATTTGGATTCTTGGCAAAAATGTCCAGAGCAAGTGTTATTCTTGATAGCCTTGAAAAATGGGGTGTGAGGATTTTGACACCCTGAGAAAAAGGTGATTTTCAAGGACAAAACACCTAAGAACAAACAGGATTTTCAAACTTTGAATACATTTGGCTCTTGTTCAATAATGTATTTGTTTAGCACCTATCATGCAGTGGGTGCTTCACAAACAAACACAGAAGTGAAGGTTTTCACCCTTTAAATGCAGAAAAGACTTGGCTGTCATCAGCAACAAGCAGTAAGGGGAAAAATAAAAGAGGAAAGAAGATCAGATGTTGCAGCCACAGGATTGTGTGCTCTTTCACAGCATTATTTCTGCACTTCAGGAGGGGGAGGTTGGTTGCCTGTTGCTCAGGCTTTGCTGTTTGCTTGCTTTTAACCTGATTTCCAAGTGAAATGAGGCTTGAACAATTGCATGCTCTGCAGGAGCATCTGTTAGTCTGTCAGTCCTTCCAGGAACCTTTTTAACATGTTGTGTGACTTCCACCAAATTTCACAGAAGATTTCAAATTGCTGCGACTTCTTCCCACAGTTGCAGATTTTCTGTAGGATGAGTAAGCCTTTAGGAGACATTCTAAATAATGGAAGTGTCTTTTGTTTCCCTTCACAGCTCACTGATGTGGCAGCAGTTGGCCTAAGGGCACAGTGCATCCATAGTACAACTGAGGTGGCATCTTCTCCAGCCCTTCTTATCCTTCAACTCAATGTCTCAGGCTTGGTGTTGGAGTAGATTAGAAGAGAATCAACCTAGCTGAATGATCGTTGCTTAGCAAACCTGTCTCACTGTTTTGTCCATTTACATAATAAAGACATTTCTGGTAGCACACCCCCCCCCCCCACCTCCCCCTCCCCACCCCCCGTGTTTCCACATAGGCAGCAGATTTATCAGGAGTTTAGGAAAGACAGTACCTTCCCTGTCCTATGGGAAGGTAGCTTTCAGAATTTTGTCAGGACACAAGATAACAGAGGAGGTACAGAATTAGTTGGTAACACATTAGTTGGTCCTCTGCCAGGCTGAACACTTTGAGGGAGATCCCCTTGTTTCTTGTGCTTCTTGCTTTATGCAAGCCAGAGAGAATATTTGTAGAGAAATCTGGACTGCCTTCTTCCCTGATAAGGACTTTTAAATTAGATCCATATTGAGAATCACTTGAACTTTGGGTTAATGTGGAAGAAGACAAAGTTTTCTGTTTTGTTTTGTAATACAGAATTTGGGGGCTGAACTTGTTCTCTTGTCCAGGTCACAGATTTCCTATGATCATAGAATAGTTTGGGTTGGAGAGGACCTTTAAAGGTAATCTAATCCAACCCCCCTGCAGTCAGCAGGGACATCTGCAACTAGAGCAGGTTGCCCAGAGACCCAGACAATCTGACCTGGAATGGTTTCAGGGATAGGGCATCTGCCATGTCTCTGGGCAGCCTGGACCAGTGTCTCACCACCTTCTGTGTAAAACACTTCTTCCTTGTATCAAGTCTGAATTTTCCTCTTTTATTTTGAACCATCACCTCTTGTCCTGTCACAATAGGCCCTGCTAAAGTCTGTTCACAGCTTTATTGTTGACCCTGTTACTTAAAGGCCACAACAAGGTATCCCTGCAGCCTTCTTTTCTCCAGGCTGAACAACTCCAACTTTCAGCCTGTCCTTGCAGCACAGGGGTTTGAGCCCTCAGATCATTGCTGTGGCCTTGTTTTCCTTGCTCTTTGTCTGTGTAATTATGACTGGTGGGATAATTTCCTTCTGCACACTGAAATGCTTTTTTACACCTTTGAGAGTCCTTCTTATTGGACAGTGGCAGCCACTGATATTCTGATGATGTTTTGCTGAAGGTTTGGTATCCATATGTAGAAAGATGTTGCATCTCATTGTGTGCGTGAGGGAGTGCACCAAAAGCAGTGTGCAGTACCTCATTGTGCTATGAACGTGCATCAAAAGCTTGCAAAACTCTTGTGAATATGATATTTGGAACCTTCACACCTCAGCAAGCAGCTGGGAAAAAAACAAAATCAAACCCAACCAAACAAAAACACCACAAAAACCACCAATCAGAGGCAGTTTGGAAGCCCAACCCAAAGGAGATGGATGATTGAAATCCCTGGAGAAAATACCTTCCACTACTATTACTTACTACTTAGAGATGAAATTCAAGTTCTGCTCTTCGTAGAATCACAGAATTGTTTAGGTTGGAAAAGGCCTCTGGGATCATCAAGCCCAACCATTAATGTAACACTACTGAGTCCACCACTAAACCATGTTCCTCATCACCACATCTATATGTCTTTTAAATCCTTCCAGGGATGGGAACTCCACCATTTTCCTAAGCAGCCTTTTTCAGGGACAACCTTTTCAATGAAAAATGTTATCATAA
>CM066586.1:15630457-15805457 GCA_033816785.1 Picus viridis | reverse complement strand
GGAATTGCAGGGTGGTTTGGGTTGGAAGAGACCTTTAAAAGTTGTCTAGTCCAACCTCCCTGCAGTCGGCAGAGACATCTGCAACTAGAGCAGGTTGCTCAGATCCCCAAACAACCTGACCTGCAATGATTCCAGGGATGAGGCACTTCCCATCTCTCTGGGTAACCTGGGCCAGTGTCTCACCACCCTCAGCACAAAAAAATTCACTGTTCTCTCTAGTTTAAATATTCCTCTTCAAGTCTAAAGTTATCACCCCTTGTCCTGTCACAAGAGGTCCTGTTAAAATGCCCATCCCCATCTTTCTGATAGGCCCCTCTAAGACCCGAAAGGCCACAAGAAGGTTTCCCTGGATCTTGTTCTTCTCCAAGCTGAGCAGCCCCCAAGTCTCTCTCAGCCTTTCTTCGCTGGAAAATTGTTCCATCCCTACACCTTTCTCTACCAGGAACCCAATATTTCCAGCATACAAAGTTTTCTTACAGTCATTTTTGATACATCAATCCTCTTGCTACCTCCTCAGCAGCCTTTGCTCCACTTGAAGAAACATCTTGTTGTAGTGTTCTCCTTCCATCTTCTTTTCATGGAAAGAGTTATTCTGTCTTAATAACCTTATCCTTCCAGGGGGTCTATTAAACACTTTTTTTTTTTTTTTTTTTTTTTTTTTTCCAATCTGTTAATCCTTTGGGTACTTTTGGTAGATTTGGAATTTTCTTCATACAATGGACAGTGTGATTATACCACCATGGGTTAGGGAAAGAGCCATCATCTCCCATGGTACCTATACCTAGTGCCTTGTAGGGCTCAAGGCAGATTTCCCCCTCTTAAAAAGAACAACCTGAGTTAATTGCCATTTGTAAGGGGTGGTCTGAAAGGAAGGAAGGAAGGAAGGAAGGAAGGAAGGAAGGAAGGAAGGAAGGAAGGAAGGAAGGAAGGAAGGAAGGAAGGAAGGAAGGAAGGAAGGAAGGAAGGAAGGAAGGAAGGAAGGAAGGAAGGAAGGAAGGAAGGAAGGAAGGAAGGGAGAAAGGGAGAAAGGGAGAAAGAGAGAAAGGGAGAAAGGGAGAAAGGGAGAGAGAGAGAGAGAGAGAGAGAGAGAGAGAAAGAGAGAAAGAGAGAAAGAGAGAAAGAAAGAAAGAAAGAAAGAAAGAAAGAAAGAAAGAAAGAAAGAAAGAAAGAAAGAAAGAAAGAAAGAAAGAAAGAAAAAAAGAAAGAAAGAAAGAAAGAAAGAAAGAAAGAAAGAAAGAAAGAAAGAAAGAAAGAAAGAAAGAGAGAAAGAGAGAAAGAGAGAAAGAGAGAAAGAAAGAAAGAAAGAAAGAAAGAAAGAAAGAAAGAAAGAAGAAAGAGAGAAAGAGAGAAAGAGAGAAAGAAAGAAAGAAAGAAAGAAAGAAAGAAAGAAAGAAAGAAAGAAAGAAAGAAAGAAAGAAAGAAAGAAAGAAAGAAAGAAAGAAAGAAAGAAAGAAAGAAAGAAAGAAAGAAAGAAAGAAAGAAAGAAAGAAAGAAAGAAAGAAAGAAAGAAAAAAAGAAAGAAAGAAAGAAAGAAAGAAAGAAAGAAAGAAAGAAAGAAAGAAAGAAAGAAAGAAAGAAAGAAAGAAAGAAAGAAAGAAAGAAAGAGAAAAAGAAAAAGTTGCTTTTTATACTTTTTCCCCCCTCTCCCCCCTGAATTATACTCTCTCCAGATGATTTAGTGTTATTATGACTATGTTTAAGGGTCAACTATATTTATTTCCAGTGCTAACTCTAGTGTGTTTTCCTACAGCAAGGACCACATACTAATTTTAATGAGTGTGCCCCACAAGTGATGCTGTCTCCATGCAGTGCCAGGGACCAGTTCATGGCCCAAAGCCAAACCCTATCCCTAATAAAAGGAAAAATCCCTGGGTTTTTCCACAGCTCTGCGTATGCAGAAAGCATCATGCCTAAAACACACATGCAAAGGTTGTTGCCCAAGCCTCCACTTTAAATTTGATTTCTCTAAACATGGGATTTACCTGCCCATTGCCTGCTCAGCTCACCCAAGAAGCAGCAAGTCGCAGCCGCTCCCACCAAAGGGAAAATAAATCACAAGTTTAAGGATTATACTTTATTCATACTCTGATCTCTCAGCAAAAAAAGAGAAATGTCTCAGGGATGTGTGTTTATCTTGGTCTGGGCCCACTTTAGCAGTTTTTACCCTTTGGCTTCACCTCAAGCAAAACAATATCAAGTGAGCCAAAAGTGATGATAAACACACACACACACACAGAGAGAGCTCTGAAGTTTCTCCTTCCCGAGGAGGGAAAACGCTCCACCAGCAACCTACTGGAGTTCCTCTCATTCCCAGCACTGCCGAGTGACAGCTTTACTGTTAAATAAAACAAATTAATTGCTGCGACTGTCTTAACTAGTTGCTAGAAATGAAAACCTTCACTTGTTTAGCTGCCAAAACTAATGACAGAAATATAAACATGTTACAAAACCAAGGGTTTCTCAGGAAAGCTAAATATAACGGGTCTAATTTTGCCCTGGGCAGATGCACTGGGGCATTTCCCAGTGACTTCTGAGGGAATTTCATGAGTGTTTTTTAAAGAAGAACCTCTCGTCCACACTTGACATATCAAGTACACATCCTGCAGCTTTATTTTTGCTCTTTCTTTGCTCAAGTGCACGTGTACCTTTGTGCATTTCTCTTTCCACAGGGGCTATTCAGAATCATTTCAGAATTTACTTATGTTCTTTACTACTCATAATAATTTTTCCATTTGCTTAAGTTCTTTGCTATTCATAATAATTGTACAATTTGCTTATGTTCTTTTCTCTTCATAATAATTTTATGATTTACTTATGGTCTTCGCTACTCACAGTAATTTTACAATTTACTTACTCTCTTTACCACTCAGAATAATTTTACAGTTTACCTTTGTTCTTTTCTGCTCACAGTAATTTTACAATTGACTTACGTTCTTTACAACAGTCGTCTCTCCGTGGAAGGATTTCTTGTAAACCTCAGAAGGAGAAAAGAAAAAAATTATTTTAAGTGCATTCAGCAGAGGTTAATGTTTTGAAAAGCTTGGCTGAATTCTTGGCATTCAGGAAAATCCTGGATGCCTCTGCCCTTGTGCAGGGAAACATGCGCGCATTTCCTGGTGAATGAAAATAATTTGGGAGAAAATTAGAGAAAAGGTACAAGGAACATCCTGATGAGGTAAAAGGAGGAGTAATTTAATTGTCTAACTCCTTCTGTGCTCGAGAATATCAGACAGATGGGGAGGATAAAACAAGGAGCTCAATAATTAATTTTCATGTTCCTCACTAGTGGGACCTCTTTAATCCCTGTTCCTGTGATTATAGTGAAAGGTTGGATTCTGAAGTTTCACTCATTAGCTACGTGTTGTATGAAAATACCTGTATTTTCAAAAGGAATAGTGACAAGAATGAAAAATTCCTGCTATTAAAAATATCTTGGTGTCAGGGACTTTTGTGAAAGAACAAAAACTCTCTGATTCCCTCAGATAAATAATGAAACAGATGGTTGTTGGGGGGTGAAAGGTCAAACCTTCCCTGTTGACTAAACCACAAGGTTGACTTAAAAGATTTTCTGAAGTTATTCAAGATGCAGCTCAGCAGCCTCTGTCTCCTGCCTCTTAATGAAATGGCGTGGGCTTCCTTGAAGCCACTGATGGGGACAGCAACATTCCAGTGGCTCGTCTCAAGAAGGCTGACACCCATCCTAGCACAAAACCCACGCTTCTGCAAACTGCATCTATAATTAGGGATATGGGTGAATAATTAAGCAGACTTGTCCAGGGATATAGGTCATCCAAAAGGCTAAATATTAAGGTTTAATCTGAAATGAACTGCTCATTCCTAACCCAAAAAGTTGGTTGGGATAAAGCCATCACAAAACCCTGGGAAGGCCTGAGAAAATGATTGAGAGTGCAACTGGGAAAACCAGGAAGAAAACAAACACTGTCCATAGGGTTAGGCTGCTGCATTCATTAGCAGGCTCCTATTAAAGAAGAAGAGGACATTTTTTAAAGCAGCACATCACCAAAGCAAAGAGGCAGATGCTCTGACTCGTGTGAGTCGACATCGTTTTGGCGCAAATTGCGCAATCACTCAAACACACAAACATTTCAAGGTAATTTTCGTAAATCCCTATTGTGATCTAATTTCTTATTAAGGAGAATAAAGCAGGCTGCTGCTGTAATTCATCAGCCTTTTTTTTTTTTTTTTTTTTTTGCACTGCAGAGCGACTGCTGGATTTCATTTCTTGGTTTTCCCTGGGAAAAAAAAATAAAAGACTGGAATTTCTGGAATTACTGAGAACAGCCTTCAACTAAGAAGCCACCTTGATTTTTCTCTTCTTCTTTTCAAATAGAATGCAAAGTTTGATAAAAATATTGTAGATACAATCTGAGAACATCATTGAGATTAGAGTTCATCTAAGGACCAAACCCATGAGCACCATGAGCTGACTTTCAAGTTCCAGCAAATAACAGAGGACATTATCAGGCTTCTTACAGAGGGCATCATTGTGGTGCAGAGCAGAAAGATGTCACAGAATCCCAGAATGGTGGGAGATTGAAGAGACCTCTAGAGACCATCTATTCCAATCCCACTGCTAAAGCATAGTCACTCAAATCAAGTTGCCCAGGTTCCTAATATCTAGGCAGGCTTGAAATCTCTCCAGAGAAGGAGACTCCACAACATTGTGTCACATTAAGTGTATTCAGCATTTATAATCACTGCCATCGTAAACACGGTCAAACATCCCCAAGCTGCTCCGGGGGAAGTTTAGGCTCGAGGTGAGGATAATGTCCTTCACTGAGAGAGTTGTTAGCCATTGGAATGGGCTGCCCAGTGAGGTGGTGGAGTTACTGTCCCTGGAGGTGTTCAAGAAGGGATTGGACATGACACTTGGTGCCAGAGTTTAGTCATGAGGTCTGTGGTGACAGGTTGGACTTGATGATCTTTGAGGTCTCTTCCAACCTTCTATGTGTGATTCTGTGTGTGATCCTTTCCTCGTCTGGAGTTAGACTTGGCTTCCATAACCTTTTTCAGACCAGCTCTGAATGCTGTTGCACCTGCAAAAATGCCTAGATGGTTAGTTCTACAAGCAGAAGGTGTGGCTATTTGATGTGTGGAATCTTGCAGGGTGGTCCAGTGGCCTGGAGAAGAGAGGGTGGGGTAAATTGCTTTCAGCCTGTGGAAAATATTACTATTCTTTTTATTATTCTATTACTATTCTAAAACTTCTCTGCCATGATGAAAGGCAACCTTCCCAAAATGGAATGGAGGAGAAACCAGTCTGATTTCCAGGAAAAATCAGTTTGAAGGTCAAAAAGTGCTTTAGGATCAAGTTTATTGATCAGAGAGGTTGTGGATGCCCCATTCCTGGAAGTATTCAAGGCCAGGTGGGATGAGACCTTGAGCAGCCTGGTGTAGAGGAAGGTGCCCCGGCACAAGGCAGGGGGTTGGAACTAGATGGTTCCTTACAACCCAAACCATTTTATGATTCTGTGATTCTCTGAATGAATCTATGATTCTGTCCTCCCAGCTCGGCACAGCGGAGTCTCCAATGCAACTCTCTACCTTCTCTGAGCACTCTTTTTGCATTGAAGCTGCTATTTCCAGCCTGTGTACGGGAGGGGAGGATGAAGAGATGAGGTAGCTCTGTGGAAATCACATAGAGGCCTTCCAGCACTTGAAAGGAGCCTACAAGAAAGATGAAATAAGAAGCACCTTTTACAAGTGCTTGTATGGATAGAAGGAGTCAGAATGGCTCTAATCTGGAAGAGGGGAGATTTAGATTGGGGGAAATTCTTTACATTGAGGGTGGTGAGGCACTGGAATAGGTTGTCCAAGGAGATGGTGGATGCCCTGAGTGTGCAACTAAATTTCCACGTGCCACACCTACCAATACCTTCCCGCCACCCTGTTACTGCCACCAGTCATAGTACAAATGGTCACACTTGCAGCAGCAGTCACACAAATGCACTAAGTAAGACAAATAAAAATCTCTTACATGGTAATTTACAAATAAAAGTTCCTTTTTCTTTAAAGGAGGCGTGTGTGGAAAGGGAATTCTGGGACTTCACTACCAAAGAGGCAAGGGACGTTGTTCCATAATTTGACCTAATTTCTTTTCCCAAATACAAAATGACCTGTTACAGCATCCCAGAGAGAATATGAATTAGCCCAGGTCAATAGGAGGTCAAATAGATAGGGTGCTAAAATCCCTTTACTACTTTGTAGTATCTTATGCTAATTCATTTCCCTTCTCTGTGATAAACAAAGCCAGTTGAAAGTAGATAGCATCACACAGTGATGGGTCCCAAAGCTACAATTTAATACAAATCTAGTAATTCCATTATACAACATATCCAGCTCATTTAGAGGCAACGAATACTTAAGAAGGTCCAGGATTGAAAATACCTTTGCTGATACTTAAAAAAATATAAATAATCCAGCAAAATTTCATTTGGCACATAAACCTAAATAGAGATGTGTGGCAGAAATTCTAGCTGTCCTTTAAAATGTTGCTCAAAGAAAAGTGTAGCTCCTAGGTCCTTATACACCAATGTTGGAGGTTGTTTTAGGCACACAATCAGCAGATAAAAGCATTTTTTAAAAAGTGAAAATAAAAATAAAAGCATTTTAAAAAAAGCTCTCACTCTTCTCTCTTTGCAAGAAGTTATATTATATGAATCCAGTGAGAATTACTGATTTAACAAAGCTGAACTTTTCCCAGTGTTTTACAAGTGATGCTTTTTACCTTGGAAGGATTATACAATGGTCTGCAAATGAACCTCATTAAAGGTCTCATGTGGTGCCTCTTGAGCAGAGGAGAGCAGAGTTGTGTTGGCCAGGAGCACCGAGGAAAAATGATGATGTGAGTGGTGAGACGCTGGATCAGGCTGCCCAGGGAAGCTGTGCATGTCCCCTCTCTCAAGTGTTTAAGGCCAGGTTGGACAGGGCCTTCAGCAACCTGGTCTAGTGGAAGTTGTCTCTGCCTACAGCAGAGAGGATTGGAACTAGATAATCTTTAAGCTCCCTTCCAACTCAAACCATTGTATGACGCTGTGTCTCTATGACTCTATGATGCTCTTGGGATGTGACTTCATCGCTTTACTTTTAACACAGATGCAGGTAGTCTGAGTCTGCGGAGGAGTCACCACCCAAGCTGGGTGTTGGGAGGATGGGTGCCAGTACTTTTACAGTGGTACCCAGTGGAAGAGATAACAGGCACAAGCTTGAACATAGGAAGTTCCATCTAAATATAAGGAGGTACTTTATGCTGAGGGTGGTAGAGCACTGGAGCAGCCTGCTCAGAGAGATGGTGGAGTCTCCAGCTCTGGAGTAACTCAAAACCCTCCTGGACAACATCCTGTGCAGTCTTCTCTAGGTGAACTTGTTCTGGCAGAAGGGTTAGACTAGATGATCCCCAGAGGTCCTTCCCAACTCCTGTCATTCTGGGATTCTGTGTTTTGCAGGTAATTGCCTCAATGAAACTGCCTTGCAAAGTCTTGGGGTTATTAGGAGATTCAGAAAATTAAGTACAAGAGTCACAGACTTCTAAACGGACACTTGAAAAGGAAAACTGCTGGCTGTGTGAGGAGGAGAGGAAATTATCCCTTTAAGATAGTGGAAAAGCCAGTTGAAACCAGCAGTTGTTAAGTGGCAGGGCTCAGGTAGCACAATGCTCAATGGGACTCAAATATGGAAAGCAGACATTTGTCAGGCTCCTCGGCTTTGAGAATTTAGTGAACTTGTCTAACATAAATTATCAAGGATTAACAATGAAAAGTGAGGTGGTTATTCAACTTCAGGCATCTAACCTAGGTGTCATGAGCTTCCTATCACCTGTCAAGGATATTGCTGAGAAGAGAGTCTGTGATCTTTTCCATTTCCCCCTATTGTTGGTGATTCTTCAGGCTAATGGAGGATTTAACCCTGCTGGTTGTGGTTTCTGTCAATTCTAGCAACTTCTCTCCATGGTTAGGTATAAAAGTTCATATCTCCTAGAGCTTTCCTTTAGATTCCGGGTTTCAGTCTGAATTTTTGGGCAGATAGCTTTCAGCTAAGATCAGGGCTCTAGGTCTCACTTTAAAATGGCAGGTCTGAGCTTCATTAACAGGGATGTGCTGGAAATGGATTTTGACTGAGATCAGAGAGCTGCTAAAATTAACCTTTTTGGGGAACAAGCCACAAGAGAAGTGATCAAAAGGCTCTGAAGAGAAATTTTGTAGCCATCAAAGTACTGAAATACGATGTCCCATTGCAGGAGTTATATTACATAGCTGGAAGAAGAACAACAGCATGGGTCCATCTGAACATGAAGAAAAACCTCTTTCCTTTGAGGGTGACAGAGCTGCCCAGAGAGTTTGTGGAGTTACCTTCTCTGCAGAGATTCCTAACCCACTTGGACATTGTGATCCTGGGCAACCTGGTGTGGATGAATGCTTCATCCCAGGGGGTTGGACTAGATGATCTCCAGAGGTCCCTTCCAACCCCCACTGATCTATGATCCTTCCCTGACCATTTCTAGGTCTGGGTAACAAACTTTTGGCTCCTTAAGAGGTGGGAGCTAACGGAAGAGGATTTTGGAGAAGAGGCTGAACTTGGTCAGATTACCAGAACTTTCTGTATGCCAGTCTTTTCTCCCAGCTAAAAGGAGGATACCAGCAGGGTTTGGTGAGTCCTGGTCTGGTCTTCTTGGAGTTAGGGAGGATTTTTTTGTCCTGGGGGCAGAAAAATCTTCTGGTTCTCCCTAGGAGAGGTAAAAACAAGTAGGGAGTGAATGGCATCACAGCAGGAGGATGGGAATTTTGAGAAGAATTTTGCCACTTGGAAGGAAATATACTTCTGAATGGACTTTTTTGCTCTCTACTTGACATCCTCTTTCCAGGTGAGTGCCAGTGACCTTTTCACACATCCTCTATAAACTGCATGCCCCGTTCACCAGAGCCGCTTTGTAGAGCACCGCAGGCTGGAAGTGATCTGGCAGGTCAATAGCAGAACAGTCATGTCAGATGATTTTTATATTTGTTTTAAAATTACATCATCACTTGGATAAAGATGTTTTTTTGGAGGGGTAATAACACTGCATTCAAGGATCTTGAAACTCTAGTGTGCTTAAGCACTAACTTTTAGAAAATCTTGCTCAAGCCACATTAATGAAATGGATTTAAACTGTAGTTGCTCTTCTTTCATGCTGGTTCTGAAAAAAAAAAAACCACAAACCCAAGCCCAGAACCAAGCAAACAAAAACATAAAAAAACCCAACAAAAGCCCACAAAACCCCCCACCCACCCAACATAAAAACAAACAAAAACCCAACCCCAACTTCTAAATGTAGATTAATGAAGTGAAAGACACATGAAGCTGTAAGAAAAATCATAGAATCATAGAATTACTTCAGTTGGAAGGGACATTATAGATCATCTAGCTCCAACCCCCTGCCTTGGGCAGGGACACCTCCTGCTAGACATGCCCTTTGAAAATTTTTGGACCACTTTAAAGTATGGCAGCTCTGAGTGTCAGGGCATGCAAGGTGCAACAGATCTGAACTGTAATTTGGTATCTACTGCCTGTCCAGGGGAAGATCAACAGAGGGCTATGAAGAAGAGGAATGAAATGGAGCATCTCTGAGAGGTGGAAAAGATGAGAGACCTGGGGCAGTTGAACGTGCAGCAAAGCAGCCTGAGAGGGGATCTTCTCAATGATTAGCAAGAACTAAAGAGCCTGTAAGAGGCAAGAGGATGGGGCCAGACTCTTGTCAGTGGTGCCCAGGCACAGGACAAGGGACAGAAACTGGAGCCCAGAAAGCTCCGCTTGAAGATGAGGAGAAACGTGTTTGCTGTGAAGGTGCTGGAGCTCTGGAGAAGGCTTCCCAGAGAGGTGGTGGAGTCTCCTGGAGAGACTCCAAACCCACCCTGGCCATTGTGATCCTGCAAAACCTGCTGTGGGTGAATCTGCTTTAGGAGGGTGGTTGGACTGAATGATGACCAGAGGTCCCTTCAACCCCCCAGTGTGTTCCGATTCTGTGATTCCGTGATTTTCTACACTACAGACTGTGTGGATTTTTTTTAATTGTGGATCATTATAAAGATTAATCCAATATCTATCACTAAGACCACTTTGGAAATGTAAATAACATAACACTCTCCCTGACAGTGACAGTACTGGGTGATACTTGATGGATGGGGTGATAATGATGATGGTAGATGGAGGCATTGGGCTGAAAAAACAGCTACAGCTCTCTGAGCAGTGAGATTGTCTGTGTCCTCTCCAATATTCCATGCACTTAACGATTCACCACTGCTTTCAGTTCTTGTTGCATGATGAGAAAAAAACACAGGAGCTTCTGACTGGGGAGATGCTGAGGATAAAATCATTTCCCAAGTGAAAAAGATATATTTAGGTGTCACTTAAAATCTTGATTTCTTCATTCTACCTTGCATTTAAGGGAGGTTTAGGCTGTGGTGCAGGTGCAATCAAATTGCTATGGCTGTAGACAATATGACCAGTTCAACAACTGGCCTGGACTTTAATTCAGTTTTTGTGTTGAGTGCAAACTTTAATGTTAGGACCAATGCTACATGAAAGAAATGATGCATAAAATAGTAGTTTCCTAGTCCATTGCCCTTTTGGTGTGCATTACAGCAGACAAGTCTAGCATGAACCTCTGGTTTCCTGAGCAACTCAAAATGTTCTGCTGAACTTATGAATCTAAATAAAGGGCAAACATAATGATTTTTCTTTTCTTTTCTTTTTTTTTTTCTCCTTTGCTTTTTGGGTGTTGTTGTTGTTTTTAACTTAAAATTATGATCTATTTCCTTATATTGTATTCCTCCATTCCTGGTTTTTATCAGGAATGGTGTGGACAGCAGGACCAAGGCAGTGATCATCCTCCTGTACTGGGCACTTGCAAGGCCACATCTTGAATACTGGGTTCAGTTTTGGGGCCCTCACTACAAAAAGGACATTGAGGTGCTGAATGTGTCCAAGGAAAGTCAGAGAAGCTGCTAAAGGGCCTAGAGCACAAGTGTTGTGATGAGCAGCTGAGGGAACTGGGGCTGTTCAGCCTGGAGAAAAGGAGGCTGAGGGGAGACCTTCTCACTTGTTACAGCTACCTCATAGAAAGTTGTAGTAAGCTGGGGGTCAGTCTATAGACTAGACTAGACTAGACTAGACTAGTCTAGACTAGACTAGACTAGAATAGACTAGAATAGACTAGACTAGACTAGACTAGACTAGACTAGACTAGACTAGAATAGAATAGAATAGAATAGAATAGAATAGAATAGAATAGAATAGAATAGAATAGAATAGAATAGAATAGAATTAACCAAGTTGGAAAAGACCTTTGAGATTGAGTCCAACACTATCTAATCAACTAAACCATGGCACCAAGCAACCCATCCAGTCTCTTCTCCAAGGTAACATCCTCCAGAACAAGTAGAAAAGGTCTCAAGTGGAAATGGTCTCAAGTTGTGCCAGAGGAGATTTAAGTTAGACATCAGGAAAAATTTCTTCCCCCAAAAGGGTTGTCCATCCCTGGAAGAAGTTTCTAAGGGCAGTGGCAGAGTCCCCATCCCTGGAGTGGTTTCAAAGCCTTGGAGGTGTGCTGAGTGGCATGGTTTAGTGGTGATCTGGCAGTGTTGGGTTAACAGTTTGAGTTCATGATTTCAAAGTTGTCTTTAAACAAAAAACATTTCTACGCTTCTATATGTATTCTTCCATGATTCTATATGTGTCCAAACCTTGCTTATTTCACACTGCCTTCTTATTGGTGGGATCAAATGAGATCCTGCACCACTCTTATTACTGAGTTCTATGGGAGAAAGGAGCCATCCTTTTACACGGGCAAGCATGAATCCTATAGTAGAAAACCAGCTGGCTAAAAGAATCATACAACTGTTGAGGTTGGAAGAAACCTTTGAGGTCACTAAGTCCAACCACTTGTCTAGAGCTCACAATCCCATCAGTACCGTTAAGCTACTACCACTGAAACACATCCCTTAGAAGCCTATCCACAGGGCTTTTAAATACCTTCAGGGATGGTCATTCTACCACCTCCCTGGGCAGCCTGTTACAATGCTTGGCAAACCTTTATGTGAAGAAGTGTTTCGTCATATCCAACCTGAACCTCTTAACTATATGCCCACACTTAAGAGATAGCAGCATGTATGGGGAAAATACTACAGAACACATGGTATTCTAAGACTGTTCTCACAGCTCACATGAGTCTTTTCTTTGCCTTAATTTTACCAGGAGCAATATACAAACTGTCTGGATAGGTCAAGCCCAGCCCAATATCTCTCCTAACATCTTTGCACCAAAGAACTTGAGTTCTTCAAGTCCCTACATAAGATTTGTTTGTTGTTCTCTGAATGCGTCAGGTGGTGTTTGTTTTTTTTTAACTTTCCCTCCTGGCAATCTTGGTTAGGAAGGGAAAAAAAATAATGAAGAGTTGGTGCAGAGCATTTTCTTAAGCCTGTAATGCTGTCTTGGGCTGGGAAAACAAGCCTTTCCTGATTTCCCATCTTTGTGCATAAGACTTTAACGAGTCACATCTGGTGGTTCTTCACGTCATGTTACATTATGAATCTTTATGGGCAATTAACTGGTTGGGTATGAAAACACCCACACTAGTAATGGGTCAATGGGCACATCCAGTTTCAGAATGCAGCTCAGATTGTTAAGTCTGTCTCCAAAGAAAAAACACTCTTTTCATTCTGCTGAATTTGATGAGACAGTGGTAGGACATAGAGTAAACAAGAAAACTTTCTCTGAGGCATAAATATTGTCTGGTGGATGTGGCTGGTGTTCTTCTCTCCTCATCTTGTACTTTAAATGAATGGAAATCACCAAATGACTTCTATGTAATCACACTTATTACATTTGCAAAAATAGTTAATTGAGATTATATGATAAGTTACTTTAACTGTTCTTGGTTTAAATGTATTACTTAGTAGTTTTAACCAAAGAAGCACATCTCCAGGTCTGGCAGGAGCTGAGCAGCCAAAATATCTCCTCTGACCTTGAGAAGCATGGTCATCGATCAAGGTTGCTTCACTGCTTTCTTTCTTCTCTTCCTCTCTCTCACATGGAGCTTTACAAGTGATTGTGTGTCATTGAATATTTTCCATGACACAGTTTGCTCTGATGCCCTGCCAGTATCTTCAGCAGCTCTGGAATGGACAAGAGATGCCAAGTATTGTGCTTTCCACATCGGGCTTATTTCTCAGCTGTGATCAAAGTAGGTCCATATTCAGGAGCTGGCTCCCAAGCACAGTGCTGGATCAGTCTCAAGTACAGCAATGCTCTGGTACATTAGCCCCAACCTTGTGCAACACAAATCACAACAATGACCAAGTTCATTGCCCAGGTCAGCAACAAAGTTGGTGAAGAGTCTAGTGAATAAGTCTTATGAGATGCTGTTGAGGGAACTGAAGTTATTTAGCCCAGAAAAGAAGTGATAGGCTGAGAGGAAATGGCCTGAAATTGTGCTAGGGCAACTTTAGATTAGATTGGATATCAGGAAAAATGTCTTTCCTGCAAGAGTGGTCAGGCATTTAACCAGCTGTCCAGGGAGGAGGTGGAGTCATCATCCCTGGAGGTTGTTCAAGGAATGTGTGGACATGGCATTTCAGGATATGGTTTAATGGCCATGGTGGACTTAGGTTATGTTTGGACTCAATGATCTTAGAGTTCTTTTCCAACCCAAAAAATTCTATGGTACTATAATTCTATATTTCCTTCTTCAAAGTCTTCTGTGGTGGTGCTGGTGTAGAACAGGGATTTGCCATGAATTTTGGTGGTGGAAATGAGGATTTAGTAGGGTTGCATGTCACTGTGTAAATAAAATATACATCACGTAAATTCTAATAAATTTGTGACCTTAATTTAAAAAAAACCCAAAATTATGCTGGTGATGTCAAAGCAGTGTGAGACAAAGGGATAGACAACCCTGTGCAACCATGGTTGAGCTTCTGACTCTGTAGAGGAGCCAGGCACACAAGAAGTTAAACCAAACATTGTGAAACCAGATCAGGTCTGAACTGCCTGCTTAAAAAGTAACATCTCTGGTTTTTACATGAATTTTTAATTTTAGATGACACCTTTGACTGGAAGTGACAGTGGAGCAGATCATTTGTGTAATTACCTCAACAGTCGTCAAGGAGGGAAAGGAATATCTCCAAAGCATATAAAACATGAAATGGATTTGATAGTGTATGAACTCTGTAACAAGAGCTGCAGGAATCTTGTGGCTTGGAGAGTCTATAAACCTGGTAATGTCTTAGCTGGGATCCTAAAAAGCCATGAGATCAGTCATTCTCTGTATGTCAGGTGAAGGAAAGTAATTAATAAAGTGGGAAAAGTTAACTTTTAATGAGCCTACCAAGGTTTAGGCACCCAGTGAATAGCAGAAATGTTAATGTGGTGCTGGACAGATGGGACTTGCTGCACAAAGGATGTTTAGCATGTAAAAAAGAGAAATGCTGTGCAATGGATTTGAAGTTAACTTTGTTATGCATATGCTAAATGCTGCATGCATTATACACTGTGTATTAGCTTACTCTACCTCACTGAATTGCTTTCAAGAAGTGCCTTTCCCACAAATGTCTTTTCAACATGTCACCAGGTTTCCTCCATGCAGTAGGCCCCTCTTAACATACTAAACACTCTTAGTGTAATGAGATACTTTGCTCTAGAAAATAGTGTGTAAGATATATATACATCTGTCCTAGTGAGGCCACAGTTAAAGTACCGAGTACAATTCTGGACTCCCCAGTTCAAGAGAGACAAGGAACTATTGGAGAGAGTCCAGCAGAGGCTACAAAGATGCTGAGGGGTCTGGAGCATCTCTGTAAGGAGGAAAGGCTGAGAGACTTGAGGTTGTTTAGCCTTGAGAAGAGCAGACTGAGAGGGGATCTTCTCAATGCTCAGCAAGAGCTAAAGGGCCTGTGGAGGGCAAGGGGATGGGGTCAGACTCTTTTCAGTGGTGCCTGGACACAGGACAAGGGGCAAAGGGCACAAACTGGAACCCAGGAGGTTCCATCTGAACAGGAGGAGAAACTTCTTTGGTGGTAGGGTGGTGGAGTCCTGGAGCAGGCTTTCTGGAGTGTCTGTGAAGTCTCCTTCTCTGGAGAGATTCCGAACCCACCCTGGCCATTGTGATCCTGGGCAACCCGCTGTGGGTGACCCTGCTTTAGCAGGGTGGTTGGACTGGATGATCTTCAACCCCCACCATGCTGGGATATGATGATTCGGTTTCTTAAAAAGAATACACAAAGCAATCTGTAAGAAAATAAAAAGAGAGAAGTAGGTATCTATAACTGAAGGAGTATGTCACTGATGAGGAAATTTCCTGTAACGGTTAGATAAGCTCTTAGGATGAGTTGCAAGCAACAAACTCTCTCTAAATGCCCTGCATGAGGAAAATAATCTTGGGCACAGTAATTTGTACACACTTGAGAACTTGGTAATGATCCTAAAAGTCTGTTTTTGAATAAATGGGAAATTCTTTTCTGCTATTTAAAAATGTTAAATCAAATGCAATTTTTTGTTGCTTCTATGAAGATCACAGCTAATTAGACTTAGTTAAGTAAAGCATATCCTTTGAAAATTGGAGACAAGTTCCTTTGCCCTCTGAAGAATTGCCTGTTATTTACATTGTTAATATTAATATCCTGCAGCCTCTAAACTCTGAGTCAGTGTCATTGGAGACAGCCTTGTAACAAACAACTCAGGCCTCCAGTAAAATAATGAGGTTTAGATTACTTTTTCTTTTTGTTTTTCAACTAGTTGAAATACCTAGTGATAATTGGAGCCTAATTACAGAATCCCAGCATGGTGAGGGTTAGGAAGGTCCTCTGGAGATCCTCTAGTCCAACCCCTGTACTAAAGCAGGGTCACACACAGCAGCTTGCCCAGGATCACAATGTCCATGTGGGTTTGGGATCTCTCCAGAGAAGGAGACTCCACAACCTCTCTGGGCAACCTGCTCTAGGGCTCCAGCACTCTGACAGCAAAGAAGTTTCTCCTCATGTTCAGATGGAATCTCCAGGGTTCTAATTTGTGTCCATATTATTAGTATTATTAGTATTTATACCAATAAATAATTAAATACTTAATAAGCATCATGATTGCAGGTTGAAGGCCATATAGTTCTCATTAGTTATCCGCAGTTTTATTACCTAACATTTAGGTTAGAGTTTATAAACTGTTTAAGAGGTTTGGAAGCCTCTGTTCCATTAATTGCAATGAGAACCAAACATCCATATCCCCAAGGTGACTTTGATAGTTCCCTCCTAAACATATCTTCCTACTCATTGTTCACAAGGTTGAATGCAAGCAAAGTTTCTGGGATATGATAATTTCATACTGGAATAAATCTTGTATATGTTAAATCCCTGGAAGCTCCAAGGTAGTAGGAGTTATGTACTGGGGAATCTTTAACAAGATCACTGAAGAGATTACTGCTTTAATAAATGAAGTTTTTATCTTGGTTCCTTTGAGACAAGACACCAAGGGACTAGAGAGAAACAAATACAACCCCAGTTTAGAAAGGGAAGAGGGAAAATAAAAGGACTAGGGAAACCATCCAGGATATAACAGACCAGTACATTTGACCTTGGTGCTAGGCAAAACTCTAGAAACATTAATAAAGCATGAGATCACAAAACATCTGGAGAAATAAACTAGCCAGCATGGTTTTGTAAGGGGTAAATCCCATCTGACAAATTGATGGAATTTTTTTAGGGAGATAATGTGGAAAGCAGGCATAGGTGACAGTGTTTGGGTTAATTCTATCCTTTTTGGGCTCACAGCACTGATTTGGAAAGATTGCTGTGGGGGTGGGTTGGAGCGAGGCTGATATAAGAGGGAAGACAGTGAGGTGTAACAGCAGGAAGTACTTATCGAGTGTTAAATTATAACTCTGTGCATATATTCTGGGAAAACTTGACTCAAGGTGGTATCCAGTGAGGTGAATCAAGTGGAGATGATGCACTAAATCTGCAGAGAATTTCTGTACCAGAGAATTTCTGTACCAGATTGGGAAAGTATGGAAGAGGTGGTCCATCATGTCTTCTTGAGACAAACAGTAGATTTTTAAATTTCACAGAATCACAGAATGGTGAAGATTGGAAGAGACCTTTGAAGACCATCCAGTCCAATCCCCCTGCTAAAGCAGGGTCACCCACAGCAGATTGCCCAGGATCACAATGTCCACATGGGTTTGGAATCTCTCCAGAGAAGGATACTCCACCGCCTCTCAGGGCAACCTGCCCCAGGGTTCCAGCATCCTTACAGCAAAGCAGCTTTTAATCATACCTGGATGGAACCTCCTAGGTTCCTCTTTGTGTCTAATGCCCTGTCACTGGGCACCACTGAAAAGAGTCTGACCTCATCCTCTTAGCCTCTACAGGCTCTTGCTGAGCATAAAGAAGATCCCTTCTCAGGCTGCTCTTTTCCAGGTTCAACAGCCACAGTTCTCTCAGCCTTTCCTCCTCACAGAAATACCCCAGTCCATTCACCATCTTCATAGCCCTTTGCTGAACTCCCTCCAATACTTTCCTGTCTCTCTTGAGCTGGGGATCCCAGTACTCCATATGTGGCCTCACTAGGCCAAAGTAGGGTGGGAAGAGAACCTCCCTCAAGCTGCTGGCCATACCCTTCCTAATGCTCTCAAGGAGACCATTTGCCTTCTTAACCACGAGGGCAAATTGCTGGCTAGTGGTGACCTTGTCATCCACCAGCACTCCCAGGTCCTACATTGTGGAGATGCTCTCCAGCATTTGTAGACCTGAACTGCCAAACAGATCTGAGATCTGCGAATGCAGACGTCCCAGCATGAAGGAGTTGCAAGACTAACACAAATCAGATGTTAAAGCCTATGCAGAAGTATGAACTGTGAAGATATAAGACTTTAACCTGGCATACCATGAAGTAGTTACCTAGACCTCTGCAGGCTGCCCTGCCCAAGGTAGGACACTGCAGCATCAAATGGACACCCTGGGGATTGAAAAGGGCAGAAGACAGCAAGAATGATAGAAGTACTTGTGAAGCTGCTACGTGCAGAAAGAAAGCCTGGGAAACCTGGAAATGTACTCACTTGGGGAAGAACAAGCTGTTTAAAAGATGATATGAACTGAAGACTTCAAGATGCTGGGGAGGAATTTCAGAGTAGATGAACTACAGATAAACTCTTTCAATTTACTCAGAATCCCAGCATGTGTGTTCATAAAGTAAGCATAAAGTGGAAAAAAAAAAAGTAGCTGAAATAAGAATACAGATATGTTTGATGCAAGGAGGAGGAAAGAAGCTGTTAAATTGCTGACCCAGGAGTATAAAAGAGGCAGCTTGCATTACCTAACTGTGCTGAGAAGCAAGATGTTAGTGAAGCTGAGGGTGGAGAACAGAAATCAGCTTCATCCCTTTCTATCGTAATCTGTATCTTGACTGCTTATCAAGTTGAAGGCCAAATAATTAATCTTAAATATTAAGACATACAAAGAAGGGAGAAGTGTGCAGGCAGTGCTGGTGGGTATGCTGGGAAACGGTGTCTTGCTTGTCTGGATGACACAAAGAAAGGCCAGAGCTGCACCTCATGGAGCTTTGTTGGCTTGTAAGATGCACCCTCTGCTGCATGGCACATCTGCAGCATTCCCACAGGGTCTTTTTATTTTGTTTCCCAACTAGAATTAAAAAAACAACAAACCAAAACCCCAAAACCACAACCAAACTCACAGATTCATGATGTCAGGTGGGAAGCGCAACAAAATTGGACTAAAAATAGATTCATAGAATCCTTTTGGTTGGAAGAGACCTATCAGATTAGCAAGTCCAACTATTAACCCAGCACTGCAAAGTCCACCACTAAACCATGTCCCTCAGCACCACATCTATGAAAAAACCCCAACCCAAACAAGCAAAATTTAGTATTTACAGAGGGATTTTTATAACAAAGATTCACAATAGTGAAGAATTTGGTTAGAAAACAGTAGAATAAACTTAAACTGCTGCAAGCTAAACACATGCAAGAGCCTGGGCTTACCAGGCTCATGTGAACAGATGGTTGTATGATTCCATCAGAACATCCCCCTTTGCTGTGAGGGTGCTGAAACCCTGGAGCAGGCTGTCCAGAGTGGTTGTGGCGTCTCCTTCTCTGGATAGATTTCAAACCCACCTGGACATTGTGATTCTGGGCAATCTGCTGTGGCTAACCCTGCTTTAGCAGGGGTGGGGTTGGACTAGATGTTCTCCAGAGGTTCTTTCCAACCCTCACCATGCTGGGATTCTGTGATTCTATGCAGACAAAAAGCACATCAGTCATGAAACGCCATTGAGCACAGGGAATGAGTGTCTGCATGCTATGACCTACAAGGAATTCTCTAGCAGAGGTCTTGTTAATTTTATTGTTGAACCACAAATACTCTTGCTATGGTATGACCTGAAAATTAATCCACTTGGAAGGCTGTACAAGTGTGCTAATTTATGGAGAAACAACAAGAAAAATGGAGGCAGTACACAATTTCTTTTAGTAAGAGGAGCTGCAGGAGTGTTCTCTTACCCAATGTGTACTGAACTTCATGCCCAAAAATAGAAATACTGCTGTTGCCTCATGCTCAGTGACACTGTTGATGTGATGTGAGCCAGAACAGGCAAGCACAACAGCCTTCTCTCTGCTCTAAAACATCACTTTTCCCCATCAGATCACGTAAAGCCACCCACGCTTTTCTTAGCATTATTCAAATCTACTCACTAAACTCTGTTTGTTCAGGGTGGGATATCTTTCCCCTTTACCACAGAGAATTGGGAAATTAATATGGCTAAAATAAAACTTGTTGGAACCTTTAAGCAAAACTCTTACCAGCTGGGAAAAAAATGAATGCTGCTTAAGGCTTGAAGTTGTTTACATCCATTTGTTGATTTCCACTAATAGGAAACATTAAAATCTTTTGCAGAACAGTGCTGTGAGACACTGTGCTAGCCCTATTTGTAGATCATAGAATCTTAGACTGCTTTGGGCTTAGAAGGCACTTTAAAAGGTCATTTAGTCCAGTGCCCCTTCAGTGAGTGGGGACATAGAATACTTTTGGATTGGAAGGGACCTTAAAAACTCATTTAGTCCAACCCCCTGCAGTCCACAAGAATATCTTCAACTAGGTAATGTTGTTCAAAGCACCATCCAACCTGATGTGGAATGGTTCCAGGAATGGGGCATGTCCCACCCCTCTGGGCAACATGGGCCAATATTCCACCAATCTCAACATCACACATCTGTCTTGTCTGAATCTCGCTCTTTTAGATTAAAGCATCACTCCTTCTCTTGTCACAACAGGCCCTGCCAAAAATATTGTCCACATACTTGGCTTGAGAGGAGACCTCATTGCCCTTTACAAATACCTCAAAAGAAGTTGGAGCAGGGTGGGAGTCAGTCTGATCTCACATGCAACAAGTGACAGGACAAGAGGAAACAGTTTCAGGTTGTGGCAAGGAAGGTTCAGGTGGGATGTCAGGAAAAATTTCATCACAGAAAGGGTTCTCAGGCATTGGAACAGGCTGCCCAGGGAGCTGGTAGAGTCACCATTCCTGGAGGCATTTAAAAGCTTTATGGATGTGGTGCTGAGGGACATGATTTAGTGGTAGTGGTTTAGCAGTAGTGGGGAGATTGTGAGCTCCAGGTGAGCTTTTAGACTTGATGACCTCAAAGGTCTTTTCCAGCCTCAAAAGATAAATGGTTCTATGAGTTCTGATCAAGAGACATTGCAAGTTGCAGACATTGCATCTAAGTGCTCAGGTGCCTTTCTGCCCCTTTTGGTGTTTCCTTGTCACATCTGTGGTCCTTTTTGTTAAATTTGACAATATTATCTAATATAGCTAAATGAAAAGTATTGCTTCAGCTGCTTCAAGCTACTTACAGTAACTTACCATAAAGGCGACACAAACTGGAATAACTCCAGTATCTTTCCAGAGCATGAAGTTGTTCTGTCAATGAAATAGTATTTCTTCTTTAACCTGCTTCTCATTTTTCTGCAGCTTACTTTGTTGTCTTTTGGAATGAGTCATTAATAGCTGCTATTGAGGAAGCAAAAAAAAAGTGAGAACTCTTTCAGTCTGTAAGTCACCCCCATGACTCCAGCACTGAGTCAATTGTGAACCTTGTTCTACTGCATCATTACATAACCACCAAAACAGACGGAGGATTCAGTTTATAAATATAATGCCAAGTTCACTGGAAGGCTTGTAAGATCTTCCTTTAAAGTCCTGTTTGTGTCAACAGGGTTTCATCCTAGACTTCTACACTCATGTCAGGTGTTTGGAGCTGCTTTACCTTGGGTCACAACAACTCCATGCAATGCTGCAGGCTTCAGGCAAGGTGGCTGGAAAGTTGCCTAGCAAAAAAAGGACCTGGGGATACTGTCTGACAGCTGTTGGAACATGAATCAGTAGTGTGCTCACGTGGCCAAGAAGGCCAAAAGAGTTCTGGCTTGGTTCAGTAATAGTGTGGCCAGGAGGACCAGGGAACAGAATGTGCCCCTATACAAGGCAGTGGTGAGACCACACCTCGAATACTGGATTCTGTTTTGGGCCCCTCACTCCAAGAAGGACATTGAGGGGATGGAGCATTTCCGCAGAAGAGCAACAAAGCTGGTGAAGGGTTGAGAGAACAGGTCTTGTGAGTTGCAGTTGAGGATACTGGTGTTGTTTAGCCTAGAGAAGAGAAGGTTCTCTACAACTCCTTGAAAGGAAGCTGGAGCCAGGTTGAGTTTGGCTTCTTCTCCCCAGTGATAGGATGAGATGAAATGGCCTGAAATTGTGCTAGGGGAGTTTTATATTGGATATTAGGAAGAATTTCTTTTCTGCAAGAGTGAAACAGGCTACCCAGGGAAATGATGGAGTCGTCGTCCCTGGAGGTGCTCAAGAAATGCATGAACATGGCACTTCAGAACATGGCCGCGGTGGTCTTATGTTGAACTTTGGACTCAGTGACCTTAGAGGTCTTTTCCAACCAAAACAATTCTAGGATTTTATGATTCTATACCATCTATTTTTTCCCATTATGAACAAGTGGCTTTTATTGTGCACCGGTGACTCCTCCTGATCCTTGGGGTGTTGTGACCTGCCTCACCAAGTGCCACATGACTTACTTAACATGATGGAAATTGGTACCCAATTCAAATGTGCCAGGCTTCCTTCATTTTATTCCTCTTTGTGTGTGTGTGTGTATGTGAGAGATAAAAGTATGTTGATTTGCCAGCCCCAACTGTGAAATGTTCCCGCTACCTGAACTATTTTCTGCACAACACTTGTTTTCTTTGTAGAAGTCTTTTTCTATTGATCTGAATTGACTCGTGCAGAAAAGCCGTGCAAGTTCAATGCAAATTGTTGCTGTGCACTCACTGCGAGCAGCAGAGCAATATAAAAGGATGCTGTTGAGGAGATGTGCAGTGTGTGTATTTCAAGACATGTCTCCCTGTATTGATATTTGGTCTGATCTTGCTTTCAGAGTATAAGCAAGCAGTCAATTAATGCATTTTTAAATGTTTTGAGGAGAAGCTAACTCTAAAAATCTGAGGAGGGCAGATGTTTGGGTAAGAGGAATGCTGAATCTGCGTGTTTTCCTGGATTGAACTGAAATTGATCTCAATCTTTCAGGTGAGACAACATCAGCTTCTAGACTTTTAGCCTAGTTGTGCATCAAGGATGGTGAAAAGCACCATGAGGCAACCAGAAAGAGCATCTTCACTCATGATGAACCAGCTCCAGAAAAAGAAAGATTTGATGGCAAAAAGGCAGGTACTCACATCTTCTGTTCACAAAATCTCCATGAACCTGATGGTAGAGGAGTAAACCACAACAATCTCTGACTGCAAAGCCAAGCTCCATCCCAGCAACCCCCAGCCAGCCTTTTTGCTGTTCGTGAGCACAAGCTGCAAAACTCAGTTCAGAACTGTCAGTGAAACCATGAATTATCAGATTTATACCAGAATTACAATATCTCTAAGGGTGGACTGCACGTTTTCATGATGGGTCAATAAACTGCCCATGGAGTCCAGCTTTAGGTTGCAGTTTTGCAGATGCCAAAAGTGGGAATAACTCACAAATGCTGTGTTGGGCTCTCAATCAGACAACCTGAGTTATGCTTACTTCTTGTAAACACTTATGTTTACTTCTTGTGGAGCAGGGACATGCCTCCCTCTCTCTTGTGCTGTGAACTGGAAGAACTTACATCATTAATGACCAGAAAAAAAATGCAAAAAATATTCCTTCCTTAGTCCAGGAAGGATCTCCCATGATCCCTTTGTATATGAAGAGTAGCAATGGCCAGAAGGACCATCATTCATGTGGAACATGCTTCCCATGCTCTCATTTACCTCTGTGAGAGCAAACAAGCACAAGATAGCTTTTAGTGCCTACAGGATGGCATCTGGCTCGACAGGAGAGTGGCTGCTCTCCTCCTCTGCAACAACACCAAGAGTTTCTCATTAAGAAAGATGATAAACGAGAGCTGCTAATATTTTGTTTTGTTTTGTTTCTCTTTTCTTCAAAAGGTTGTTGTGCAGATGATGCAAGCCTTGCGTTGTTCCTTAGTTTGATGTCAAACACTCTCTGTTCAGCTGCCCAAAGAAAATTTAACACCAGTGATTTTTTTCTTTCTTTCTGATTTTGTATGCATATCAGTTTGGGGCTTTTAAAACAATTGATTTGCATAGAGAGACAGGGGTCCTCAGAATCACACGATCATTTTGGTTGGAAGAGACCTTCAAGATCATCAAGTCCAACCATTAACCCAGCACTGATAGGTCACCACTAAGCCATGTCCCTCAACACACTTCTACACAACTTTTCAATCCCTCCAGGTTTGGGGATTCCACCACTGCCCTGGGCAATCTGGTTCAGGGCTTCATAAACTCCTTGGGGAAGAATTTTTTTTTCTAATGTCCAATAAAAAGCTCCTCTGACACAGCTTGAAGACCTCTTGTCCTATAGGTTGTCATGTGGAGGAAGAGACTGGCGCCCACATCCTGTGAGGTAGTTGTAGAGAATGAGAATTTCTTCCCTCAGCCTCCTTTTCTCCAGACTGAACAATGTCAGATCCCTCAGCTACTCTTCACAAGACTTTTTCTCTAGCAGCTTCATTTCTCTTCATGCTCCAGGACCTCAATGTCCTTCTTGCAGTAAGAAGCCCAAAACTGCACCCAGTGTTCAAGGTGTGGACTCATCAGTGCCCAGTACAAGGGGACAATCCCTACTCTAGTCCTGCTGGCCATACCATTCCAGATACAGGCTAGGATGCTTTTGACATTCTTGGAAACCTGGGCACACACTGGCTCATGTTCAGCCTGTTACTGACCAACACTCCCAATTCCTTTTACATCAGGCAGCTTCCAGCCACTCTTCTGCAAGCCTGGGGTGATAGGGATTGCAACCCAAATCCATCAAGGCTCCTGCATTCAACTCAAAGTGCAGGAGCAGGTCCCCAAAGGACAACGTGTGGGCTGTGGTGAGCCTGGAGTTACACAGGCAATGTTGATTCAGGATTAAGGTGAATAGAGCTGACTCCTCCAGGGATGTATATATTAGACTTTTTGAGAAACTTTTGACCTTAGTCATGCTCATTTTGGGTTTTAAGTAATCGTGATGGCTCCCACGACATCACGCCTCCTGAAAGCTTGTGGTTGGTTTTTGGAGTGGTTAAAGAGTGAAGGCTTTGACAGGGAGCTAAATGGTTCATGGAAAGAAATACTTCAGAGTTTCCAAGGATGGAGGATCTCCCACCTCTCTGGGCAACTTGTGGCAGGCTTTTACCACTCTCAGTGTAAAACTTTTCTTCCTTCTATCTAGTCTTCTATGTGGTTTAGCAGTAGTGGTGGGATTGTGAGTTCAAGGTGAGTGGTTGGACTTGAAGATCTCAAAGGCCTCTTCCAACCTTGACAGTTCTTTGAATCTGTGATTCTATTAAACAGTTCACGCACAAACTACAAGACTTTTCTGAGACAGAAATCATAATTTTTTATTTAGTCATATCAAGCTAAACCTGCTTGATTTTTGAGTATGAAACAGTGGATTGAAGCAAGGAAGGACATGTGTCTGTGCTGTCCTTGATCTCAGCACCCTGCTTCTGCAAAAGACTGGAGTGGGGATGTCTACCACCAAAGCAGAGCCTAATGAGCGCTGGGCGACAGCAGCTCAGCCACTGAAGCACATGTGGCATTTGCATGAATCTCAAATGACTGCATTCTAATCACTTCAATTTTCATGAATACAAAATGAACTTCTAATAACTGAACTCCTAAAGAGTTACCATTTTGTGTTAAAAAAAACCCCAAAACACAAAAACAACCCTAACAAACAGCAGCACAAAAAGAACAAACAACAGAAACATGGGGGAAAATAACCTCCTTATAATCTGGAGAGTTGTTATTTAGACAAAATGGTTGAAAATGCATTAAGTTGATGATGTTTTTGTCCATTGTTTGTTGTGGTGTTATTTTGTTTTCATATAAAATGTCTCATTTCTGAATGCTAAATGGCAGATAATGAGGATGTAGAATTATTTGGTTGCTTAACTGAAAATCTCAATTAAATGTAAGGGCATTGGAAAATAAGTATTGTTGCTGTAAAAGGACAACTCAGATAACAGAATTACAGAATCCCAGCATGGTAGGGGTTGGAAGAGACCTCTAAAGATCATCTAGAGATCATCTAATGCAACTCTCCTGCTAAAGCAGGGGCATTGACAGCATCTTGCCAAAGATCACAATGTCCAGGTGAGTCTGGAATCTCTTCAGAGAAGGAGACTCCACAACCTCTCTGGACAGCCTGCTCCAGGGCTTCAGCACACTCGCATCAACGAATTTTTATCCTTCTGTTTATCTAGAGCCTCCTGGTTGCCAGTCTGGGTCTGTTGCCCCTTGTCCTGTCACTGGGCAACTCTGAAAAGAATCTGTCCCCATCCTCTTGACAACTGTCCTTAGGCTATTGATCAACACTGAGAAAATCCCCCTAACACCCTAGGAGTATGAGAACTAATAAAGGATTTACATGAAGCATATTTGACATGGCTCTTAGCTTCCTGTTAAAGAGAAACTAGTTTCAAGTCAAACATCCACCAAGAATTCAGAAAAAGAAAGGTTTTAGATGTGTTTGCTTGTGTGAGAATGCTGCATTCTGAAATTTCAAAACATAGAATCACAGAATAGTAGGATTTGGAAGAGACCCCTGGAGATCATCTAGTCCAATACCACTGCCAAAGTAGGATCACCTAAGGCAGTACCATAAAACTGTAAGCAATAGTGTTCTGGAGCCAAATTCCTCCTTCCCTGCCTAGACACACAAATTTCAGGAGGCTCCAATACTCACCCTACCCTGCAGAAAGCTCATCCTACTCCTGATGTTTTTGCCTAGCGTGGTATGGCACTGCTTGTAGTTGGAAAGTTTCCTGTCAGAAAAGGACTGGGGGTGCTGGTTGACAGCCATCTGAACACAAGCCAGCAGCTTGTGCTCAGGTAGCCAAGAAGGCCAAGAGCATTCTGGCTTGGATCAGCAATAATGTGGCTGGTAGGAGTATGGAAGTGACCATGCCCCTATACTGGGCACTGGTGAGGCCACACCTTGAATACTGCGTTCAGTTTTGAAGCCACTCACTCCAAAAAGGACATTGAAGTGCTGGAGCATGTCCAGAGAAGGGCAACAAAGCTGGTGAAGGGTCTACAGAACAAGTCTGGTGAGGAGCAGCTGAAGGAACTGTGGTTCTTTATCCTGGAGAGGAGACTGAGGGGTGACCTCATTGCTTTCTACAACTGCCTAAAAGGAAGCTGGAGTGAGGTGAGGATTGGTCTCTTCTCCCCAGCATCAGGTGATAGGATGAGAGAAAATGACCTTAAGCTGTGCTAGGTTGGACATTAGGAAAATTTTTTTTCCTGGCAGAGTGGTCAGATGTTGAAACAGTCTGCTGAAGGAGGTTGTGGAGTCACTGTCCCTGGAAATGTTCAAGAAACACATGGGCACGGCACTTTGAAACATGGCTTAATGGCCATGTTGATGGTTGATGGTTGGACTCAACCTTAGAGGTCTTTTCCAATTGACACAATTCTATGATTCTACGATTCTACGACTTTATGATTCTGTGATGGTCCTGAATTTGCTAACAGTATTGACAGACAAGAGTTGATCTGTGTGATGTGGAATCAGACAAGGCAAAAGAATTTCGACTTTGTGGCCTTCACTAGGACAGAGCACAACAAATCACAGCCCTGCTTTCCTTGGTGTTGCAGGAGCCACTACTGAAATACCAATTAAAAGCTGTAATGGGAGCTTGGGGTGGATCTGTACAATGAGACACTTCTAGGTCAGGCAGGAGGGTTGCAATAATAATAATACCAAGTACATTTCCTTATTTAACTTTGTTTTTTATTGTGTTCAGCCTGCAGCAGTGGGGGTTTTTTTTATTATTTTTTTTTTACCTTGTAACATAGTCCCTAATTGAGACGCATGACGCTCATAAGAGGCTTTAGACAAGATTCAGCTAGCCACAAAAGTCATTATCTCATTTTCATTTATTAACATGATATTTCCAATGGATTAACAAGGGTTTCCCTTTTGTTGCCTCTGCTATGGCACTAGCCCTAAAGGGGCTGTTGCTTCTCTCCATCTCAAGTGACTTCTTACTCACATTAGATTACAGTAATGTACATGTTACAGGGATGACATTTATTATACTTCTTGAATTAAAATTCCCTGTTTGAAGAAGCTATAATTGCTGGGAAAAATAGGATAAAGTGGACTTGAGTGTTGATTTTAGCAATGAACAAGTGTCAAAATAACTGCTGCCAGAACAAAACACAGGCAAAAATATTCTCTCTTTGTTTCAAATCATAGCATCATAGAATTACAGAATTACAGAAATGTAAAAGAATATAATTGTTTGGGTTGGAAAAGACCTTTAAGGTCTTTGAATCTAGCTGTCGAACCTAGCACCACCATGACCATTAAACCATGTCCACATGTTTCTTGAGCACCTCCGGGGTTGGTGACCCTGCCACCTCCCTGAGCAGTCTGTTCCAATCCCTGATGACTTTCAAAGGATGAAGTATTTCCCAACATCCAATCTAAACTTCCCCTGATACAATATGAGGTAATTTCCTCTTATTCTATCACCTGATACTAGGGAGAAGAAACCAACATTTAGAAATATCTAACAATCCTGTAATATTATTTCTGGAGTGTGCCCTCAACACAGAAGAAGGATATCAAATTGTTGGAACAGGTCCAGAGGAGGGCACAAGGATGATTTGAGAGCTGGAGCACTTCTGCTATAGGGACAGGCTCAGAGAGTTGGGGCTGTTCAGCCTGGAGAAGAGAATGCTCCAGGGAAACCTTGGAGAAGCCTTCCAGTACCTGATGGGGGCTACAAGAAAGCGGGTGAGGAACTTTTTACAAGGGCTCTGTATTGATAGGATGAGGGGGGATGGATTGAAGCTGGAAGAGGCGAGATTTAGACTGGATATTAGGAAGAAATTCTTTACAATGAGAGTGGTGAGCCACTGGAACAGGTTGCCCGGGGAAGTTGTGGATGCCCTCTCCCTGGAGGCGTTCAAGACCAGGTTGAACAGGGCCTTGAGCAAACTGGTCTAGTGGAAAGTGTCCCTGCCCGTGGCAGGTGGGGTTGGAACTCAGTGATATTTAAGGTTCTTTCCAACCCAAAACATTTATGATTTTATGATTCTGTGAATGTGCTTTGTGATGCAAAACTGTCAATTCTCTGGAAAAGCCAGATGTCCTTTTAAAAACCTACTCAATTTTCCACGATTCCACAGGGCTGCAAAGAACAAAGTAAAAGTGCAAATTTTGGTCAATTAAGAAATTTAAATCCTCTGCCACGTGTATTGCAACAAGATGTGGTGGTCAACTCCAGCATAAGGAGCTGTGTTTTTTTCCTGAAGTGTGTTTTTCAGCTCTGCTTGCTGCTCCCCAGTTCCTCCTCTTCTCCCAGTAGGCTGCCCAAGAAGCATTACAGTGAGGACCTGCAGAGAGCCTGTCTGCTCCAGGCGCTGTCTGATCTTGTCTGACATAATTTAAACCCATGTTTCCTGCTTGAGTTTTACATTTTCCAGGGCCTGAAAGGTTCATCAAGAAACAAAAATCACCTAAAAAAAGTAAATATATAGAATAGACTGTTTTAATCAGTGCAGCCTGTTTCTTGCTTCATCCTACCTGATACGGAGATGTTATAGGATGTCTGTCTTTAAGTTTGATATAAAATCAAGACCCTAATTATTTAAGGGCATCAGATTTCTCCTGACCAGTCAGTCCCTTGAGAGTTCCCAGCCCTAAAGAGGGTGAGTTTAACACTGATACTTATGAAAAAAGAAAAAATATCTCTGCTCCAGCCAGCCCTCCCTTCACCGTGGATGTAATGTTGATCCTCACCTGTGTTTTGTCCAGAACTGCTGTTGCTTGCCCTGAGGAGCAGTGAGTTAGCTCACAGAATGATGTTGTGCTCCTTCTGGATCAGCATTTAATAAGCCTAAGGATATGAAAATCTGGAAAACAAGTTGTGAAGCTTGGAAGAAGAATTCTTCCTGCCTTGTCTTCTGGGGATGAAGAAAGAATAAAAACTAGTGGTTGTATTTAATCCAAAAAGCTCCATCATCTGTCATGCTTAAAATGGTAACCTACAGTATGTTATAAAAACTCTTACAAACACAATGACTAGCAGGTTTCAACATAAATATGTAAACCAACCCAGCTCATGCAGATGTGTTTTGGAATTTCTTCTTCACTCTCTGCTTTATTTATTAAATTGCATATCAAGGTTGATGTCTTGGCGGATGGAGCTGTCCAGAGCTGTGCAGGGAGGTGGGCACCAGCCACGACAATCTGTGTTGGCAGCTGGTGAACCTCCTTTGTGGGATCTTCTCCCTGTTCTGATGTCTTGACTGTGGTCAGTTTGAAGGAAAGCTTCAGAAGGGCCTTTGAAGTTTAACTTTTAACAGGAGTGAGAAATGGGAAACTGGTATATACATCTCTCTGTATCTATCTCTATCTCTATCTCTATCTCTATCTCTATCTCTATCTCTATCTCTATCTCTATCTCTATCTCTATCTCTATCTCTATCTCTATCTCTATCTCTATCTCTATCTCTATCTCTATCTCTATCTCTATCTCTATCTCTATCTCTATCTCTATCTCTACCTCTATCTCCTCTATCTCTACCTCTGTCTCTACCTCTATCTCTATTATCTCTATCTCTATCTCTATTATCTCTACCTCTATCTCTACCTCTATCTCTATTATCTCTATCTCTATCTAATATAAGAGGTGGAAATGGCCTGCCAATGGCATGAGGGTTGGGACTAGGTAATCTTTAAGGTCCCTTCCAACCCAAATCATTCTACAGTTTTAGTAGTAGATTTGGCAGTGTGGGATTGATAGTTGTTTCCATGGTCTTAAAGGTCTTTTTTGACCAACTTGATTCTATAATTCTATGATTTTTCTTTTTTGTGCTTTTCTAACAAATTTTCTCCTTAATGCAATAATGAGACTCATGTAGGGCAAAAGGCTTTCAGCTGATGCATGGAGGAAAGGTGTTCAGAGGGACCTGTTACAAAACAAAACCCCCTCAAGTGACCCCAAATTCCTCTCCCTGGGATTCAGGATTTGTCATAGAGTGTGGAGCTATGCTTCTATCAGCCCTTAGCGTGTGTTTCACATCAGGGTTCAGAAAGGTGGCCGGTGTTCACTAGAGCCTGACCAGAAAGGGTGGTCAGAGTGTGTCCTTCCTTAATTAAAAAAAAAAAAAAAAAAAAAAAAAAAAAAAAAAAAAGTATGAACTGTTGGAATAAACCTAAGTTTTGGATAAATTCCAATAATGTGTTTTTCATTGCAGGAGATGTGATGCCTGTCAACACTTACTAGTCAGATTTGCCTCCTTTTTACGTATCTTGAACAGACAGCCCCCTCCTTTTTTGTCTTTCTTCTGTAGCAGAGAGGAGTGTCCTGCATATCATACTTCCATCCCCATACTGCACTTATTAATACAGGGGAGAGAGAGGTCACCTATAGTTTTTGGCAACCGTTGTGTTCCCATGTATAAATCATGGTGAGTGCTATAGCTCTGTAGGGTACACTGATGTTTTCAATTTATCTTGTGTAAAGTATCCATCCTGTGTTTTTCCTTTTTTCTTTTTTTCCCTTTTTCTTTTTCTTTTTCTTTTTCTTTTCTTTTTTTCTTTTTCTTTTTCTTTTTCTTTTTCTTTTTCTTTTTCTTTTTCTTTTTCTTTTTCTTTTTCTTTTTCTTTTTCTTTTTCTTTTTCTTCTTTTTCTTTTTCTTTTTCTTTTTCTTTTTCTTTTTTTTTTTTTCTTTTTTTTTTTTCTTTTCTTTTTCTTTTTCTTTTTCTTTTTCTTTTTCTTTTTCTTTTTCTTTTTCTTTTTCTTTTTCTTTTTCTTTTTCTTTTTCTTTTTCTTTTTCTTTTTCTTTTTCTTTTTCTTTTTCTTTCTTTCCTCTTTTGATTTTTTGTTTTCTTTTCCATTTTTCTTTTCTATTATTATTTTCCTTTGAACTTTTCCTTCCTTTGTTTTCCTGTTTTTACCATTTTTCTTTTAATTTTCTTTGTCTTTCTTTCTTTCTTTCTTTCTTTCTTTCTTTCTTTCTTTCTTTCTTTCTTTCTTTCTTTCTTTCTTTCTTTCTTTCTTTCTTTCTTTCTTTCTTTCTTTCTTTCTTTCTTCCTTTCTTCCTTTCTTCCTTTCTTCCTTTCTTCCTTTCTTCCTTTCTTCCTTTCTTCCTTTCTTCCTTTCTTCCTTTCTTCCTTTCTTCCTTTCTTCCTTTCTTCCTTTCTTCCTTTCTTCCTTTCTTCCTTTCTTCCTTTCTTCCTTTCTTCCTTTCTTCCTTTCTTTCTTTCTTCCTTTCTTTCTTTCTTTCTTTCTTTCTTTCTTTCTTTCTTTCTTTCTTTCTTTCTTTCTTTCTTTCTTTCTTTCTTTCTTTCTTTCTTTCTTTCTTTCTCTCTTTCTTTCTTTCTTTCTCTCTCTCTTTCTCTCTTTCTCTCTTTCTCTCTTTCTCTCTTTCTCTCTTTCTCTCTTTCTCTCTTTCTCTCTTTCTCTCTTTCTCTCTCTCTCTTCTTTCTTTCCTCTTTCTCTCCTCTTTCTCCCTTTATGTCTCACTTTCTCCCTTAAAAAACAGGGGGAAATAATCTTTTTGTTCCTATAATACAGATAAACTCATAGATTTCACCGCCAATAAAAATAATATTAATAAAAATGAGGCATTGTTACAAAGTAGGTCCTAACTATGCAGCCTAATGTTTCAGTAAGTCTGTGGTGCACATCCTTTTATAGCCAATTAAGAGGATGTTTTATTTCCCTCATTAAAAGTGCAGCCCACAGTCACCATGTTGAATCAAATAAGTATGAGTTTGCACATCCTGTGCGCAACCTTTCCTCGAGGCACAGGAGCATTTGTCATCTTTATAATAAAGCTTTCCAATTTTTCTGATTAATATTTAAAAGAAATAACATGACCTGAGGAATATATAAATATAACATCCTTGTTGGAAGGCATTCTGCACCACTCTGCTGCAAGGCTTAGGTACCATCCAATCACTTTGTATTCTACCTCCTTCAAAGACTTATTTTCTTGTGTTTATGTGCAGCACCAAGTCTCTTTCTGGTCTTTTTCTTTCTCCCAGGTGACAGCAAGATCTCACCAGTGCACACTGCATTTCAACGGTTGCTGCAATGCTCCTTGTCTTCAGTTTTGCCCTGTCACATTGAGGATGGAGGATGGCCCTCTAGAGATTCTCCTCTGAGTAATTACAGGGTCGTTATGGGTCCATGAGAAAGTGGTTTCAGAATAAAACTTTTTGCAGCTTTACAGCACAGCAGATGAAAGCCGAGAGATGTGGGACTCTTTAACATGGAAAAGTGCAGCCTGTGAGGGGATTTTCTCAGAGATCAGCAAGAACTAAAGGGGCAAGACTTTCTTCAGTGGTATCCAGTGACAGGACAAGGCCCAACGGGCACAAACTGGAAGGCAGAAGGTTCCATCTGAATATGAGGGAAAAAATCTTTTGTGTGAGGGTGCTGTAGCCGTGGAGCAGGCTGCCCAGGGAGGTTGTGGAGTCTCCTTCCCTGGAGAGATTCCTAACCTGCCTGTACCTTGTGATTCTGGGCAACCTGCTGTGGGTGACCCTGCTTTAGCAGGAGGTTTGGACTGGATGATCTCCAGAGGTCCCTTCCAACCTCTACCATTCTGTGATTGTATTAAAAAGTGAGGTACTGCCCCTCTATTCAGGTACCAAAACCTGGAGAGTGACTGGGGACAGCAGGCTTGTTGGGTCTCTCTCTCAAACTTTTGGTTCATGTGGCAATTTGATAACATAGTCATTGTTCTTGTCATTGGTAGACATGACCTGGAAAACTCTGCCTTCATCTTGTAAAGCAAATATTCTGCTGCATCCATGTCTCCTGAGAGTCTCTTGGTAGACACTTATTGGTACAACTTTACTGAACTCAAGATGCTTCATGTTTGTGATAGGCTCTAGGAGAGGAGGCATGTGTGTTAGGATGTGATACCTCTGTAGGTTGGTGAAAACCTATTTCCTTCTATTTTTTGTTTTAATTATTACTATTGAAATGTATATGTCATAAGATTTAGAAGATAAAAGAACACCACAGTGAGCTTTGGCTGACACTATAATGTGGCAAGTGAGGTATTAAATAAAGGTAAAGAATCACAGAATGATGGATTAGTGGGGTTTGAAAGAGACCTCTGGAAATCATCTAGTCCAGTCACCCTGCTAGGATCAAGTGAGGTATTAAATAAATGTAAAGAAACACAGAGTGACAGAATAGTGGGGTTTGGAAGAGACCTCTGGAAATCATCTAGTCCAGTCACACAGATTAAGTTGCCTGGGACTGCATCCAGAATGAGCAGGCAGAGATTAGGCAACAGAGGTGCTAAAAACTCTTTACTCTTGCACAGTCTTTTCAGTACATTAATATTTGGGTCTCTTAAATTTTCCTTCCTCTTCCCTATGTTGCCTCTTATTTGTTTTCTTTCACACACACCCCTTCTCCCCTCCCCAAGCATAGTTGGAGGCAAACATGAGGAAAATGAGGAGGGTTGAGGTCAGTTTTGATATTTTATATTGGCACCCATCACTAAAGCCCTTTAGGTTTTTCAAACCATTACAAGTAATCACAGCTAGAATAACAAAATATAAGCCTTTAAACTTAAAGGCTCAATTATTCCAGGCTCTCTGTAAATTACAGACAAAGCTAGCAAATTTCATACATTAGTCATGGTAAAAAATATTAAATTCCATGGTTTGTCACAGATTAATAGGAAAAAAGATTAAACCAGTAAGTTGTGTAAGTAATTTAAACAAATGGTTGTCAGAGATTCTGCGTGCTTGGCAAAGAATTAAATAAGTGAATATCAGCAGCTGAACTTCTTGCAGAGGAGCCAAACCCCTTCTTGGAAAAGCTGAGGCTCTTTCTGAATGTGGAAGCAATGTTATACTCAATCCTACAGCACATCCAAACCAGCTGTCATACAAAGAAGAAGAATTTGCCATGCAGTGTGGCTTGTGTTTGTCTTAATCCATCCCCACTGGTGAGCCACTTGCTTGGGAGGAAAGAAAGGAAACTCTCAAGTGGGCCAAGACTGGGAAGGTTTGGACAATATCAAGATGAATACTGAATTCTGGAGTGTTTGTTGGAGGATGTGCTAACCCCACACATCACGCAGCATGCTTCCCACTAAGAAGCACTAAAAAACCTGCAAAATATTCTTTAGAAGGTGAGGTCTTAGCAGAGTGAGGCAGAAGGGCAGAATCTCCTCCCTCTACCTGCTCCCTGCACTGGTGAGGATCAACCCACAACACAGTTGGGTGTAGGCTGTGAGTGCACATTGCCTGCTCATGTCCAGCTTTTGACCCACCAACACCCCCAAATCCTTCTCCACAAAGCTATTCTCCACCCTTCATCCCCTTCCTGTATGGATATCAAGGATTGCCCTGACTTAGGTGCAGGACCTGGATTCTTATTACGTTCTCTCAGTTTACAGCTGGAGACAGCTCTTGGACAACACATGTGTGGTACCACAAATACTCTCCTATTGCAGTTTTCCTAATTGAAATCTGCCACTGGCTCGTTGGCTCTTACTTAACACCCATGGCAATGTGAGCTGCTATGGATGGCTCAAACCGGCTTTTGCCCTGGGGTAAAATGTTCAGTTACACTGAAACAGGAATTAGAGATAGAGATTTAGGACAACCCATGCCAACACATATCTGAACACTTCCCTGAGCCTCACAGCTCAGGCCAAATGGGATTTGATGCAAAAATGTCTTTGCCCATTTTCTTAAGCTCTGCCTTTATTTGCTGCTGCTCAGCTTCAGCGTGGTGGTTGCTCTGGGAATGGTTGTTTTGAAATTAATTCAGGCAGAGCCATCACTGAGGGGTAGCTTGCTCCCTCAACAGGATTCTTAATGTTTTCAGGAAATCTCCATTTCACTCAACACAATTTTCATAAAGTCCATTTTTTCACAAAATGCAGTAGTTACAGGATGGAGAAATGGCCAGTCTTCATGGTTTACCTCTTTTAATGTGAAGATTCATTGACTTCATCATAACTTTCAGGCAACCTTATGCATGTTTCCTCAACATAAAACCTGCTGGTGGGCAAGGTGTCCCCTTGAGATAAAGACACTCTGGAGGCTCCATCCACTAGCAGAGTTGTGGTGTCCCCAGCATAAGAGGGATATGGAGCTGCTAGAGCAGGTCCAGAGAAGGGCCACAAAGATGATCAGAGGGCTGGAGAACCTCCACTGGGGGGACAGGCTGCAAGAGCTGGGGCTGTTCAGCCTGGAGAAAAGAAGGCTCCAGGGAGACCTTAGAGTAGCCTTCCAGTACCTGATGGGGGCCTACAAGAAAGCTGCAAGAGGACATTTTTACAAGGGATTGTAGTGATAGGATGAGGGGGAATAGACTGAAGCTTGAGTAGGTTAGATTGAGGCTGGATATTAGGAAGAAATTCTTTATAGTGAGGGTGCTGAGACACTGGAACAGATTGCCCAGGGAGGTTCTGGGTGCTCCCTCTCTGGAGGTGTTCAAGGCCAGGCTGGATGAGGCCCTGAGCAAGCTGGTCTAGTGAGAGATGTCCCTGCCTATGGCAGTGGAGTTGGCACTAGATGATCTTCAAGGTCCCTTCCAACCTAAACCGTTCTATGAATCTGCACAAACAGCAGGATATTCACTTGTCTGGTTTGCAGCCCATTTTGAGGCCTGTTACGTTGATAAACCTCCCTGCATGCTTTGTGTAGAGGTGTTTGGTTTAGATGGGTGTAACAAGAAGGCCTAGGACCACCAGAAATGGAGACTTTGTGCTGTAGTCATGGGACCTAATGGCAACAGAGTTTGTATCTTGCTTTCTGCTCTTTCCCAGAGTCAAATTAATGCTGTCCCAGTTTCCATATGAAGGTTATCAAAAGAAGCATGGCCATCAGACTGAGAGAGGCAATTCTGCCATTCTGCTCTGGTGAGACCTCATCAGGAGTACTGTGTCCAGCTCTAGGACCCTCAGAACAAGAGAAATGGGACCAGAGGAAACCACAAGAATGATGGGAGTGCTGGAACCCCTCCTCTGTGAGAGCAGGCTGAGACAGTTTGGGTTGTTCAGCCTGGAGAAAGCTTCAGGGAAACCTTATAGTGACCTTCCAGTACCTGAAGGGGGCCTACAAGAAAGATGAGGAGGGCATTTGTAAAAAGTCATAAAGTAGCAGTGGAAGCCCTATCCCTGGAGACATTCATGGTCAGGCTTGATGGGGCCCTGAGCAACCTGATCTAGCTGGGGATATCCCTGCATTCTATGATTCTGTGATTCCTGGATTCATTAATTCCATAGGTTTCATGCCTTTTTAAAGCACACATTGGGAAGAAAAATGTGCACTAAGATGTAAACCACTGTCCTTCATCTGAACATCCTTGTCTGGCTCCATTGCACCCACCTCCCCCAACTCCTCCCTGCCCCCACCCTTCCCAAACCTGCTGGGTGGCTTCAAACAGTCTCCTTGTATCCATCCCATGTTTAAAGCCTTCTCTGAAAATAGGTGAACTCCTCTAGCTAGTAACCTGCTGGAGGAGGCTGTCAAGGGCTGGCTGTATGCACTTCAGTCTTTGCAAGAATCAAAGTGAAACGAGGAGAGTCTCACAGAAAAGGGTTACAGAGAGTTTCACGTATTTTGCAGCCTTTTCATGGCTTAAATTACACTTCCCCTTGTTCTAGTTTTAAAAGGCAGAACAGAAAACTTAATTTTAACACTGGAAAATGAAGGCTCTTCAATTATTTATAACATTAAAATGTACAAATGTTTGATCAATGAACTTGAAAAAAACATGCAACTACAAAAACCCATTTCACAGCGTTCTGAAGTTCACGTGGCAGAGATAGAGAAGTGAAATGATTATTAACAGACCAAGAGCAGCATTTTAATAACACCCGAGCTGTAATAATGAGGCTGACAAAAGCAAGGCAATTCAAAGCTACCACTGATCTGATGCTCCCTCCTTAACATGTAGACTGTGCCTAATTTTGCAGAATCTGAGGTGTTGTAAGAAAATTGCTCTCGTGATGAAGACCCCCTCAGTGTTGCGCCCAGTGGGGTGGCAGCAGGATGAGGTACCTTTTGTTTCAGAACTTTGTTATTTTATCCTGGAGTGTTTTGAGTAAATACACAGCTGTGTCTTCATCCTTCTGTTTTGTTGTTGTTCTCAAGCTTTACCCTTAATAGTAGTGGAAATATCTCTATCTTTTTAAAATGATAAAATGTGACATTTCCTGCCCTAAGGAACCTGCTTTAGCAGGGAGGTTGGACTAAAATCATAGAATCATTTAGTTGGAAAATAGCCTTAAGATCATCAAGTCCAATTGTTAACCCAGCACTGCCAGGTCTCCATTAAACTGTGTCTCTCAGCACCACATCTACATGGCTTCTAAACCCTTCCAGGGACAGGGACTCCAACACTTCCCTGGGCAGCCTGTTTAAAGGCTTCACAACCCTTTTGGAGAAGAGTGTTTCCCTAATGTCCACCCTAAACCTCTCCCAGTGCAATATGAAGATAATTCCTCCTGTCTTATCGCTTGTTCCTTGGGAGAAAAGACCAGCACCTACCTCATTCCAACCTCCTTTCTAGGAGTTGTAGAGCGAGAAGGTCCCACCTGAGCCTCCTTTTCTGTAGGGTGATCAACCCCAGTTCCCTCAGCTGCTCCTTGCAAGGCCTGTTCTCCAGAACCGTCACCATCTTCATTGATCTTCTGGATGTTATCCAGAAGTGCCTTCCAATCCTCAACGTTCTATGATTCTGTAATTCCACAAAACAGCACCAGGTGAGCCAAGAATGCAAAGCAAGGGGCTGTGGAGGGGTTATAGATGGTGGCAGCTTCTGAGTCTGCCCAAACTCTCCAACACCAAAGAAGCAGAATGAATCACATTGGCCTTGTATTGGCCACCCATTGTGACACCCAAATTGCAGCGAGGCCCCACATTTTTTCTGTACTCCAAAGTGTGTTGCAGGAATAAGGAGGGGTTATGACATGTGTGAAGCTGCCTGTGTCCCTCTGCAGTTGAGCTGCTCCAAGTGAATCAGCTCTCAGTGTCCTCACCTTGGGGTCTGTTCTCCAAGGGCATGACAGATGGGAAGGGCTGCTGATGTCCTTCTTTCATGCTAAACGAGTATTTTTCTTGGATAGGTACACGTTCTCTTACAAAAAGAAGTTTATTTTCCAAATACCAACCCTGTCCAGAAAAACAAACATGATTCCATCAGCCAGCTCCAAATCTGCAATAAATCCTGTTTGTTCAGCACTTCTCTGAGATAAATGATGATCCTTCTTTAAGACCTTTGGATACTAAGATGCCTCTTATGCAACAGCAAACTGAAAACTCTCTGGGTTTACTGCACTGTAAGAAAACTGTGAGGTTTATAAGCAAAATGTCTTTCCAAATGGAAGAAGACACACGGACACTAGAGACAGAGTGCAATGCAGGGCAAATTATATAAAAATCTGTATTTATGTCCTTGTAAGGGCAGGAAAATGGTATTTAGGAGAAGATGGCAAGCCTTGTCATAGAATAATAGAATCACAGAATGGTTTGGGTTGGAAGGGACCTTAAAGATCATCTTCTTCCAGCTTTTGTCATGGGCACGGACAGCTTCCACTAAACAAGATTGAAAGTGTAGTCCCTGCTTTGCAGCAGGAATGCAAGCAAGAGCTCCCCTTGGTCAGAATGGAACCTCAGCACCTCACCCATTCCCCAGCCCTAAATGGGAGCGCGAGCTCCAGGATGGAGACATGAGTGAGAAACAACTTCTCTGCTTTTGGGGAGGTTTTCTTCACTATAAGGAAGGCCATTGAGGAGAGATCATTCTTTATGTACCTGAGTTCATCTCTTGGTGACCAGATCATATTCTCATATTCTATTCTATTCTATTCTATTCTATTCTATTCTATTCTATTCTATTCTATTCTATTCTATTCTATTCTATTCTATTCTAAAAAGACCTCTAAGATCATTGAGTCCAACCGCTGACTTAATGCCAACATTACCACTAAGCCATGTCCCTAAGTGCCATCTCTACATGGTTTTTTTAACATCTCCAGGAATGGTGACTCCACTACCACCCTAGGCAGCCTGTTCCAATGTCTGTCCACTCTTTCAGGAAAGAAATGGCCAAGACAAGGTGCAGTGAGAGGCCTGAGCAGCCCAGGGCATTTCTGTGGGGTGGGTAAGTGGCCCCCACCCATGCGGTGACCGCCAAGGGACCAGCTGCCCTTCCCTGTGCTGCTGCCTGAAAAACAAGAGCCCAACCTTCATGTCTTGGTCTTGCAGCTTCTAATTATGCCCTGTGCAAGGCCTTAGATGTGAAGTCTGCTGCAGAAGCAGGACGGTGACGACGATGAAAGGGAGCAACATCAAAAGTGTCAGGAAGAGGAGAAGGCAACGCCATATCAGTGTTGAAGCTACATGCATATTCCAATTTGCTATGTGACTGTGTTACTAATTTGGAAGAGGGGGAAAAAAAATCAGCTTATGGCATCCCAATGAGGTGCCTCAGGAATATGCAGCTGAAGAAGAGTTTAACGGGGGGGGGTCGTGTGCTATAGAATCCAGTCTCACCACACAAATAAAGTATAATTAGGGCTCATTAGGAGCAGGGGTAGAGTTGCTGGATCTCAGGTCTGTCTGCAGCCACCCCAGCAGGCATGAAGAGAGAGGAAATAAGGCCACATCACTTAACATTTTGGTGGGGAAGGAGGAGGAAAGGGCATGTATCCTGCTCTGAGAGGGTGGACTGTGTGGGTTTTAAAACCTAGTGTGGCAATATTTGTAAAATTACATAACTGATCTAGAGGGGGAAAAAAAAAAAAAAAAAGAAGAAGTTACCAAAATTCTATTAATAAAATTTAGGAGATTAATAAGTCTTAGCATTACATATAAAAATTTGGCATTAAATATTTAAAATTTCAATTAATAAAATACTAGATTAATAAAGCTTAATACTAAATATAAAAAATTAATTGGGTGCCTTTCATCAACTTTTCACATGAAAACCAGACTAGAGACCTGACAGCCCTTGCTGGTATAAAAGCTCAAGAATGTGGCCATGAGATGGAGGCAAATGAAGAGTACAGGATGCTGTAAATTCCAATCACTGGTGGCTGGCACCATCAGGCTGTACTGCCATTTAGTGAGACCTGGACCAGCTGGAGAGTTGTGAGGAGAGGAACCTCATGAATTTCAACAAGGGCAAGTTTTGGGCCCTGCACCTGGGGTGGAATAGCCCCTGCACCAGTATAGGTCGGGGTTGACCTGCTGGAGAACAGCTCCAAAGAAAAGGACATGGGAGAGCTGGGGGCAAGAAGTCCATGAGCCAGCAATGTGCCTTCATGGCCAAGAAGTGCAATGGTCTCCTAGGGTGCATGAAGAAGAATGTGGCCAGCAAGTTAAGGGAGGTGCTCCTTCCCTTCTATTCTGCTCAACTGAGATGTCATTTGGTGTACTGGGACCAGTTCTGTGCTCCCCAGTTCAAAAGGGATGGGGAATTGCTGGAACGAGTCCAGCAGGGGCTACAAAGATGCTGAGGGGCCTGAAGCATGTCTGTGAGGAGGAAAGGCTGAAAGACCTGGGGCTGCTGAGCCCAGAGAAAAGCAGCCTGGGAGGGGATTTGATCAATGCCCAGCAAGAGCTGAAGGGGGTGGGGGAGTGGGCAATAGGATGGTGCCAGCCTCTTGTCATTAATCCCAGACACAGGACAAGGGGCAATCGGCACGAATGGAAACCCACGAGGTGCCATCTGAACATGAGCTACAACTTCTATGATGTGAGAGTGCTGGAGTCCTGGAGCAAGACTGCCCAGAGAGGTTGTGGAGTCTCCTTCTCTGGAGAGTTTCCAAAACCATCTGGACATTGTGATTCTGGGCAAGCTGCTGTGGGTACCCTTGCTTCAGTAGGGGGGTTTGGACAGGATGATCTGCAGAGGTCCCTTCCAATCCCCACCAAGCTGGGATTCAGGGATTCCATGTGTTCCTTCTCTCTCTTCCAGGATGTCGTAAACTCCCATCGCCGGTGATGTTTTCAGAGATTTTTGCTCACAGTTAGAAAAATCAGCACCTTTTACCTCTGCTCTGGCAGTATTTATAGCAAATGGTAAAAGTCTGTTTGAATCAGGATAAAATATTAAAATTAATATTCACTGCCTTTTATGTTTCATAATCATCAGAAATTAGTTTGTTCTCAGGTAAACAGTTTATAGCAAGTTATAAATATTTCTCGTTGACCTACTAACTGGCTCAATATATTATGAAGTTATTGACAGTTGTAGCAAAATTTACTAACAGCTATTAAACCTTTTAACATACCGGGCATGTCTAAGTCTCTGTAACACAGAGAAATGATTTATTTTATTAATTTTTTTTTTTTTTTTTTTTTTAAGGATAATCTTCTTCTGATATTAAATTCCTCCAAGATTTTAATATATTGTCAAAGTTTATGGGTCATAAAATAAACCTCGAGCTTACAAAAAATTTACACAAGGATATTATTTAAGGAAAAAATGGACAAGGTGAGGTTTAGTGCAGGCAGAATGATGATATAAGCCACTGAAATATATAAAAGTACATACCAAATACTATGTTAAAATAACATTAAATGCCTTGTATAAATCCACAAGTCAAGGTTTAAGGTGATTTTTTTTTTTTTTCTCCTTACAGTGCTTGAATCTCTTATTATTGTGTCTGGATAATGACACCCTGGCAGCTTAGCACTTAGGAAAGCTCACATTTGATAGATGTAAAAGCATGAAATAATGATAGACCAAAAAAATCCTAATTTTGAATTCCCTGATAATGTAAGGTTAGGGCTCACACTTTGGAGGACCTGATTCAACAACGTATTACTCCATCTCCAGCCTGAGGTAAATCATTTAAAATCAATAAATAAAATGGGTCGGCTGGCTGGTGTAAATTGGCCTGCCTTCATTACTGTCCATGGATGGATGCCAGTTTACACCAGCTGAGAAATTGGCCGGGTGCAGTTATATCTGTGTAAAGCTGTCAGAACTCAGTGATTCATCAGGAACTGCACATTTACAAGAGCTTTTCTCCGTTTCCTTTATATATATATTCGTATTTAAAAGTTAGGTGGTTCGACACTGCCCTTGAAAGAAGAGTGATGTCTCATAACCTAATCCGTGTTCAATAGAAGCATCACATCTCTCTTACTAGCAGGCATTAGGCACTTGGTGGAAAAGTGTCTGAGCATCCATGGTGCTGTGGGACAAGCGAAATTGAAATGCTACAGCTGAAGCATCCTCCAGGTTCAGCTTATGGGATGACACCCAGGCTGGGGCTGCACCAGGAGAGAGATCTTCTCATTTGTGTGACTGTCGTATGTCCTCAGAAGAAACACAGAGATAAAACTGCATCTTGAGAGAATCCTAGAATCTTACACACAGGATAGTTTGGTTGGGAAGGGGCCATTAGAGGTCATTTAGTCCAACTCCCCTGCAGTCATCTGCAACTACAGGAAGTTGCTCAGAGCTCTGTCCAACATGTCCTGGAATGTTTCCAGGTATGGGGCTTCTACTGTCTCTCTGGGCAACCTAGGCTGATGTCTCACCACCCTCAGTGTAAACAATTTCTTACAAAGACAGAGAAGAAGCATGAACACCTTGGGAAACAGAATATAAACTATGTTCTTGCAGCAACCGTGCTTTGTACTACGTGTATCTAGAGAGGTTAAGCTGGGGAGAGCTTTCTATCAGCTTTGGTGCAGCTGCCTGGTCTGTGGTAAAGGTCACATCCCTCCTCATGGAGCCCTATACTACACCACGGCTCTCATTTCTACCAATCTTCTCCTCCCACACTTTTCTGAGGCTAATGAGGTTCTCCATAATTGTAGGCCCACCACTGCAGAGCTCCTGAAGATGGCAAAAAAAACAGAGGGATTAATTCAGCTCATACTTATCTCTGTCAGAGCAAATATCCTAAGAAAGGAGGCAATGATGGAGATGCATGGTAGTTATCGGTACCATCAAGAGCATGGCTAAATATGAAATATAAAATAGCTCTGAGGAACCACTGTCCTTCCCTTTTGATGTCAGCTCATTCATGTAATTTGGGTGTCCCACCTTGAATGAATGTCCCAGATTCTGCACCCTTCATTTTACCCGAGGTCCTACAGAACCATCACCTAATACTTTAAGTAGCAAAACCAACAGACTTTGTTTCAGTTTTGAAGTATTGTTTGTGAGATGAGACTGTACCTGGTGGGCTTTCCACCCCAAAGCTGGCCTCCTCATGGGTCCTCTCCTGGAGGGCCAGAGCCACCCAGGTCCCAGGAGCTTGGAAGGGCTGGAAGCAGAGCTGGCTCGCCTTCTGCAAGCACGCTATATAACTGACGTGACTTTGTGGTTTCCTACCTCAGCTTTGAAATATAGTAAACTCACAAAAGCTACTGTAGAGTTCAGAACAAACACAGGGGGTATGTTTAGTTATTTGTTTTTGTAGTAAAATAAAATATTTATTATACACAGACACCTACTGTGAACAGAGGGTAAGGCCACTGTGTTTTATCTCTAGGGTGTCATGTTTGACTTCCATTAGGGATGTATTATAGACCTGTGGGTTTTCATGAATTCAGAAAGTCCACTTTGAACACTGATTTCAAAGCCTACAGGGGGTGGGAGGAATGTAAGAACACGGCTTCGTAGGAAGGAACCTGTTGCATCTAACAAACACCTTGCGTTTGATAAGTCAGAGTTGAGGTGTGCTATAAAGACGTTGTTATTTTGTATTTTTTTTAATCCCTAGCACGATTTTAAAGGAAGATTTCCTCTTGTTTGCTTTGCAACTTTAGCCCATCTGCAAAGCTCAAGGTGAAGACAATGAAAGAGCTCCTGAAAAATGCGCCATTAGATCAGCATGCTTTTTACATTTTACCCTAATTCCTTCCCAATGAATCATATGGGAGGAGAAAACGACCTCAGCGATCAGGTAGATACCAATATATCTCCATAAGTGCCTCTCAGATTAATGATGCTGTCCAAAACTCTAAGTAACCCTTGAGGGAGATACATGGAGGGGTTGGTAGCTGTATGTGATGTTCCAAGCATGGGAGCCTCCAGCCTTGCACCCCCCCCATCACACCCATGGTGGGCAGTGAGGTGTTGGTCACGAGAAATGTCTCCTGGAGCTCAGTGCCATGCAGACCATGACTCCTAAGCAGCCATTAGACTAAGCATTTCCATATTCATAGGAGGTGAGAGCAGACCTATGTTCTATTCAGGGCACAACCAGTAATGTGGAGACACTGTCTCAGCCCAATGGAGAGCTGGGAGACAGCAAGGGGAATGTGGAGAAGATGCCAGAGGAATTTGCTGTGGAAGCATGAAACCTTCAGATGTGATTGTTCTTCACCAGGACAGTGTGTTCAGCTTAGGAGTCACCTCTACAAGAAGGACACAAAGGTGCTGAAGCATGTCCAGAGAAGGACAAAGAAGCTGGTGAAGGGTCTAGAGTACAATTCTTGTGAGGAACAGCTGAGGGAACTGGGGTTCTTTAGTCTTCAAAAGGGAGGCAGAGGGGAGGCCTCATTGCTCTCTTACAACTCCCTGAAAGGAGGTTGAAACCAGATTGGGGCTGGTATTTTCTTCCAAGGAACAAGTGATAGGACAAGAGGAAACAGCCACAAGTTGTTCCAGGAGGGGATTAACATGAGAAACGTTTTCTTTCCCAGAAGGGCTGTCAAATCCTGGAATAAGGTGCTCAGGGCAGTGGTGGAGTCCCCACTCCTGGAGGAGAAGCCATAGAGGTTTGGTACTGAGGGATATGGTTTAGTGGTGACTTGGCAGTGTACCTATGTTCTTCATTCTGTTTATTGATGAATGTGCATGGATTTGTTTCCATAATGATTTCACGGAGAGGTCAAACCCCACAGATTCCAGGAGTCAGTGGGTTTCTTACAGGCATTGAGAAAGATTTGTCCCTGCTGATTGTTTGTTTGTTTCAGAAAGGTCAATGCCAGAAGTTAACAGAACCTATTAGGCTGAACTGGGCTTAGGAAAAGTGTGGTGATAGAAAATATGCCTAGAAATGGTCACGCATGGCTCTACTAACAAGTCTTCTGCTACTAATTGTGCCTCCAGCACCATTTTAACCAGCCAGGATAGACACTATCATGACAGCTGGTTAGTACAATAAGCAAAGGATAAAATGATTCACTTGTACCTCCAGTAACATTTCAGTGGGAATGAGAAGATAGCTGAACTAGGCAGACTCTTAAGTATTCCACTTCTTTGAAAGTTATTTATTTATTTATTTATTTTCCTTGAGATTTTACACAAGTGTGCAAGCTGCCTCTGTTACAGTCAAGAGTAAAATTCCTGTTGGCTTTGTAGATTCCTACAAATTGAATCACAGAATTGTAGAACCATAGAATGGCTTCAGTTGGATGGGACCTTAAAGATCATCTCATTCCAAATCCGCTGCCATGGGCATGGAGACCTCAGCACTTCAGCTACTACAGCAGGTTGCTCAAAGCCTCATCAAGCCTGATTTTAAACACTTCCAGGCATGAGGAATTCACAACTTCTCCGGGCAACCTGTTTCACTGTCTCATCACTCTCACAGCAAAGAACTTCCTAATGTCCAATCTAAATCTACCCTGCTCTAATTTCAAACTCTTGGCCCTTGTCCTTTGTCCAATCTCCATCTTTCCTAGAAGCATCACATACAGTTTTTGGTAGGGTAACCACACTTTGGGTCCTACTACTCACTAATGGGATTCTCACCCTATATCCAAGGTTGCTTAGAGAGTATTGGGTTCTTCCCAGGTCCTCCACACACTAATAATACCCTGCAAGAGAGGTTAAGAGCAATCATCATGGACAGTAAGTCCTGACTTGGTTATGTGCTTCCCGCTCCACTTGAATTCAACCATTAAATCTGAACTTCCAGTTCAAATTAAATATGTCATGACCAATGTCAGATATATGGACAACATCAGAGTGGAATAACCCAAGGCAATCTGCTCTGATCATATCATGCCTTAAGTCTCAGGCTAAATCTGGGGGAATTTAATAAAATAGCTCAGTCAAGCATTGATCTTTTCCTGATTTTTTTTTCCTTTCCTTTCCAATGGTCTTCTTACACATATTACCCTCTTGCAAAACAACACTGTATCATACAGAAATAACCTAAAATATTTCAGTACTGCAGCTATTGTACCTCTGCTATTGACCTTCTCACCTCCAATCTCTCATCTGGTGACAGTGTTCTAGTTTGACAGTATTGAATCATTTTGTTTCACTCCCTCTCTCCCAATATGCTGCTCTCCTGTTATATTTGCTACATAAAGTGTGTGAAGTATTGTAAAATGAGATGACAGTGCTGCAGGAACATGAAGGCAATGTTGTATTGTGGTCCAGAGCAATTCTAAGCAGAGTTGTTAGAGGATCTGTTTTACAGCTCCATTTCTCCATCACTGTCCCTGTGGTGGCAAGCCCAGCACGTGCCTTACCCAAAAATTCAGTGGGTGTGACATTAAGGTGTCTCACTGGAGATGAAGGACTGGCAGTGCATCCTGTGGCAGCTTCTGGGAATAACAAGCAGAGAACAAGAGAGAAGCCTTGGTGTTCAAGTCCTGTGTATGATCAGACAATGGGACGTGAAGCTTTACAGAGGGATCTGGACAGACTGGATCTATGGGCCCAAGCCAGTGGGATGAGTTTGAATGCCCACACTTGGGTCACAGCAACCCTATAAACTTGTCAGGCTTGGGCAAGAGTGTCTGGAAAGCTGCCTGGAGGAAAAGGACCTGGGGGTGTTATCAAAAATGTTTTGAAGGTGAGCTAGTGTGTGCCCAGGTGTGCATAAGGTAAACAGCATCCTGGCCTCTATCAGCAGTAGTGTGACTGTCACAGGGGAAAATGTCACAGAGGCACACACAAACAGGAAGCAACAGCCACCTGAAAACTGTAGATTTCTTGCAATTAATCTGTTCTCCGTCTGACACAATAAAACTGTCAGTTAGGAAAATACTGTTGCACAACTAATTAAACTATTTGGAGAGATGAACCAAAATGTGTCCACATTCACTCACAGAAGGAAAACCTCTGCATGGGTACTCAGGAGATAGATAGATAGATAGATAGATAGATAGATAGATAGATAGATAGATAGATAGATAGATAGAGATAGAGATAGAGATAGAGATAGAGATAGAGATAGAGATAGAGGAAATAGAGATGATAGAGGGAGGTAGAGGTAGAGATAGATTGATGGAGATAGAAATAGAAATAGACATAGAAATAGACAGAAATAGAGATAGATACACTCACCAAAGGGGTTGAGGACTCCTTAGATTCCATTCTAAAGGAAGAAGATTTGGCAGCAAGGCTGCTGCTTTGTGGGCAGAACTCATCTCTCTTCATGGCAAGACTCCATTTATCCCTGTGAGTTGTTTTACCGAGGTCAATTTCTTAATTAGTCAGAGGGCTGACTTCTAGACTCAGAGCTGCCAGCTAATTTTTGAGGGCTTTGAGCTGATCTTTATCAGCTTCTAGCAAATTCTGGCCCTTTGCTTGGGGTCTTGACTTGTGTTTGGGTGGGGGGTGAGCAGTCATACCTGCAGGATTAGGGAAGTGATTATAGAGTAGAGTAGAGTAGAGTAGAGTAGAGTAGAGTAGAGTAGAGTAGAGTAGAGCAGAGTAGAGTAGAGGAGGTTAGAATAGAATAGAATAGAATAGAATAGAATAGAATAGAATAGAATAGAATAGAATAGAATAGAATAGAATAGAATAGAATAGAATAGAATAGAATAGAATAGACCAGGTTGGAAGAGACCTTCAAGATCATTGAGTTCAACCTATCATCCAACACCACCTAATCAACTAAACCATGCAACCAAGCACCCTATCAAGTCTCCTCCTGAACACCTCCAGTGAGGGTGACTCCACCACCTCCTCGGGCAGCCCATTCCAATAGGCAATCACTCTCTCTGTGTAGAACTTCTTCCTAACCTCCAGCCTAAGTACTCCCCCAGTACTCATCACTAGTGAAGCCACACCTCAAATCCTGAGTTCAGTTTTGGGTTCTTCACCCAAAGAAGGACATTGAAGTGATGAAGGGTGTCCTGAGAAGAGCAACAAAGATGGTGAAAGGTCTAGAGCAAAGTGTTAGAATAGAATTACCAAGGTTGGAAGAGACCTTGAAGATCATCGAGTCCAACCTGTAACCATAACCTCACAACTAGACCATGGCACCAAGTGCCACATCCAGTCCCCTCCTGAACGCCTCCAGGGACGGAGACTCAACCACCTCCCTGGGCAGCCCAAGGAGGAGTGAGGAGTGGCTGTGGGAACTGGGGTTGTTTAGTCTAGAGAAGGTTTAGGTTGGACATTAGGTAAAGCTGCTTCCCTGAAAATGGTTGTCAAGCCCTGGAACAGGGTGCCCAGGGAAGTGCCAGGGTCACCATTCCTGGAGGGATTTCAAAGCCATGTAGATGTGGTGCTGAGGGAAATGGTGACCTGACAGTGTCGGGTTAATGGTTGGACTAGATAATCTTGTCATCTATTGGATTATTTTTCAACCAAAACTCTTCTCTAACTCTATGATTCTATGTAAGAGACTTCTGACCAGACCTATCTAAAAAAAACCCCACTTTTAGATCTCCTTTAGAATAAAATATTCTATCTGTAAGGTATTTTAACATATCACTGCAGGGTGGGTGGAGAAGATGGCCCTTGAGGGTCCACTCCAACCTGATGCATTCTATAATTCTATGATTATGTGTAATATACATTCCAGCAGAATATATATATTAATTTGAATCTTATGCATCAAGCCATAACAGCTAACATAGAATCCAACAGTGTAATCAACATTATTAGATAGGGCAAAAATTGCGGTCACAGCTTTGTCAAAATATCTGGGGAGCATTGTTATTGCTGCTGCAGTGCATGAGCTCCTCATGCCTTATTTTCCCTTTCTTTTGCCTCCAAAAAATGTTTTAAGATTGTAGAGGAGGGCATCAAAGTGGTATTACTTATGGATTAACTGGGTGTTCCCTGTAGGAACAGTGCAGTTGTGAAGCAGAAGGATAGACCTGATTTTGGGGTTGTGGGGCATTCAGCTGACAGTGAAGGTCTTTATTGGAAACCCACTGCAGGGACAGTGGGGGAAATGTGTGGTCTCAAACTGATGGTGGGTGAGCTTAACATTTACATAAAGTCCAGAAAAGAGAATGTTGCATTATACGACTTTGCTTTAAAAATGAGTCCTTGGGTAAGATCCCTCTCTGATTTGAAACCCTTCCAGGATTTGGAAGAGTTTCAAATAAAATTAAAAGAAAAACAAAGCTTGGGCTCCTGAGATCGCTCAGCTACGTACTGAAGAGTGAGTGTGAGAGTATGTTTTGTCTCTGAAGAAAATATCAGAGCCTATAGCAGTCAGGAGAGTTTATAAGCATGAACATAACTTTGAATAGCCCTAGCTCCAGTTTACCATGACCTCTACAATTCAACTCTGAGTAAAAGGTAAAAAATATTCCCTTAATACCAGCTGCACACTCGAAAAGATGTTGAAATTCAGCAGAATGGAAAAACACAGATATGTCTTGTTCCTCATGATGATGCTGACTAACCTTTTTTATTATCATTATTTTATTTTATTAATTAGAAAATAAGAGGGTTTTTTGCAGGAATTGAAGAATATCAACTCTCCTTTCCCTAAAGTTGCAATGTATGGACACATCAGGAAATGTAGGCTGACAGACTGTAAGGAGCCTTTTATTACATGTTTGAAAGCTTCTTTTGTTTCCTTGCTCTTCAAGCTTTACCTTTTGTGTGTTTCTTCCCTTGCTGAACACACAATCTGATTTGTTTTCTTTTCACAAGGGCAAAATGAGGCTGCTCTTTCTCCACACACTCGTCATTTCAAGGGGCTTTCCTCGCCATCTCAAAATGAGATTTCCTAATCTACCAGCACAAGCTTCCCTTTGTCCTGCCCATGCTATGAGGTATAGCCAGTGGTGTTAAGAAATGGTTCCACAAAAAGGGAATGATCATTTTTGGAGCTGTGATGAATTGCATACCAGTGGCCATACCCTGTCTGCTTGCCTTGTGTCCTATTTCCCCTCCAGCAGTCATCAAACCTCAGCCATGTGGGGTTTCCATCCCCCCACCCCCCCATTTGAATGGGTTGTGCACTCTGATACCTTTTCTGCCCATGATGAGCCATCTTGATTGCTACTTTGCTTTATTCACAGCACAGTAGCTTAATTTGAGATTTCAAAACCTGAAGATTAATAGAAATTGAACATTTTAGTATGTTCATCTGGCTCTTCTCTTCAAATACTGACTTTAAATCCACCTCTAAAACATGTGCTATGACATGTCAGGGCCCTCTCAACACACGCTGTGGACCAAAGCTCCTCTTGATCCATATGCTCCCGGATGAGGTGTCATGAGATCCCATGTCATTAAAGTAATTCCCAAGGTTTACCTACTTCAGTGACATTGCTATGACCCAAGACAGGATCACTTCAAAAATTCTCAGCCAGCAGTCATGTGTGATTCTTTGCAACTTGCTCTAGGTGAATTTGCTATAGCAGGGGAATTGAACTAGATGATCTCTAGGGGTGCCTTCCAAGCCCTGCCATGCTGTGATTCTGGGATTTGCATAAGAATCATGCTGTAAAAGTGAAAGCTGGTACCACTGTGAGCTCTTGCCAAGGCCAGGAAAGTCCCCACAAGAAAAAGATTTGGTGGGGTGGCTGTGTACATGATAACTAAGGATCCAATGTCTCCTCTGGGTTTCTTATTTTTTTCTTGTGGGATGTTAATGATTTTGCAAAATGTGATCCTTCATGGCACAGAATCATAGAACTGTAAAATCACAGAACTATAGAATGCATGGTATTGGAAGGGCCCCATGAAGATCATCTTGTGCAACCTCCCTGCAGTAAGCAGGGACAGGTTGCTCAGGGCCCCATCAAGACTGACCTTGTGTATCTGCAAGGATGAGACTTCTATTCTGCCCTTGGAAGGAATGGGGCAGAAGCTCACCCCTGGCAGAAAAGTCCATGCTGTGGTTATTGCTAATCACAGCTATTGGAAAAGGAGCAGCCAAGGCCAGTTGCACCATGGAGAAGCAGAGGCATCCACACTCCCTGTGCTAGCTCTGAACTAAAATTGGGAATATTTTTGCAACAGTACAAAGTGTGCCCAGAGGTTCATATATACGTGACAGTGAAATGTTTTACCATCAGTGCATGTGTTTAAAATGCTGGAGAGATGTAGAAGGACTCCAGAATAATCAGCTCTGCCAAGTGATTTTTCTGGCTGTTGGACCTCTTTCTGTGCTTGCTCATGTCCTGCATTAGCAATAGAATCAAAGACATGATGTTTAGCAAATTCTTCAGAAGGATTGCGAATTAACTAAACATAGGGTGGAAGGAGTTTGCTGCTTTCTCTGTTTAAAAGCATTGGAAGCTCTGAAATACTTCAGGTCGCATTAGCTGAGGATGTCTCTGTGAATGAACCAAGAGAAGGACAGGTCAAACATTGTCTAACAATTGAGAAAAGGGTCCTGTTGCTGAGGACTTCAGTAAAAGGAGGTAAAACACCAGGGTGTCGAAGAGATTTTCTTCTTTCTGAGTGTCTGAACTTAATGGACATTCCTGGCTGAGCTGTTCAGTACAAAAACCAGCATGACACTTCCCACCTTCTCTCCCTGCACTTGTCTGGGACTGTTCATGACATAAATCATTCACAGCTTCACTGAGGTGATTCCTACACAGTCAGCCCATATCTTTAACACAAAATCAAGGAGAGTAAAAAGTAATATATAAAAATATCCCATTTTTCTGAACCAGCTTTTCTATCTCGAGAAGCAAATTGTGATATCCAAGCCCATGTGAGAGCCAGTCAGAAATGCCAGAAGTATATTTAGTTTCAGCCAGGAAGTCCTACATTTCTTGTTCTTTCCCCAACATACTCTTTCACTGAATGTTTGTCCACCAGCTTCCTCCCCCTTCCTTTCTGGTCTCCATTTTACTTCATCCCTGTGCATCTTCTCCTGTCCTGCTGCTGACTGGTAGCCCTGTCTTGCCCTCCCATCCTTCCAAGGGCACTGCAATGGGTAAAATGGTCTTTAGAGGAGAAATGGCCACATCAGTCATTTTTGCTATTCATACTCCACTGCAGAATGGCAAAAAAAATTGTGCACATTGCCATGTTGGAGCATGTCCAAAGAAGGGCAATGAAGATTATGAAGGGTCTAGAGCACAAATCTTGTAGAGCAGCTGAAGGAACAGGGTTGTTTAGTTGGGAGGAGTGAGGCTCAGGGGAGATGTTCTGGCTCTCTACAGTTTCCTGAAAGGATGTTGGAGTGAGGTGGGTATCAGTCTCTTCTCCCAAGTGACAAGAGAAAATAGCCTCAAGTTGCACCAGGGGTGTTTTAGGTTGGACATTGGGAAAAATGTCTCCATGGAAAGGGTTGTCAAGCTCTGCACCAGGCTGCCCAGGGTAATGGTGAAGTCCGCATCCCTGAGGGGATTTCAAAGTTGGGTAGATGTGGTGCTGAGTGACATGGTTCAGTGGTAGACTTGGCAGTTCTGAATTAATGGTTGGACTTGATGGTCTTTAAGGTCTCTTCCAACCAAAACAATTCTATGATCCTAAGCTTGCTATGAGTCCTTTCCGGTGAGCTTTTTGGGTGTCTTCTGAATAGTGGTTTTCTCCCCACACAGTGTTTGTCAGTCTGTCAGTTTGTCTGCCTGTCTATCTATCAGAAGATTATTGCCTTCCAAAGGCGCATCTGGCTATTGGGTTTTTGTGTATGCATATAATGGGTTAAAAAATGCAGTTAATATAGGACCTCTTCTGTGTTTTAGGGGGAAAGAAAGAGTCCTAACATCAACTTTAACAACCTCTGGATCAAGTGAAATGGCAGTTCACTCTGGGAGTAGAGTAACACTGGGTGATATGGTGTCCTGTTTGCAAACTGATTTTCAAATATGATTTGAACATATTGAAATATGACCATGGCAGGGGACGTTGAAATTAGGTGATCTTTAAAAGTCCTTTTCAATCCAATCCATTCTATGATTCTGTGTGTTTTTCAGCCCAAAACATGAAAGTTCCAACAGTAGTGAATTGTTTAAGAAACTAGATTAGGAATGGCAAATGGGAAATATGACACCAAGAAATTAAGGAGAATGGGGATTATTTTTGGAAAATCTTTTAAAAAAAAAAAAAAGGAAAAGAAAAGAAAAAGAAAATAAAGGGGAAAAAAATTAAAAGAGCCCAGCAAGAGCTTGCCCAATTTAATATTTAAAGACAAAGCTGTCTTGAGCTGAGTTCAGAATAAGGTCTTAGTGTCAAATGTTTTCAACATTTTTTTTCTTTCTTTCTTTTTTATGTGCACTAAGTGAACTGAAATTCAGCCAAACCAGATTCCTGAGATTTGGGAATTAAACAAAACAAAACAAAAGAAGTTCCCTCTCAAGCCCAGCAGAGGCAGGCCAAGTTTCATCTCGACAGGAGCAGTTTTGCCAAAGCTATAAAACCTGAAGTGAAAGTTGTGGTGCTGTATCTGGCATTTATAAAGTAGCTTCGTCCTAAAAGTTCCTAAAACACATTACATACAGCAGGCTGGATTCCCCAGTCCTGAGTCATACCTTTCTCCTACACATTCTCATTAAAATACACTGAATTTGAAAGCTCAGACCTGAAGGTCTCATGTAGGTGCACAACCTTGGGATCCTTTTCTGTGTCTCTCCTGGTGGGATCTCAATGGCAGTAGGCTGGGACCTTTACTTTGCTTGAGATTCAGTTTCTAACAAACCATCAGAACTCAACTGGAGAGGTCTGCTGCCCATCAATGAACCTGTTTTGATCCAAAACTGGCCTCTCTGGTTCAAGACTGTGTGGTTCATATGCTCTGCCATATGAAGATAGGAGAGAGATCTTCTTGGAGATGACTTTTGGAGATACAAAACCCAGGGTTTACCACCAGCTCCACTGGTCTTGGCACCAGCTTATGTCCTGGCAAAACAAGTGAGCTTCTCCATCCCCTATTGACATAGTTTTTGCCTAATCCTGAGCTGTTAAGATACTTGTAGTGCATGTATCTTGCATTTTCACCTGGACCCAACTTTCACTACTATATTACTTTCCTCAAGATATTTTTTTTTAAATGTTATTCTTAAGCCAAGAGAAGTCCTCAAAATAATTCAGTTTTCTTCATGAGTGGCTCCCTTAATTCTATTCATATATGTATTTCCCATAGATGGCACTGGCATTTCATGGTTTCATGTTTGTGCTTGTATTTTCCCTATTTTGGGGCAGGGGGTTGTTTTCCCTACATTTAATGACTAGGCTTTGAGTCCTAGTTGCTTTGAGCTGTTTGCTTGTTTTCCCTTCAGGATTCTTGCAGTGTTCCTAATGTTGAAAGGAAAAAAAAAAAAAAAAAAAAAAGGTGGGCTTTTTTTCCTTCCTATTTTCTCCTAGATTTGCTCATACTGAGAAAACTTGGTCCAAGAAACTACTTTTGCCTAGGTACATGAAGAAATGAGTTGGTGGAAGAAATTCACCCCTGTGAAATCTGGAGTGGAGATGGACAGAGCATCCATAGAGCCTGATTTTATCCCTCTCCTGTTTTAGGTCCACTCCTTGCTATTGACAAGTATTGCCCTGGATACAGGGCAATCTGATTCCCTTTATCCACATTAAACTGAGAATATCCACTTAAGTAATAAGATTTTAATTACCCGAGTCAGAATTTCATATTAAACTCTAATCTGATAAATTACCAGCCTAAATTAATGTCAAAAGGTATCTGTATAGAGACTTTCACTCATTTAATGATGGTTAGTTTGGGGCCCAAACAAATTATTTGCAGAGATCTCCAGGCCGCTGTAGAAATGGCATTTCCAATGCTAATAGACTTTTGATTTCCAATTAGTCCTCTTCTTATTGAAAAGGGGAGCAATGTCTTGATCAGTGGCTGATTCACTGAACAAGAGAGTGTTGGGAAGCTGCATTCTTCAAGCATCTTTGTAGCATGCCAGCATGAATGTGCGTGTAGAGTCAATGTACCTAATGTAGAGTCAACACACCTAATGTTTCCAGAGAAGGGCAGTGAAGTTGGTGAAGGGTCTAGAGAACAGGTCTCATGAGGAGCAGCTCAGGGAACCAGGGTTTTCTAGTCTGGAGAAGAGGAAACTGAGGGATGACCTTCTGGCTTTCTACAATGTCCTGAATGGAGGTTGTAGTGAGGTGGGTGTTAGTCTCTTCTCCCTAGTATCAAATGATAGGACAAGAGGAAATGGCCTCAGGTCACACCAGGGGAGGTTCAGGTTGGCTAGTAAGAAAAATTTATTTACTGAGACTGAGGTCAGGCATTGGAATAGGCTGCCCAGGGAGGCAGCAGAGGCACCATTCCTGGAGGTGTAGACATACATGTACTACACCACAAAGAGCAACCCTCAAGCTGAGACAATCCTAAGGAAGCCTAGGCACACAGGAGCCACCAAACAAATCCTCATTGGGATTATTGCACCCACCTGAGCAAACCCTTCTCTTCCCAACCAGCAGCACCTGGCACAGCACCTGCAGCCCCGCTGCCTTTGATCAGGAGGGCCTAAGGGAAACCAAACTCTGATTGTTTCTTGCCTAGATAACCCTTCCACCCCTGAGTGTATAAAATTTTTGGATGATCCCTGAGTTCTGCACAGCTGGAGACACATCACCTCTATCTAGCATGATGTTTAGTGCTCAGTATTGTGGCTAGGATCTTCTCCAGGACACCACTGGAGTTCACTGAATCTACAAATACCTCATGCAGTGACAAAGAAGGAATAATTTACCCAGATCACTTCTTAAATCTCAAATAAAGGAGTGTTCCATGGACACACAACACACATAGAACAGTGCTGGAGCAACCCTGGTGCTTCTGGAAACATGCTGTCCTCAGTGCTTGAGTTGGTGGAGACAATCTGCTGGCACTTAGTGGTGGCATCAAGCCTGGAGCTCATGCTGCACACAAGGCCAAGCCTGCACAGCCCTTCCAAAACACATCCACCACCACCACACTCAGACTCCATTATAGAAATATTCCAATCTATCTAGGGAATCCCAGAGAGCACTCTGGAAGTGCAGAACTGGATGGAACCACTGGAGCCACCACATTGTGTCACCCACAATCCCAAACAGCCACATAATTGACATCTCATTTGACAGATTCCCAGGACATCTCAAGGGCCACAACAATGATGCAAGGGAGGAACCCCTCTGCTGTAAGGACAGGCTTAAATAGTTGGGGTTGTTCTGCCTGGAGAAGGCTCCAGAGGGACCTTGTGGTGGCCTTGCAGTGCTTGAAGAAGGAGGGGGACAGACTTTTGAGCAGGGCCTGTTGTGATAGGAGAAGGAATGATGGTTTGAACTCAAATAGAGAGATTCAGAATAGAGATAAGGGAGAAATGTTTGACACTGAAAGTGCTGAGAACCTGGCCCAGGTTGCCCAGAGAGATGGGAGATGCCCCATTCCTGGAACCATTCCAGGTTAGGTTATCTGGGACTGTAAGCAACCTGCTCTAGTTGCAGATGTCCCTGCTGCCTGCAGGTCATAGAATCATAGAATCATAGAATCAGTCAGGGTTGGAAGGGACCACAAGGATCATCTAGTTCCAACCCCCCTGCCATGGGCAGGGACACCCTACACTAGATCACGCTGGCCAGAGCCTCGTCCAGCCTGGTCTTAAACACCTCCAGGGACTGGGCCTCAACCACCTCCCTGGACAACCCATTCCAGGGCTTCACCACTCTCATGGTAAAGAACTTCTTCCTCACATCCAGCCTGAATCTCCCCATTTCCAGCTTCATTCCATTCCCCCTAGTCCTATCACTACCTGAGATCCTGAGAAGTCCCTCCCCAGCCTTCCTGTAGGCCCCCTTCAGATACTGGAAAGCCACAATGAGGTCACCTCGGAGCCTTCTCTTCTCCAGACTGAACAGCCCCAACTCCTTCAGTCTGTCCTCATAGGAGAGGTGCTCCAGCCCTCTGATCATCCTCGTGGCCCTTCTCTGGACACGCTCCAGCACGTCCACATCTCTCCTGTAATATGGGCTCCAGAACTGGATGCAGTACTCCAGGTGGGGTCTCACCAGAGCTGAGTAGAGGGGGAGAAGCACCTTCCTTGACCTGCTGGTCACACTTCTCCTGATGCAGCCCAGGATCTGATTGGCTTTCCGGGCTGCAAGCGCACATTGAGAGCTCATGTTGAGCTCATGTTGGGTCCAAGACCCAACAATGAGGCTCTGAGAAGTCAGGAAAGCAAAGTCTCAGGGCTTAACAATGAAGGTTTGGTAGATTTGTATCTACCAGAAAATTCCACCAGGAGGAGTTATCAGTCACTGGGAACAGCTTACCAAGAGTTGCTATGCCTTTTCTATTACCCACCTTTGGTTTTAATTCAGCATTAAGAGTTGCATCCATATTCAAGGAGGGCCTTGGTGAAGCCCCATGGGCTGTTTTACAGAATCAGAGAATGGTAGGAGTTGGAAGGGACCTCCAGAAATCATTGAGTTCAACTCCCCTGCCAAAGAAGGAACTCCTAGGGCAGGCCGCATGGGAATGCATGCAGATGGGTTTGAAAGTCTCCAGAGAAGGAGGGGACTTCCTCTCTAGGAAGTCTGTTCCATTGCTCCATCATCCTCACCTTAAAGAAGTGTCTCTTCATGTTGAGTTGTAACCTCCTGGGTTCTAACTTGTACCTGTTGTTCCTTGTCCTATCACTGGGCACCACCAAAATGACACTGGCACCTTCATCTTAACATCCACCCCTCAGATATATATAGATTCATCCCCATAGCTCTCCTTTGGACAAAAAAATAAAAGACCTGGGACTGCTGCTGGACAAGTTCCCCATGAGCCAGAAATGTGTTTTTGTCATCAAGAAAGCAAATGGTCTCCTGGGGAGCATGAATAAGAGTGTGGCCAGCAGGTCAAGAGAGGTTCTCCTACCCCTCTGCTCTGCTCTAGTGAAGTCACATCTGGAGTATTGTGTCCAGTTCTGGTTTCCCCAGGTCAAGAGAGACAGGGAACTTCTGGAGAAATCCAATGGAGACTTCATATAGGCTGATGGTCTGGAGCATCTCTGTGAGGAGCATCTCTGTGAGGAGGAAGGGATGAGAGATGTGGGGCTCTTTAGCTTGAAGAAGAGCAGTCTGAGAGGGGATCTTCTCAATGCTCAGCAAGAGCTAAAGCATGGGGAGCAAGAGAATGAGGCCAGACTCTTGTCAGTGGTGCCCAGTGCAGGGACAAGAGGCAATATATGAAAATTGGAACCCAGGAGGTTCCACCTGAACAGGAGAAGAAACTTCTTTGGTGTGAGGGTGTTGGAGCCCTGGGCAGGCTCTCCAGAGAGGTTGAGGAATCTGCTTTGGGGAGATTCCTAAACTACCTGGCCATTGTGACCCTGGGCAAGCTGCTGTGGATCACCCTGTTTTAGCAGGAGGGTTGGACTGGGTGGTCTCCAGAGGTCCCTTCCAACCCCCACCAATATGTGATTCTTCATCTTTGGTAGACTGCTCAGTCATTCTGTAGAAAGCAAATCAAAGTTTTTAAATGTTAGCTGATAAACTAAAATGTATTCTTTCCACAGGTTAAAACTTCCAAAGTCTCTTAGCACCTTGTAACCACAGGTCCATACAGAATCGACTACAAAGTCCTGAGAAAGGGTTAATGCTTGCTAGCAGTTTGGCCATATTAGAACAATTACAGTGATTCATTGTCTATGTCTAATGGCATAATCTGATTGTAAAGACAGCAGAGTGGGCGTTGGAAAATATACAGCAGCCCACTATAGTCAGCGTGAGGCATAACAGGAAATGATTGTGGGTGTTAACCATGTCACAAATGGTCGGATTAAATGCTGACTCCACAACTGAAAAGCCAAATAAAGATATGGGAAAAGAGGCCATATATGTTTCAATAACAATTAAGAGCCTATCTAATATTGTTTTTAGAAACAGAAAAGAAAGTTGCAGGGGAAAACCTACTGCAGGTGACTACTTAAATCTGTATTTACTATCTTCCTAATGTGTTAGCCAATAAGTAAAACTGTTCTGAATAATTTGCTATGATTCCTTCAGAAAGCCAGGTATTTTATATTGAAATAAATAGGAAATATAACTCCTGATTATGATATTGTCATTAAGGTACTTATTTTCAATTAAGAATTTTTATTAGCTCTCATCAAGCTGAGTAATGAAAGTGCCGTAAAATATACTTCCTTTCCCACCCAGCCTGCTCCTTTCTTGCCCTTCTGTAAAAATCTCACCTTTCTGCATAAGAAAGAAAAAGAAAAGGAGACAATAAGAGAAAAAGGAAAAAAGAAAAGAAAAATAGAAAGAAAAAGGAAAAAGAGGGGAAAAAAAGAAAAGAGAAATAAAATAGGAAAGAAAAAAAGGAAAAGTAGGGGGTAAAAGAAAAAGAAGGGTAAGGGGGGGAAAGGAGAAATAGAAATGCAGTTCCCCAGTGTTCTCAGATTGTTTTCTCCTGTCTCATCCATCAGTCATGTTTCAACCCTAGAGGTGCAGCCACTGTGCTGGCAAGGCCAGGACCTAGCTGAAGCTCCGATGACCACTTTGTGGCTTCTCTTTTCCTTTGCCTAGGGCAGAGCTGGCCCCACACTCTCATTTTGCTGTGGTCACCGTGACTGAGGTGTGGACCACCACAAATGGTGCATCAAGGCTGGGGCTTGCTGTCAAACCCCTTCCAGAGGTAACCAGCCCCACTCACTGAGGAGAAAAAGGGTCTGGTTTTAAATGGCCATTACAGTAACTTAGTAAAAATGGACAAATTCATTACCTTTTTTCATGATTTTTTTAAACAGTTTTGGCCTCTTGGAGGAGCTAATGCAAAGCAAACACTTTTTTTTTCCCTTCCTCTCCTTTTTTTTTTTTTTTTTTTTTTTTTTTTTTTTAGGTTTTAAAATCACAATAAACCCATTTTGATTGTAAATATATTTGCAAGTACTTTTTATCAAATAATCTTGCAAAAAAATAATTTCTGTTCTATGAAGTTATGGTGATTTAAATTGTTCTCTCTCTCTCTTTCTCTCCTGGTTTGGGTTTGTTTTTTTTTTCCCCCCACACACATTCTCTCTGGAGGATCTAAAAATAAGCCTCTAGCTATACAAGGCAGTGCTCCAGGTTTATCCCAGAGCCTAAGAAGTATTTCACAAAATACCTTTATTATTTTCTGGGGTTCCTCTTGCATTGCGTGAAACCTCCAAGGTTATTTGAGATCAGACGTATGAGGAAAAGGGACAGGTTTGAGGAAAGGGCTGTGAGGAGGAATTTCTCAGAAGCTGTGCTGTATAAATTCCAAATGTGAATCCCTACAAAGGGCCATGGAGATGATCAGAGAGCTGGAGAACCTCCCCTATGGGGACAATGTCAGAGAGTTGGGGCTGTTCAGTCTGGAGAAGAGAAGGCTCCAGGGAGACCTTATAGCAGACTTCCAGCACCTGAAGGGGGCCTACAGGAAAGCTGGGGAGCAACTTTTTACAAGGGCTTCTAGTGATAGGATGAGGGGGAATGAATTTAAGCTTAAGAAGATTAGATTGAGACGGAATATTAAGAAGAAATTCTTTACACTGGAGGTAGTGAAACACTGGAACAGCTTGCCCAGGGAAGTTGTGGATGGCCCCTCCTTGGAGGTTGTTTGAGGCCAGGTTGGATGAGGCCTTGAGCAACCTGGTCTAATGGAGGGTGTCCCTGCCCACGGTGGCAGGGTTGGAAGCAGATGATCTTTCTAATCCCTTCCAACCCTAACAATTCTATGATCCTATGAAGAAGATCCTCTGTCAGTTTTCTCTTCTCTCTCTTGGCTAAAAAGCTCCACATCCCTCAGCCTTTCTTCATAAGAGAGATATTCCTGTCCCCTAATCATCTTCACAGCCCTTTGCTGTACCATTTGAAGCAGTTCGGTATTGCTTTTGAACTGAGGAGCCCAGAACTGGCCCCAGAACCTTGACCTGCTGGCCACTTGTCTTCATGCACTCCAGGATGCCATTGACCTTCTTGGTCACTAGGGCACTCTACTGGCTGATGGTCAGCCTGTTGTCCACCAGGAGCCCCAGACCTTTTTTGACAGAGCTGCTTTCCATCAAGTCAGTTGCATCTTTAAAAACCCAGGAGCAACCCAGCCATGCCAGTTAAAGCCTAACTGGATTATCGTTATTGCTTACAAGCAAAGCATTTGCTTCCTGTGCATCTATCTATGTCAAGACCCAATACTCAAGGTCAAAAAATGGCAAAGCTGGGGACGTCAATCCAAGACAACCTCATGGTGACCAGCACCAGCTCATAGAGGCATGAAGCAGGAGCTGATGAAACCACTCCTGTAGTTCCATCAAATGACTTGTGGCTGTGGGACTGTGCTTGTCCCCAGGAGAGGTGGTGGGGCCACATGTGCTGTCCACCCCTCTTCACAGAGCATGACACAGCCTTGCAAACACCTCCTTGAAGGACTAACACACTTTTTTATTGCAGGAAGAATAAAACAGGATTTCACAGTCACTTGTCTTTGCAGTAACCAGCTTCTCACTTCCCCTCAGCACTCCCTGGGGGTTCATGGCTACTTCAGGTGCTCTCTTCTGTTTATGGCCCTGCAGCAGTATCAGTTTTCCCCCAGTCCTCTAATTCTAGCTGCTGGAGTGGTTTTACCCAGTGGATGGTGACTGAGGATGGCTTTGTGTTTAAGCTAATTATCTCATGTGTGTTTAGCTCCTCTCTCCATGCCATGCACCAGGAGCAGGTCAGATATGTAAGGTTGGGCAGAGGGTACTCATGGCAGCAGTCCCATGGTGACACATGGGGACATGTTGCAACATGAGAAGGGGTGATAGGTTTAAACTAAAAGAGGGAGATTCAGACTAGAGAGATAGAAGAAATTCTTCACTGGTGAGGAAACACTGACACAGGCTGCTCAAAGAGGTTATGGGTGCCTCATCCAAGAAACTATTCCCCATGTTGTTTGGGGCTCTTAGCAACCTGCTCTATTGCAGATGTCACTACTGACTGTAGGGGGGTTGGACAAAATGGACTTTTAAAGGTCTCTTCTCATCCAAACCATTCTGTGATTCTATGACATGAGTGTCCATCCCTGATGAAAGGGGTTTTCTTCCTTCATCTGTTTCCCATTGCCACACAAACAAGTGACAAAACTGGTAGGATTTACTGTGGTCTGGTTGCTAAAATTTTGTCTTTATAAAGGTGTAAGGTAAGGACATCAACACACAAAACTTTTTCCCTCTCCTTAACACAGCAGTAAGCAGAATAGAAGTTGCAACATAGGAAGTCTATCAAAACCCAAGGGCAGGGTGATATTTGACTAACTCCCAGGTCCCACTGGGATAAGAGTTTGTCATCAAAACCAGCAAGAACTAGATCTTTAAGGCCCCTTCCAATCCAAAGTGTTCTATGATTCTATGAAAGTCACCAAAACCACAAATCAAGCACAAGGAAAATATAAATTCACAGAATCATAGAATTACAGAATGGTTTGGGCTGGAAGGGATCTTAAAAGTCATCTAGTTCCAACCCTGCCACTGTGGGCAGGGATACGTTCTGGGTTCCTCAGGACCTCCTCCAAACTGGCCTCAAACATCTCCAGGAAGGGGGCATCCACAATTTCCCTGGACAACCTGTTCCAGTGTCTCACCACCCTCACTGTTAATAATTTCTTCCTAATACTCAGTCTCAGTCTACCTGTCTCAAGCTTAAATCTGTTCCCCCTTGTCCTATGACTACAAGCCCCTGATAAAAGTCCCTCCCCAGCTTTCTTGTAGATCCCTTCAAATACTGGAAGTCCGCTATAAGGTCTCCCTGGAGCCTTCTCTTCTCCAGACTGAACATTCGCAGTTCTCTGAGGCTGTCCCCACAGGAGAGGTTCTCCAGCCCTTTGATCATCTTTGCAGCCTCCTCTGGACCCTCTCCAACGACTTGATGTCCACCTTGTGTTGGGGGTATCAGAAATAGATGCAATACTCCAGGTGGGGTCTCACAAGAGCAAAGCAGAGGGGGAGAATCACCTCACTCATCTTGCTTGCCTCTCGCTCAGGGCCGTGAATCATCTAAGCAGAAAATTGGCAGAAATTAATTTCTAACCTCTCAAAAAAATTTTAGTCTGAAAACCAGTGGCACAAATTCTGCCTAAAGTTTGATTTTTCATGCACCACTCTGCTAAGAACATTTTTATCATCTTAAATAGTTCAAATGCCAGCACATAGCCTTGAAAACAGAACATGCTTGATGTGCACCCCTTAATTGTTGCTCATACAATGGAATGAGCCTGTGTTTTGTAAATGAGCGTGTAGTGATTTATTACACACCTACAGTAAATTTTCTTGCCGGGGATTTTATGGTGCCTCATTGAATTGTGAATGTTAAGTCAACCCTTCCTCTAGCTGAGGCAAATAGAAGCCAGATCTGCAGAGAGAGAAAGTAACAAGGAGTTTTTGTTAATGTGTATTCCTGCTCAGAGTAAAAGAACAGTAATCCTACCCTAATGAATATTAAATTTATTACCTTTTGATTGTAGTGGTATCTTAAAACAACCCAACCCTGCACACCCTTGTTAATCACCACAAGCAGCTCACTCTTCAACCACCAAAATGACAAAAGAGCACTAAAACGCTCTGGCCAGATTCCAGATGGGGAGGTTTTGAGGACTTCCCGAAGAAAATTCACATAACATACTTTTTTCCCCCTTCTTTCTTTCCCTTTTTCTTTTTCTATGGGAAACATGTTTTTCCATGATTCATAAACCTGCTTTTATCCAGTCCATGAAAGGACCCCTCTCCATTATGTAGACCAGAGCTGACACATTTATGTGCAAAATTGCTGGAGCATTTACACCACTATTCATCAAGGCAGTGTCTGTGCTTCAGAATTATTACAATCACCTGGCACCATCAGTTTAACACACAAAGTTTTGGAAGACTGGGTTATTATAACACGTAACAAAACATAACAACCACTGCACTACTGGTCCATTGCTATAAAAAAAGTTGCTTTTGCTTTCCTACACCTGAATGCAAAGTAACAAACCCTATTATGTTATCAATACAATGTTAAATAATGAGAGAACCATAAAACTGAGGCTACCAAATGATTCAGGAAATTGCTGATGAGAAATGCTCTTTTCATCCCCAAAGTCACCAGCTGAAATCCAGTTTAGTAGCTGAAAGTTACACCGACCTGATTGGTGGTACATGGCCTCTGCAAGGTGAATACTCATTTTTCTCTTTTCATTATGAAATATTTCATCACCATCCCTTACTATTATCCTCCTTTGTCTATGGCTGATGTTTTCTGGATAGAATTTCCAGCTGGACCAGCCTTTCTTCACTGAAATAGTGGTCAGGCATTGGAATGGGCTATCCAGGGAGGTGGTGAAGTCACCATCCCTGGAGGTATTCAAAAAAACATGAAGACATGGCACTTTGGGACATTATTTAATGGCCACGGTGGTTTCAGGTCGATGGTTGGACTGAATGATCTTAGAGGTCTTTTCCAGATAAAACAACTCCATGATTCTGTGAATTTGTGCCCAGGTTTATAGTGCCTTCACATGCAGCTTCAGGGTGCTGCATGTTGGAGAAGGTGTTGGAGAACGCCACCTCCCATTCTTTTCTGCTATCACACCTCATCCTGTGTCTGGAAACAACACACATTCTCTTCTGCTGAGGACAGAAGGGTTATTTCTCAAAGCTTGACAAGGCACTGCTGGCCATCTTCCCAACTTAGATATAACATCTCAACACCTAAAACCTGAGCTGTAGCACATATTAGAGCTTTTTTAGTGAACCAGATTCTCAATGCAGTTCCCATTTCCTTGATCCTAGCTCTGTTTCAGACCCAGGTAACTCAAATCCTTGCTTTCACCCAAATCAGCTCTCCCAGATGGAGCTGAGATCACCCTGCCCTGTCACTGGTCAGGCACTGGAATAGGCTGCCCTGGGAGATGGTGGTTTCACTGTCCCTGGAGGTGTTCAATGAACTTGTAAACACAGCACTTCAAGACATGGTTTAATGGCCATGGTGGTGTTTGCTCAATAGTTGAACTTGATGATCTTAGAGGTCTTTTCCAACTGAAACAACTATGATTCTTTGATCACTGGGACGTGGGCAGCCAGTTCAGGAATCTAGATGTGCCAATCATCACATAGGTGGTCTTTGGGCTTGCCCAGGGCTGCCCCAGGATGTGGCCATCATCCTCACCAGCAGCTGTGAGTAAGGAGCTGCCCAAGCAGCCACGAGGTTGCTGGGTTTAAGACATGATGGATGCATTCTACAGCCTTGGGGTGAAGGGGGCCTACAGGAAGGCTGGGGAGGGACTTCTCAGGATCTCAGGTAGTGATAGGACTAGGGGGAATGGAATGAAGCTGGAAATAGGGAGATTCAGGCTAGATGTGAGAGGGAAGTTCTTCACCATGAGAGTCGTGAAGCCCTGGAATGGGTTATCCAGGGAGGTGGTTGAGGCCCCGTCCCTGGAGGTGTTTAAGACCAGGCTGGACGAGGCTCTGGCCAGCCTGATCTAGTGTGGGGTGTCCCTGCCCAAGGCAGGGGGGTTGGAACTAGATGATCCTTGTGGTCCCTTCCAGACCTGACTGATACTACGATCACCCCGTTGACTGGTGTTGTTTTACCCTACAGAGAAGAACTTGGTCATCTCCAGATAGGATGGAGTTGGGTTTTGTAAATGTGAGGGAGGGAGGTAAATTGCTGCGGCTGTCAGGTGAGGGAAACATTTATTTTCATGAGGATTTTCACCAGCTGTACTAGCAAAGAGTTTCAAAAAATTGGCTAAATAAGTATTTACATGATAGTGTAACCCCGAATGGTTTCAAAGGAGCCTTTATGATCTGTCAGGTCAATAATCTGCATTTTTAAAAGTCCCTGAATACATATTTGCATGATCTGTATTTCAAAAGCTCTAGTAAATATGCATTTGCACAATAGACCATAACAATCTCTTTTAAGCCATCGTGGTCTATATATAGTGTTAATCCTCATATATTCCAAAGGAGTTTTATTTTCCAAAATAGCTTTTATTAATAAGATGCTCAGATGCAGCAGTTCTGAGGGCGAGAGGAGGATGTAATCAAAAGGGATGAGGATGGCTTTTCATGCAATTAAAAACTGATTTAAAAGTTAGGCCAGCAGCATAAGCAAGAGTTTGGTTTCAGCATTCCTTTTAGCCTACAGAGTTTTCCTAGAAACCTTCTTTGTGGATCATCTGCTGCTTTCTGCCCAGTTGCTGGTAGATTGTATCCTCCTGAGTAACTCTGTCTTGCGGGCAGCCAGCAATTATATCCTGTGAAAATCTTCCTGTGATGCTCCAAGTGGGAGAAATGAGGCAGAGAGAAGATTTGAGACAGGGATATAAAGGGTGACCTAATAGCGGCCTTCCACTGAAAGAGGTCTACAGGAAGGCTGGAGAGGGACTGTTTACAAAGGCCTGTATTCATAGGATGAGTGGTAATGGCTTGAAATTAGAGAAAAATAGATCTAGATTGGATGTTATGAGCAAGTTGTTTACCATGAGGGTGATGGAACACTGAAGCAGGTTGCCCCCAGGAGGTAGCTACGGCCCCATCCCCGGAGGTGTTCGAGGTCAGGCTCGACAAGTCTCTGAGCAACCTGATCTAGTGGAGAATGTCACTGCTGACTTCTGCGGGGTTGAACTAGATGACCTTTGTGGGTCCTTTACAACCCAAATCATTCTATGATTCTGTGAATCTATGAATTAACTTACCTCAGTGGAATAGCTTCAACCTGAGACTTTCAGTCTCAGCAGTTTGTAGATCACAGAGAGGGCAAACCTAAATAAATAAACCTCACTAAATCCTCTGTCTGTGATCTTGGCCACTCTGCCTCTGTCTTGACCAAGCAACCAGTGCAGCTGGGACATTTCCTGGCTTCTCCTCCTCCTCTTTGCTTGGGCATATGGTGCAGGTAAAAGAAGAAGCCTGCACATATTGTTTCTGTTTGTGAAGGAAGTTAGACCCTGAGCTTTCCTTGAACATAAATTCAGCCCAAGTGGTATGTCATCAATCAGGTGCAGAATCTGGAAAAACCATACAGAGATTTTGTGTCTTATATTAAAAGCAGCAACTTAGAGCAGGTTAGTTTGTTTATTGGAAACGGTTTATTAACACCCTCTCTTGCAGAACATGAAGAATAGGACAGAGTAAAGTTATTTCTCCATCCAACCCCAGCTCAGATATTCTGAATAAACAGTTTGGATCATGAAGTGCAAAAACACATGTCTGTAAGACAACATAGAGCATAAGTCTCTCAGGTCACAGAGAATGGTAAACCGCAGAACCAGATATTTCCAGACTTAGAAGACTTCCTCACATAAATCTGAGTCAAAGATTAAACTCAAGCTTCATGAAGCTCACCTGGCTTTCTCTACAAGCACTATGAATCAGCATCTTAGCTTCTATATTTGCATTTGGATCATGTGTAGGTGTTTTGTGGTGGAGTTCCATGAGGATGATTAGAGGGCTGGAGCGCCTCTCCTATGAGGACAGACTGAAGGATTTTGGGCTGTTCAGTCTCGAGAAGAGAAGGCTCTGAGGAGACCTTATTGTGGCTTTCCAGTATCTGAAAGGGGCCTACAAGAAAGCTGGTGAGGGACTTTTTAGGGTGTCAGGAAATTATAGGACTAGGGGGAATGGAACAAAAATAGAAATGGATCGACTCAAATTGGATGTTAGGAAGAAGTTCTTCATCATGAGGGTGGTGAGATGCTGGAAGAGGTTGCCCAGAGAGGTGGTGGAGGCCCCATCCCTGGAGGTTTTGAAGGCCAGGCTGGATGTGGCTGTGAGCAACCTGCTGTAGTGTGAAGTATCCCTGCCCATGGCAGGGAGGTTGGAACTAGATGATCCTTGAGGTCCCTTCCAACCCTGACAATTCTATGATTCTATGATTACAGAATGGTAGAGGTAGGAAGGGACCTCTGGAGATCATCTAGTCCCACTCCCCTGCTAAAGCAGGGTCACACACAAAAGGTTGCCCAAGAACGCAATGTCCAGGTGGGTTTGGAATCTCTCCAGAGAAGGAGACTCCACAAGCTCTCTGAATAGCTTGTTCCACATCTCCAGCACCCTTGCAACCTCTCTGAGCAGTCAAATTTTATGTCAAATCATCCCAAATTATTCATAGGTATGAACTGTTTCCTGATGTTTAAGTGAAACTTCTTTTGTTCTAGTTTGTGCCTCTCTGAGCAGTCAAATTTTTGTTCAAAGCATCACTAATGATTCATAGAAAAGAACATTTCCCTCCTGTTTAGGTGAAACTTCTTGTGTTGTGGTTGTGCCCTTTGCCCCTGGTCCTACCCCTGGGCACCAACACAGGAAAAATCTCCCCAATTTGGCATCATCCCAGCCCTAATGCTTCAGAGCAGAGCAGAGCAGAAGCAGCAGCCCCCGAACTCAGACACGTGTGAGATGCCTCATTTTCCCTGCGCTGATAATTGCCCATTAACATGATGCAAATTGAAACCCCTTTCCAAATGCTCCCGCCCCCACCCCCGTGCACAGAGCCTTTCTTGCTCCATTAAAAAGACAATTTTCCCCGTGCAGTAATGGAAAACGTCAGACTCAAATAGGAAAGTGGGTGCCTCTAAGTATTTCATATTTTACAGCAATATGTTTTAAATGAAATACAGCCTGACAGATAAATTACACCAGCTTTTTGCCTATGTACCCGGCTGATTTAGTGCTACCAGCCGTGCAGATGGTTGGCGACAACTTTGGAGGTGCTTAAACATCTTACTACATGAATGCAATTTTATTTTTGCACTAATGCAAACCACTTGTGGAATGACCCTTTTGGATGTAATGTTTTCCGTGGAGGGAACCGATTTGGACTTACAGGAAGAAAAGTAATGTCCAAATTGCTTCACGTAACCTGCAGCCTTGAAAAAGAAAAGAAATGCAACTGTATCATAGGATTATAGAATCACAGAATCATGGAATTGTTTCAGGTGGAAAAGACCTGTAAGATCATCGAGTCCAACTATCAACCCAACACCGGCATGGCCATTAAACAATGCCCTGAAGTGTCATGTCCAGAAATGTTATAAACGCCTCCAGGGGTGGTGACTCCACCACCTCCCTGTGCAGCCTGTTTCAATGCCTGAACACTTTCGCAGGAAAGAAATTTTTCCTAATCTCCAATCTAAACCTCCCCTGGCACATCTTTGTGCCATTTCCTCTCATCCTATCATCTGATACTAGAGAGAAGAGACCAACCCTCTCCTCATTCCAACATCCTGTCAGCTAGCTGTAGAGAACAAGGTCTCCCCTCAGCCTCCTCCTCTCCAGACTGAAAAAAACCCAGTTCCCTCAGATCCTGTTGAATTATAGAATGGTAGGATTTGGAAGTGACCTCCAGAGATCATTGAGTGCAACCCCCTTGCCAAACAAGGATCACCTAGAGAAGAGTCACAAGGAATGCACTGAGATGCTTCTTGAAAGTCTCCAAAGAAGGAGACTCTGCAGCCTCTCAGTGCTCTGTCAACCACATAGTAAAGAAGTTTTTCTTCTTTTTAAGGTGGAACTTCCTGTGTTCTGGTTTGTATCCATTTCCCCTTATCCTGTCACAGGATACCATGAAAAGAGACTGGAACCTTCTTCTTGACACCCACCCTTCAGATATTTGTAAAAATCTCCTTGATGCAACCACAGGATAATGAAAACAGAAGACTGACAATGTCCTTTCTAAGTGTCAGAACTTACAAGAGGCCCTTGCTTATTAACAGACCAGTTGTAGCAACATTTTTTTTTTTTGTTAATGATGTTCTTTGTAGTCTACACAGTTATCACATTGTGATGAAAAAAAAAACCAAGCCAAAAAAAGAGAAAGGAAAGAAAAGGACATCTGGAAATACTGCTTTTTGCTTACCTAGTCCCCAGTGAGGACAAAAATAGATAAGAATAAATAAAACTGTATGGAGGCAGATAAATTAACAGTCAAAAGCTGAGATTTTAATTTTTTTTTAAAGACACAGTATAGTTCAATGTGTGCCTTAAAAAGCTGGAGACGAAATGTATTAAATATCAGTAGGAATACTAGGCCCTTTGATTACGTGAATGAAGAGCAGAGCTCAGAGCTTAAAACACCCTGGGCCTCATAAAAAAGCAAATAATGAGCTTGACCACAAAATGGTGAAATTTCCCATGCAAAAAGTGAGAACTGAGGTAACATCGTTGCTTGTGGCCTAAGTCTGGTTATCCTTTTTGAGGCTTATGTTTATTGTCCAAAGAAATGGCAGTTTTGTGTGTAAACCGTGATTTGAAGAACCTTTGAAGATGGTCATTTTCCTGGAAGCAGTGATTTTCCTGGAAGCAGGGGGCTGTGCATGCATCCTGGCTTGAGATTGTGAAACTGAAACTTGTAGGAGGACTGGAAATATTCACAGAATCACTGATTCTCAGCATGGTGAGGGGTAGAAGGGACCTCTGGAGGTCATCCAGTCCAAATGCCCTGCTAAAGCAGGGGCATCCACAGCAGGTTGCCCAGGATCACAATGGCCAGGTAGGTTTGGAATCTCTCCAGGGAAGCAGATTCCACAACCTCTCTGGGGAGCCTGCTCCAGGGCTCCAGCACCCTCACACAAAACAAGTTTCTCCTCCTGTTCAGGTAGAACCTCCTGAGTTCCAGTTTGTTTCCATTTGGCCCTTGTCCTGTTGCTGGGCACCACTGAAAACAGTCTGGCCCCATCCTCTTACCCTCCACAGGTCCTTTAGCTCTTGCTGAGCATTGAGAAGATCTCTTCTCAGGCTGCTTTTCTCCAGGCTCAACAGCTTCAGGTCTCTCAGCCTTTCCTCTTCAGAGATGCTCCAGGCCCCTCAGCATCTTTGTAGCCTTCACTGAACTCTATCCAGTAATTCCCTGTCTCTTTTGAACTGGAGAGGCCAAATCTGGATGCAAGACTTCATATTTGAAGAAGCTCAGCCAACTTTAGGGAGTTGATATAAATCCCAGCTAGCAATTCATGCAGCCACACAATCAGTTTTTCCTCAAATATCCCTTTTCTTTGGTTTTCTGAGCACAATTTTTCCTCATTTCATTTATTCTGTGAGAATTGTGTTGGCACTTGTCATCAGTATCTAAATCTCTTCAAAGCTTTGGTGTTGAAGGACAGAGGGCACCTGTAGCTGCACGTTATGGATGCACAAATCAAGGGCCACCAAGGCTTTGGAATTTTAGATTAACAAGGATTTTACCTGTATTTGAGTAACGAAGTAGCAAGGCAGGCTACTGGTGGGTATCAATCAGCATTTCATTATGCCATTTTACATTAGCTGAGGATATGACCTGTGCTATTCCCTCCTGCAGAGCAGCATCTCATAGCTGTCATTTCACTGAAGCTTTAAAGGTAAATGCATGATGGAATGAGGAGCTGACATTTGCCTGGGGAAGATCGTTGGAACACTGGGAACCCCCAAACCCATGCCTGCAATCTCCCCACTTGCAACCCCTCACCGCTTGTGAATTTCATTTCCTGACATCCTCTTTCTTCTCGACTACTCCTTCTAGGTCTGGTAGCAAAGCGCTTGGCTGCAGAAAATTCAAACACACAAAACAAAGCCAACAACAGAGCCCTGGAGCAGGCAGAGAGGTTGTGGGGATCTTCTCTGTAGAGATTCCAAACCCACCTGGATATTTTGAACCCAGGCAACCTGCTCTGGGTGACTCTCCCTTAGCAGTAGGGTTGGACTATATGATCTCCAGAAGTCCCTTCCAACCACCACCATGTTGGAATGCTATGATTCTGTGGAACAGGACAGTCACATGTTGCCAAAAGCGAGAGCCAAGCAACATCACCATGCTGCTGGTGCATCCTCTGGCTGCTGATTAGGTGTAGTGGGGTTGTGCAAGGCAAATCTGGGGTAAAGCATTTGAGGTCCTGATGTGGAACAAATAGAAATGAAAGAAAAACCTTAGTTTAATGCAAGGCCCTAAAATAGTGCCTTTAAGTGTGCTGCTTTCTGAATTTCCACAGAACTACAGAGAATCACAGAATGGTAGGGATTGTAAGGGTCCTCTGAAGATCATACAGTACAACCCCCTGCCAGAGCAGGTTCATTTATGCAGATCACATAGGAACACATCCGCATGGGTCTTGAAATTCTCCAGAGACTGGGACTCCACCACCTCTCTGGGCAGCCTGTTCCTGTGCTCTGCCACTATCAAAGTAAAGAAGTTCCTTCTTATGTTTAGACTGAAATTCTAAGTTCCAAGGGGACTGAGAGCAGTCAGTCACATCGGAAAGTGATTTCTTGAACTTCTGCAGTGGTTCTTGGCAGCTCCATATATTTTGAGAAGTACCTACAGGACTTCCCTACAGATTTATAATCCATCTTACTGTAAAAAAATGCAGCCATTCCTCCTTATCCTGATAATTAACAAACAATATGCTAAAGTACACAAGATCCCTCCCTAGAGATGAGGAGGAAAGAGTTTGCTCCCAGGCTGTAAAACTTGGCTGTTTGGGAAGGGCGTCTTTAGTGGGTTTAGATTTTTTTCAGTACTGAGGGAGCCAATATGAAGTGATTTGTATTTTCCTTGAGGACTCTGTTTGCTGTATCTGAGGCCAGGTAAGAAAAAGAACAAGAGGAAAGCCACTTGATTTTGTGCCTGGAGCAAAGCTAAGCTGTTAGAGGGCAGAGTAAACACGAAGCAAATGCAAAAAATGTGTACATGCAAATAAATAAATAAATAAATAAATGAAAATGTGAGAGAAGAAAGGTGTTGTGATTTAGCAATGAGCAGAGCTTGGAAAGAGCCAGAGGCTTGGTTGCCTCCCCCAGGGATGCCTAGGCTGCTGTATCCGCTGGCGTTGCCCATCTTCCCAGCTTCAGGCAAAGCTGTATCCTGAGCCAATTTTCATCTGTTCTAGGGATGCTTCACCACAGGTTGCTTCCAACATCATCCCGCTGCACCACACTGGTAGTGGCTGGGTGTTTCTGATCACCTTCACAAACCTGGAGCTGTTCCACTTCTCAGTCTGACTCCAGATGGCAGGATGAGGTTTCCTCAGTTTGATCTGTACTGCAACAGACTCTTAAACAGTGTTTTGTTGTGACCATTTCCAGGCCTGAGTTCTCAGAAAGACTACTGCTCAGGGAAAAAAAAAGAAAAAACCACAACCAAACAAAACCAACAAACACAACAACAACAGCAAACCACAAAAAACCCCACCCAAACAAAAACAAAAACAAAAAAAAACCAAGCAAGCAAGCAAACAAACAGAAAAGTGAAGCAAGCCCCCACAACTACTGAGAACTGAATGTAAATGGGAGAGGCTACATTTGGGATTTGGTTCATTTTTTGGTGGTATGTCTTATAGAGAGATATCAGTTGTCAAACCCTGAAAAAGGGTCTCCAGGGCAGTGGTGGGGTTCCCATTCCTGGAGGGGTTTCAAAGCCATGTAGATGCGTTGCTGAGGTACCTGGTTTAGTTGCAACCTGGCAGATCCAGGTTAATGGCTGGACTTGATCCAAAAGGTCTTTTCCAACCCAAGTCATTCTATGATTCTGTGATTCTATGGTTTTATGATTCTATACTGGGTTTTTGTGATTTTTTTTTTTTTTAAATTCTCTGAGTCTATGATTTTAGTATTTTTTTATTTTATAATTCTGTGGTTTTATAATTCTGTGATTCTATGATATCAGAATCAGTTATGATAGATAGACTCAAAATTTGCCTGGACAAGACAATCTGATCCATCTGGATCTGCTGTGAGCATGAGGTGTGACTCTACAACCTTGAGATATTCATATAATCATCAAAGCCCCCAAATCCAGTGCAATAGTCTTAAAACTGACTTGTGAGATATAAACTTCAATCGTATACCTTAAAGCATCAGGTATATGCAAAGCTATAGATTATGCATGCCAATACAAAATTCCCAGAGGCAGATTTCTTCTGGGTATTTAGTCCATAAAGTTAAACTATTAAGAACACTTTGGGGGAAAAACTCCAGAATTTGCTTTCCTCTGAGATAAAACAACCAGATCAGAAATAATTGATTGCCATATAGGCTGGCAGTTCCAGAAAAGAATCAGTCTGGATATTCAAAGTTTAAAGATCTTCAGGGTAGTAGTCCTATTTCTCTTTTCTACATGGCTTGCAGCTACCACTAAAAGGGAGATGAGAAGCAAAGGTGGCTTTGCCCTTCCTCCTGTTAAAGAGCTGTGTGAAGTGTAAGAACTGACCATAGAATTGTCTTGGTTGGAAAAGATCTCTAAGATCAACAAGTACACCCATTAACCTAACTACTTCATGTCCATTAAACTGTGCCTCCAGCTGCCATGTCCACACATTTTTTGAACATCACCAGGATGGTGACTCTACAACCTCCCTGGGCAGCCTTTTCCAACACCTGAACACTCTTTTGGTAAAGAAATTATTCATAATATCTAACCTAAACCCCACCCTGGCACAGTTTCAGGCCATTTGCTCTCATTCTATCACCTGATGATCTCAAAAGTCCTTTTCAACTTGAATATTGCTATGATTCTATGATAACAACTGAAGTTTCAGAGTACAAAAGCCAACAAACAACCCTCTTCCAGCTTAAAGCCACTCCCTCTTGTTCTGTCACAACAAGCCCTTGTTAAATGTCTTTCCCCAACTTTCATGTAGTGCCCTTCACATACTGGAAGGCTGCTGCAATAAGGTATCCCTGGATCCTTTTCTTCTCCAGGCTGAACAACCCCAATTACCTAAGCCCGTCCCTATAGGAGAGGTTCTCCAGCCCTCTGATAATTTTTGCGGCCTGCTCTGGACCCACTCTGACAGACTGATTTTCTTATTTTGTTCTGGGTACCAGAACTGGACACAGTACTCCAGGTGGAGTCTCAGCAGAGCAGAGTAGAGGGGAAGAATCACTTCCTTTGTCCTGCTGGTCACACTTCTTTTGATGCAGTACAGGACACGGTTGCTTTCTGGGCTGCCAGTGCACATTGTCAGCTCAGGTTGAGTTTTTCATGAACAAACACCTCTGAAGTCCCCCTCAAGACTGATCTCAAGGAATAAGGAATTCTGATAAGTAATCCCCTGGGTGCTGGCAAGACCTGAGCCCTGTCCCTGCAGCAGAGACTGTCACCCCAACCAAATTAAAGTGATCAGATTTACAAGAAGAATAAAGCCAGAGTGTCCCCAGAGGCAGCAGGCCTGCTGCCACCTTGGAAAGGCCTTGGGGAACAGGGATGAGCTCTGTGGCTGAGTGTTGGGGGGAGTGGGGGGAGTGTTGTTTCCCCCGTCCTTTTTCCCGTGTAGAAGCAATGTGCCATTTCCCCCAAATGCAGCCGAGCTGGCAAGTGCCAGGCCAGCATCTGTGTGCCAGCTCTGCAGGGCTCTGCCTGTGCCACTTGTGATCCATCTGCAGAAGGCAGCATGTGCCAGGGGCTCTGTGCAGAGAGAGCTGTACTGGAGAGTCCATTAGAGGAAAAAGTCCAGAGCGTAATTATAAACCCTCCAAAACTCACGTTTTGTCTTGCTACCCTTATATGCTTTTTCCCCCTCAAGTTTAAAATTCCCTCTTAACTTCAATCAAACTTAGGAGAGATTCATGAGTTTGGTCAATTTAGGTATTTATTTGGATGGGGAAAAAAAAAAAAAAAAAAGGTTTGTTTTATTGTTATTTTTTTAAAAACCAAAGGGAGAAAAAATAAAAAGAAATGTTTGGGGTTTTTTTTGCCAGGCAGGTTTTCCCAAGTTCTCACAGCTCTACATTATGTGGCTCTGCGTCTGGAGCGGGCTCCAAACAACCTGGATAGGATCCTAAACCAATGTGGCTGCAGACAAGTGGGAGCTCAGCTTGGTGGTGGAGAGCTGCAGAGCTGGAAGAGACAGACAGGAATCCCAAACTGCGAAATCTATTTCACCTCCTAAAAACAGGAAAAAAACCTCACAGTGCTCTGGGATTGTAGCTTTAGACATATTTAGTGACATTGTTTGCCCGTAGATGTCTGAGTAAGACTCAGCTTAAAGCCCCCACTAAAAGAAAAAGAAAAAAAAAAAATGTTATTCCATCATCTTGTTATCTCTGTGGGAAAAAAAGAAAACAAGGAAAAAAAAAAGAAAGAAGTGGTAAATACAAAACAATTGCTTTTTACCTTCCCGTTGCTCCAAATATTGAATCTAGCCAGGGTTGAGTCCCAGATGGTGAAGCATTTAACTTCATTTTCTAACCTCTTTTGGGGCTCAGTTTAATTTGTTAAGAGGTTACTTTCAGGACAGATCACACCACACATAAGTGTAAATTGAACCCAATATATCTCTGACTTACTAACTGGGTGACTTGCAAGCTCAAAAATAGTAGTCCTCCAATACATGCCACAGCAGTACAGAAGTCATGAATGTGTGTCAGATGCCTGCAGAGAGGGCAAGGATCGACTCCAAAATCTGAAGCCTTTCCTTGCCCGCAGTGGTAGTGCATCTCTTGCTACCTCTTCTGAGCTCTGTAAGCAGTGAGCTCAATTTTGTTCTCCACCCATGGCCTTAGCCTCGACCTGAAAGTTCAGTAGTCACTGTGAGAAATGCTGTTAGGTCCTTCAAGTTCAGAACAAGTGGTATTTCCACTTTTCCCTCTCACGTTTCATGTTGCCTGACCTTACTGCTGCCTGTTGATCTGAGTACACACCAACCCTCTTTATTTTCCCACTCTTTTTATGATTCTCTAAAGTATTTCTTTTCATGCCAGCTTCTCTTTTTATGATCCTTTGAAGTATTTCTTCTCATGCCAGCTTCTCTTGATATTGGGATGGGGCACTGAACCATGCTTTCCATGCTCCTAACCGTACAGAGCCACCACAGGTTTCTCTGCCAGATTTAGGGTCCTTAGATAACCTTGCTCACTTGCTCCTCAGGGTCACAGCGCCACCAGCAGCAATACTTGTGGTCACTCTTCTAGTTCCAAAAGCCAGAAATTTTCACTGTGGTGGGGCAGTGAAGGTGATTTGAATAGTAAGCCCAGGACAGAGGTGGTGTGATATGAAATAATTTTCTCTCCTTCACAGTATCACAAAAAGGTAGGGGTCCAAGAGGATCTCTGTAGATCAACTAGTCCACCCTCCATCGGACTCTTTCCAGTAGTTCTCTGCCTCTCTTGTACTTGGGAGCACAGAACTGGACACCATATCCCAGATGTTGCCTCACTAGGGCAGAGCAGGAGAGGAGAACCTCCATGAACTTGCTGGACACAGTCTTCTTAATACACCTCAAGATACCATTGAACTTCTTGGCCACGAGGGCATGTTGCTGGCTCATGGTGAACTTGTTGTCCATCAGCACTCTCAGTTCCTTCTCCATAACCCGTACTGGTGCAGGAGGTTATTTCATCTTAGGCACAGAACTCTAAACTTGCCCTTGTTGAAGTTCCACTCAGCTCTCCTTCACTGATGCAGAATTCATGCCTAGCAGAGCTCTGAAATAAAGGCTTTTGAGAGGAGTTTGGGAACCTCCTATCTGTTTCCCAGATTGAGAATGAGTGACCAATGACTTCATTGTAAATGAAAGAAGAGGAATGCTTGCCAGGGAGAGATGGTGTAGGTGATAGAGCTGTTTTCTGCTCAGCCGCTGTTTCATTGTAGTTTTTGGAACGCACTAGCACTCTGGTAATTCATTTATTATTATGTGAATTCCAGCTGTTGGTCATGTCTTTTACCCCCGAAGAGAAAAATAACCACTTGCTGAGGCTGAGAGTCAATGAATTTCAGACTTCTTGGTGGAAGAACATCCACCTGAGCTAGAGCTGGTGGCCATGGCCAGCAAGAGCTTGTGGCACACAGCAGGAGGTTGCCTGAATGACTTGCAGTTTGGCAGGGGACCAGGCTGGATTGCCACAGCTGGGGGGAGCTGAAGAGCTGCTGAAAAGGGTTTTGCTTGAAATCAACTTTTTCCTTTAAAACGGGTAGGGGTTTCTGTTGGGGAAGGGGGAGTGCAAGGAAACAGCCATATGTCGGGGGACAGTCATCACGAATTCCACTCACTCTTGCCCTGGTGCTGAGTCAAAGATGAGGTGAAAGTCTTTTATTAGTGACAGAGATAAACCCAGGCTCTTGGCTTGGTGGGATGGGAAAGGAGTGGCTGGCTAGGGAGGTCTTCCTGGTATCTCCCATAGATAAGACCAATGGAGCAGCACCTTGATCAGGTATTTCACAAGACAGCAGACCCTGCCCCTCTGCTTTTCCCTGTCCAGTCTTCATACTTGATATTTAAATCAATTACACAGACATTTAAGTCTCTTTCACATGCCAGCACATGGCCCTTGTAAGCCTTCAGGGTTGGGGGCAAGCACGGGGAGGAGGGGTGTTGTTTTTTGTGAGCAGTATGTACATTAATTCCAACATAAAGAGCTGCAGTAAATCACTTAATGCCTGAATCAAGTTAGTTGTTGTTGTTTTGGTGAATTGAGACCATATTGGGGACTATAATAACCTAATAATGGACAGTGCAGGCATAGACCACACTGTAAAGTATATTGTAGGGGAATATGGTAATAGTCCGAAATGGCAATTCTCCTAAATAAATAGCACATCAACTTACTTAGACCTAATCATAAATGGGACAAATTGGACCCATGTGCAAACGGAAACCTGAGCAGAATGCAGGAGTTAAAGGAGCCATTGTTTCCCAGCCTGACCCTGGGCAGAGAAAGCCTGTGTCAGGTTACATCTGTTAAAATGATTCTAATGCCAGCCCAGTATTTTAATTATAAATATATAAAACATTTAATAAGAAGACATTCTGGGCTTACTAAGCCTTTAAAAACTGGATGTGGGTGGAGTGGGTAGAATGGTATTCCATGTGCCCCAGACAGAGTGCCAGCGGATAATGATTGAATGTTTTCCTGTAATAAATTGAAAAAATCTGGTTTGTAAGAATGGATCCAAATCACTTGGCATTAGAAAGGTAATTTGTTACCTAGCTTCCTCTTGAAACAGACTGCTTCCAAGTTTGCTGGAACTTAGTTTCTAGGGACTGCGATGTCCAAAATGAGAAAGAAAAAGAACAACCGGGTTGCTTACGGCTCTGATGTTAAAACACACACACGCACACACACATGCACACACACACACACACACAGAGCGTTTTTTCCCTCCATCTCTTGGGGGTTTTCTCCCTCTTTTGCTTTTTTCCTCTTTTTTTTTTTTTTTTTTTTTTTTTTCTCCTTTTTTTTTTTTTCCTTAATTTTAATTTGTCCAATCCTCCCTCTCTCAGCTCCAAACACAAGTTTCAGCAGCCAAATAAAAAAAGGGGGGAAAAAAAAAAAAGGTTACTCAGGACAAAAGCCAGATCTATAGCCACCTTCTTTGTACCTTTCCAAATCTCAAGCCTGCTTAATTATGATTAATTGCCACATGGATAATCAGATACAGTTTCAAAAGGTTGGAGATGACAGTCCAAGGACACCAGGGAAGAAGGAAGGTTCGCCTTTGTTACAAGCAAAAAAGGAAAAAAAGCAACCAAAAAACCCCCAACAACCCAGGTCCCTTCCTCAGCCCATAACCTTTTCTTATTTTAACAATTCCAAACGGAATTAATACCATCAGTATATTGTTCCTGCTCCTGGGAATTGAACTTCAACTGTACAATTTCTGCAGCTGTCAGTTTCTTCAGCCCTCCTGTCAATAACGCAATGTTGGGGTGCCCTTCTTCTTGAATGAAAGCGGTTTCAAGTTGCTGCCTCATGTTTCTGCTTTCTGGGTGGTGTGACATAATGAGAAAGTATATATATGTATAAATAAATGTATATATATGTGTGTATATATGTGTATATATATATATATAAAATAATAGCAGCAGTTAAAAAGCTTCCACTCTTGACTTAACTGGATCAAACATAATAGACTACAGTCTTTTCTCCTGATTTCCTTTGCTTGTTTTAGAAAACATTGTGAGAAGTGCAGGAGATTTTGTCTTGCCAGCTCTTTCCTCCATTTAAAATCCCTTTGGCTAAGTCAAGGATCACAGTATGTCATTTCCAGCCTAACAGAAGTGCTGGGCCTTGTTCAGCTCCTATTACTAGGAGGCAAATCCCTAGGTTGCAGGCGCCAGTGTTTCTGCGTTTGGCTCCTTTCCCAGTATTGTTTCCTTCATTACATTCCAGAGTGCCTCTCAGCCAGTTAATGTTTGCACTGGGAGGTCCAAATATCCAGCAATCAGCACTGAACTTTTCTCTTTTTTGTTGAGAATTGCAGGTTTCAAGCGCAATCACTGGCTTTAAAGGAAAACTTACAGGTGAACACAACAGCACTAATTTCCAGTTTATTCACAAACAGTTCCATTTTCCCCAGTTTCTCCATATGCACTCATAAAACACTTTCAGTTGATGTCTGGTTTTCTCAGAACTCAGAGGGGCTGGAGCTGTTTTATGGATTTGGGGGTAACAGCTACCCTTGGTGTACCTCTCCCACCCACATATGGACACACTGAGTCCCATGCTCAGACCTCATCTCTGAGCATGGTTCCTAATAACACAAACACATCCTCATTTTGATTAAAGAGATGGTGATCAGTAAATGGACATTTTAATTTGGAACATGTGAAGGGTCAGAGTGTCCACACAGGCTCCTGTGAGCATGGGGTGGGAACTTTGGTTTCTAAATCACTTTTGGTGTTGTTTAATTTGTAAGAGGCAGGTTGCTTCCTTTTACACTGTTTGCACTTGGACGCATGAAAGGAATTCTTAGAATCATAGAACTGTTTCATTTGGAAAAGACCTCTAAGATCCTAGACTCCAACTGTTGACCTAACACTACCATGACCACTAAACTACACCCCAAAATGCCATGTCTACAGATTTCCTTAAACCCTCCAGGGATGGTGACTCCACCACCTCCCTGGGCAGTCTCTTCCAATACCTGAACAAATCCTGGATAAGAATCCTAGATTAATACCCCAGATTTTCCGTGAACATTGATTTTCCAATGTGGCTAATATGAGGTGGCTTTGAGTAGCTCCAGGGGCTCCACCAAGATGCACCCAGGATGGATTCTCACCCCTGAGAGCAGCAACCCTATTCTCCTTCCATGAAAACCTCTTGTTAACATTGAGAAGAAATTGTACATTGACAGAAAATAAGTTCTTTTCTTTTCAGAAGCTGTGTCAGGCTGTACCTTAGCCAATATGAATTGGAGAATTCTGGATAGCTGGGAGTATGAAGGGACCTTCGCAGATCATCTCATCAAACCCCCTTGACAAAGCAGGTTCACCCACAGCAGGTTTCCCAAGATCACTGGGTTTGGAATCTCTCCAGAGGAGACGCCACAATTTTCTGGGCAGCCTGCTCCAGGGCTCCAGCACCCTCACACCAAAGAACTTTTTTCTTGTCTCCAGATGGACCCTTCTGTGTTCTTCTTTCTGCCCATTGTCCCTCATCCTATCACTGGGCACCACTGAAGAGTCTGGCCCTATCCTCTTGCTACCTGTCCTTAAGATATTAGAATCATAGAATTGTTAAGGTGGGAAGAAAACTTTGAGATCCTCAAGTCCACCCTCTCACCTAGAGCTCACAGTCCCACCATTACTGCTAACCTATTGTCACTAAACCACTGTCCTAAGCATCACACCCATGTGTCTTTTAAATACCTCCAGGAATGGTAACTCAACCACCTCCCTAGGTGGCCTGTTCCAGTGCTTGAGAACCCTTGCTGTGAGGAATTTTTTCTTCATATCCAACCTAACCCTCCCTTGGCACATATTGATCAGCATTTTCCTATGGGAAGATTTTTGATAATACATCCCCTTCTGTGGGTTTACAATTCAGTTTCAAGAGCTATCCATGGGTCACAGACTCGATTAAGCAATTAAAAAAGTTCATGGCTTTGTGAAGGGAAAAAAAAATAAAATAAAATCATAGACAGATTGGGAAATCCTCAGTGTTTTCCATAAAGCCTCCAGCTATGCTTCCACCCGTGATCATATGTCATATGGATGGTGTCACAGCCTCCTAAGGGTGCTAGCTCACAGCGATGCTATCGAATTCATGGAAGTGTATATGCTCAGAGAGAATACTAATGTTAACTCAGCCTAAATAACAACACTGCCAAAGGAGGAAAGCAAAAGATGAAATACAGTGGATTTCAGGAGGCAACAAGCTCTCATTTATTAAGATCAGAAGCATTTTACAGGTTACAAATCATCGGGCTGAAATAACTTTATAATATACAGGTCAGGAATGTGCCTGGGATATTGAGGAACTATTTCCTTAGCAATAATCTGCCACAGATAGTCAGAAGCATGAATTTTTCTGGCACAACAAATCACTGCTGATTAATTTTGTCTGCCTTTGTCTCTGAGAAGCGAGGAGACACTTCACTGTGGGGTTTTGTACTCACTCGACTTCCACACTATTCTTTTCTCCGTGCATAATTTTTTGCAAGATAGGTCAAACACAATACTCTTTGTTTTACCTCTTTGACATAATTTCTGCCTGAACATGAGGCAGTTAAGTGTGCAAAACCAAGGTGCATTCTCCCATGGCAACCCAACCGAGAGGATGACACTGGTCCAAGCCCGCCAGAGGAGCTGGGGTCAGGAACAATTCCTCCCCTCCACCACTAGAGATATGCCCATCTATGAAGCTGGTGTTGGGGTGCAGAAGGGTACCTTCATGATGGACATGGTGGCAGCTGCAACAAACTGGAATTTTTTTCCTCTCTGCTGGCATTCAGGAAGAAGTGGAAATTACCTTGAGAAGGAAATTAGGAGTTTCTCATTTGAGAAATAGTGAGAACAGGGCTGGATGCAGCTGCAAAATTGAGGGAAGGACTGCACAACATTGTGGCATCTTCCCACACAGTTTATTTATTACATCCTAGAGCCAGCCAGGTTGGATGGTGGTCTGCCTCATCGACCTCATGTGGGAACTTCACAGCATCCCCAAAAGGACAATAGAGATAATAAATGCCACAGGCAATGTCAAAACCCATAAGTTTCCTAACATTAACTTAATATTCACTGCTTTTAAACATCAACAGATCAGAAATGGAGTATCTCCAAAGTAGGTGTAAACTTCTCCAGGCTGCCTGTGCCATTGGTGCAAGACAGCCATGTGTCTTATCAATTCTGAGTATGCTCTCCACAGCTTCTGAGCTTTTGACAATGATTCCCAGTTCCATATTAGTTATGATGAATCACTCTGAAATGGGCAATGGGAGAGAATTTAAATGACTGTGATAGGTCAGGATTGATTCTTGTGGTAGACAAACATGGAGCAGAAATGTCCAGAGGAGGGAGATTATGGAGATTTGTTCATTTCCATTGGAGAAGGTGTGGGGAAAGAAGTGGTAGCCCGAAGCCCTCCTACAGAACATGATCTGGTGGTACAGGCCACCCACCATCTGCAGTGAGTTTGTATTTAGGGCTTGACAGTGGAGCCCTTTGAGCCCTTTGGTCAATACGTTCACAGGGATTTCCCAGGAAGGTTCTTGGGCTGAACTTCACCTCCTTGGCTGAAGCTGGGTTGGTTTAGTTTGTTTCAGATATGACAGCACCTCCCAGCATCTCTTCCCTTTTCCAATATCTCCAAAATAAGAGCAATGAACCTGAACAGCCTGGTCTACCTCAAGATGTCCCTTCTCATTGCAGGGGAGTAGGACTAAACAACCTTTAAAGATCCCTTCTAACCTAAACCAATATGATTCTATGTACCCTGGATGCTCCTTCCTGAGGAACACTGGTGGGACAAGACCTCAGTTCCATCACCAGTTGCTGCAGCAATTACCAGTGCTCCTTCTTGCATCAGGAAAGTGAAGGAGACTTTCATGGAAGAGCTTCCCAGCTGGAGCTGATAGAAACCTGGAGAGGTGGTGTCTTTCTCTCTCCAACTAATTTATCTTCAGTGAGATTGAAGTCATCATGGAAAATAGCATTTGCTGTTATAGCTTCTGTTGTCAATGCTTGCCTCATATTTGCATTCCCCAAGCTCCCATCTTCATCTTCATCACTCTCCTCCCTTCCAAATTCTAACCAAACCTCATACAATGTGCTCAGAACATTTCCTCCAAAACCAAAAAAAAACCCCAAAAACCCACCCAAAACCCCCCATGAAACAAAAAAAATAAACACAAAAGAAAACAAACAGCTAGCAGATGCTGATTTTCTCACTTAACTGCACAGATTTTATAGTAATTCTCTCTGATTTTCTCCCAAGACACCCACCTGACCTTCCCTTCTCTCCAGTCTCTCCCAGTAGTGACCAAACACTGCTAATCATGGAAATAGGCTGCAACTAAGAGAAATTTACCTCTTGACCTTAATGCCTTTGTGAACACAATAGAGACCAAGAAATGCCCTTGCTAAAAGGAATTAATTTTCCTTAGCAAAATCTGATTTTTAGACAAAACCACATTAATGAAGAGAATTTTTTTTGCTGCTGTTTCACCAAAGCAACACAAATAAAACTCGAACAATTCAGTGATTTTTTAATGGAGAATGAAAAAAATACATCTTCCAAGAATTTTCAGGGAACTAAAAAGGGAGCATCATAAAGGTTTCTGCTTCTCTCTACACCACTGGAAGTGATTTACTAGAAGTGAATTAATTTTTAATTAATGCACTGAGATGAAGCTGGGATTAGTTAGCCCAGAATTTCTCAAAGTTGTCCATAGATAATGTAGTTGGTCTGTAGCAGGAAGAGTGTGACCAGCAGTTTTAAAGAGGTGATTGTCCCCCTGTACTCAGCACTGGTGAGGCCACACCTTAAATACTGGGTTCACTTTTGGGCCCCTCACTTCAAAATAAAACATTGAGGTGCTAGAGTGGATCCAGAGAAGGACAATGAGGCTAATGACAGGTCTGGAGAATAGGTCTGGTGAGTAGCAGCTGAGGGATCTCAGGTTGTTCAGCCTGGAGAAAAGGAGGCTGGTGGGAGACCTTCTTGGTCTCTCCAAGTCCCTGAAAAGAAGTGCTGTGGGGGTTGGTCTCTTCTTCTAAATAACAAGTGATAGGAAAGAGGAAAAAGCCTCAAGTTGCATCAGGGGAGGTATAGGCTGGATAGGATGAAACAGTTCTTCTCCAAAAGTGTTGTCAAGAGCTGGAACAGGCTGCCCAGGGCAGTGGTGATGTCACCATCCCTGAAAAAAATTAAAAATCTGTGTAGATGTGGTGCTGAGGGACATGGTTTAGCAGCAAACTCAGTAGTGCTCAGTTAATGGTTGGACCTGATGGCCTTAAAGGTCATCATTCTATGATTCTCCAGTTCTGATGTGAGCCCAAATTCTTAGTGGTCACTAAAAAACCAATCTAGGTAGAAAAAAAGTCATCTTGGAAAACTTCAGATAAAATTTATCTACCTTTGTAATCTGAAAATAAGGAGGAGGCTCCACATCACCCCAGCAGTCAGTGTTTTTGTACATCACGAGGTGTTTTACTGGGTACCAGTCAGCTATGACCAGTTCAGACACATTTTGAGCTGGATGGGCCGAGATGCAGGGAGCTGAAGTGTCGTGTCTTGCTCACACACCCAGAGTGTTGCAAGACCTGGGAACAGAACTTTGCTGCTTTTCCCATCCACAAAGAGCAAAGCATATATTTTTCAACCTAGATTACTGTTTTCTTTTACAGATGAAGGAAAACAAAAAATGAGAGAGAAAGAAAACTGGTGACTCATTGCAATTTCTGTGCTGAAACACAGCTGCCCTTGTCACAGGAACATGATTCTTAGAGCCTGCATCCAAAATTGATTGCAAAATAAAAGTGAAACTTTTAAAAACAACCAAGCTAAATGATTATTTTATTTTTTGTTAATATGTATTTGTGAGTGTGGGTCCAGGCTCCAGCCAGGATCAAGGGTAAGAGCTGGAGACCGGAGAGAAACTAAGCTCTTGTGCAATCTTCAGACAAATTTTGCAAACCCACGTGTATTAATTGGCTGGATAAGCTTCAAAATCAGTTTGTGCTTTTTAAAGCTTTGATGCTTCTGGACCTGAATCCTTTAGTATCAGGTCACTATAAGAGCACCCACGCCACTAGACAAAGGGAATGTTGCTTTTTTCTTTTTCTTTTTTTTTTTTCCCCTCTGGCATTACATTGGAAAAGGTGCAATAAGTCACAAAGAATACCAGCATGGTGAATGTGGGACCTCTGAAGATCCAATCCCCTTTCTACAGCAGGATCACCTAGAGTAGATCATAGAATCATAGAATGGTTTGGGTTGAAAAGAACCTTAAAGATCATCTAGTTCAAACCACCTTACTATGGCCAAAGACACCTTCCACTAGACCAGGTTGCTTAAGGCCCTGTCCAGCCTGGCCTTGAACATTTCCAGGGAAGGGGCATCCACAATGTCTCTGGGCAACCTGTTCCAGGGTCTCACCACTCTCACTGTAATGAATTTCTTTCTAATACCCAGTCTTAAGCACATCTACTGATTCCATTTCAGGAAATAAAAGGACTATATACAGGTTTAAATCTACTCCAAAGAGCAAATCTACTCTACACTTGAGTGGTGCAGCCTCTCCATTTTAGGAGAAAACATTCCTTGCTCTGCTGTGACCTTTTTGCTTTCAAAACTCTGAGACCTTACTTGCTGAGTCTGACTTGTTGAATTTTGAATTTCCACCTCCCCAATATTAATAATTTTCTCATTAGCTGAATGCCACACTGTTGCAGATGAACTTACAGCTTGGGGATAAACCTACTTATAGAGGAAGGCTATTTAGGAGTAACATTCACTGAATGGAGAAACGTCTCATAAACCTAAAGCTTGAGCTGCTTCTTGGATAGGAATAGCGTGGTTGGCACTGCACAGTGCCTCAAAGACAAGTGGGGGGAACAGAAGGGAATTAGGGAGAGAAGTGTTTTTGAAGTGGCTTTTACTCCTCCTGAGTAAAATAGAAGGAAGATTTTGCTCTCTGAACCAAACATGACTGATACTTGCAATCTTACTTTCATTTAATCAGCAAGCTCAGGAACAGAAATGTACCGGAGTAGAAGGAGACAGTACAGAGAAAAGGTGGAAGATGGGAGGGATGGAAATGTGACCTGGCTTTTCTTGCAAGCTAATTTTACATTCCCTTAACTATATTTAGTGACATTTCTATTTAATAGACTCTTGAACTGAAATTGTTATTGCTGTTTTCTGAGTAATCTAAATCTCCAAGAGCTGGCCGCTGGTGTTTTTTTGTCTTAGACTTTGTGACCTTCTTCTGTGGGTTTATTTTAGATACAGTGGCATGTCCCAGAGAAAATTCCAAATGGTCCTTAATATATAAAATGTTTCCAGAAAGGAGAAATTCTCAGCAGACTATAAAACTATTTTTCATTCATTGTGTATGGCACAGAAACCACATCTGAGAGGCTTTTGTTTTGCAGTCTTTTTTTTTCTTTCCTTTTTTTTTTTCTCTTTTTTTTTTTTTTTCCAGTAGGAAACCATTGCCCAGTGGGTTAAAAGGAAATAAAGGATAATGGGATTTTTCCAGTAAGGTTGGAGCTGTTTGCAGGGGTTTCCTCCCCACTAGATGTCACTGGAACTGTTTGAAATGTTTGGAACAAACAACCCCAAAATTCCCCACGTTTTGAGCTTTCTTGCAAATGCAAGACTTTGACCAAGTTACTTTTAAGCTCTGCTCTGTCTCAATAAGCCTTGCAATTGAATCTGGATTGATGGATGGTAGATCGAGTGAAGTTCATGTTTTGGCATGGATCTGGGAAAAATGTAGGTGAAACTCGTGAATTTTGGCCTAGTGTTTGAAGATTTTGTTGGGAAACCCAAAGGGAATCAAATAAAACCCTTGGATGCAGTTTCCATTTGCTCTTCAAAACCAGAGCTATATCCTGAAGAAAATGTGTTGTACCTTCTCTGGAGTCAGTAGTGGTCTAGTGCTGGGATGACCACATCATGAAGTGCAGCTGGGGTTTGAGTGGTCATCTAATCCACTATAAATAAAAGGATTTTCTGACAATTTCTGTCATGAAATTTCCCATAGACGTGCTTCTCAGTATTGCCTATGTCCACCCCATGCTGCTAAGGAAAGCAGCTCCTTCTCAGATTATTAGGTCTACTATTAAAATTCTCCCTGTAGTTACAACTGACTACAGGAATCTTCTTCCATTCTTATTCAAAATTCAGTTTAGTGTGATTATGTGGCCATGCATCAAATATGGCAGTATAATATGTCCTTTCATCTACTTGCCATAATACATCCCTTTTAGTGCCACATAAATCCCTGGAAATATTGCTGTCTTCTGCTCTTGAGATTCTTCATGTGCCTCTTTGCCTTACTGCCTTCCTCTTCTATTGTTTCTCCAAGCTGAATTAATTCACTTCCCCCCTCCCCTGTGCCACTGCTCTGCTCTTGCTGCTTCTGCTTCTGAGCAGACATCAGTGAAACAACAGAGCATGAGAGGAGCCAAGAGCAGCCCAGTTGCTGGCACAGAATCCCTCCCAGCAGCACCAGCACCTTGGCTTTCCACTCTCTGGAGGAAGTGGCTGAGTCAAATCTCTCCATCTCCGCCGTTAAAGGTGGTGGGGAGCAGATTCTGGCTGGCCATGCCTGCTGCTGGAGCAATGGCAGATGTCCTCACAGAGCTAAGTTGTAATTGAGGCATTACAGGAGTCAATGTGGTGCTCCTAATCCTCCCAGACCAAAGCAGCACCCCAGAAACGACAACAGGTTTTCTCCTTTGTTGCAGAGGTCTGTGCCTGTGCTGCTGGTGGGACAACTGTGAGTAAGACAGCAGCTCTGCAGCCCTGTCCTGGGTACTAAGAAGCTGATGCATTATTTCCAGTGGCAAACTAACCCATACACATGACAACAAGCCGTATTTATTTACATAGATAAATGCAAGTGAACACCAAATACCATGAAGCTCTCTCCATCCACAAGAATGTCTGCACCAACATTGCTATGTGCTTTCTCTTGATTCAGTGTCCTTTTTGTAACTCTTTCCCTAGCATTAGTTGCATTTTCATCGTATTGGCTTCTCACCTCACTCCAGAAAAGTGATGGAGGAATGAGCCTGCCCATGCCCCATGGAAATGATAGGATCCCACACACCTGTTCAACTACCCTTCTGTGTTCCACAGGACAGATGCTGGCTTTGACCTCTTTAATTAACTGCTAACCTGATTGTACCATTTCAGTGTAACCCTCTAGTAGGCATGCTTGATTTCTGGGGGCAAGCATCCTCTCTGGAGGCATTCAAGGACAGGTTGGACAGGGCCTTGATCAACCTGGTCTAGTGGAAGGTGTCCCTGCCCATTGCAAGGTGGTTTGAACTAGATGATCTTAAAGGTCCCTTCCAACCCAAACCATTCTATGAATCTATGAAGCACAACAAAAAGTTATATTCCCTTTACAACTTCTACTTGAAGTTGCTATTACATTAAACCAGCAAACTTTCAACCTACTCAATATACAGTAAATGGATAAAATGAATTGAAGCTACTTGCCTATTTTTATATGTGCTCCTGAAGACATCCTCCAATTTTTTTTTATGGTTTAATTAAAGCCTCATGGCAATGGAATGCTTCTTTCCACCTACTCTGCCAGTGGTTAAAAATTACAGGGTTTTGAGTACCCTGCATGTCTTTAATTGCTCTGCTGAAGATAAAAGAGCAGTGATAATTTTATCACAACCATTGCAGCAGGCAAAATTAAAGATGCTCCTTGCTCATATGAGATGAGTAAGCTATGAGCAGGGCCACCTCACCCACCTTGCTCCTGCCCCACTCCTTCATCCTACAACCCCACTGTTGATGCCCTTCCATTTCATAGCCTGTTTTGGGGGATATTTCATTCTGCTTTGTGTCCTGACAAGCAGAGGAACTTCCCCACCCTATTTCTTAACTCTGGGAAAAAAAAAATACACAAAAATGTAGAAATCTCTAAATTAAGAAAGTACTGGGAGAGAGCGTTCAGCACAGGACAATGCAGAGGAAGGTTACAAGTATATTAGGATAAGGGCACCACAATTATATGAAGAAGTCTGGAGAGAAAAGATTACATTGTTCTGACAACAACATTTTTCAAACATTTAGACCTTTAATATCATTAATTTAAAGCACAAGATTAAATATTTTATGCAAATATTAGACAACAGCAAAGAGCTCTGCATATTAGGATTTAAAACAAATTGAAAGCATGCAAGACATATTCATTTCTTAAGCAGTTTAGTTAAAAAATCAGTATTGTCTCTATTAGGATTAGCTGACAGTAACTCCTTGTGTTCAAATGGATTTAACATCACTCTGGTTTGTTTTCCAGATATCATTGTCCTCCCATAATCATGGATAAAAGGAAATGCAAAAGGACAGATCAAGTAAAAGAAAAAAAAAAAGAAATAAAATCTTCACATCATAAACACAGAATTATGTTGAAATTTCATTACAAGATGGGATTGCAGCTTCATATACCATGCTTAATCCTTGCACTATAAAAGATGTGTAAAAACCTCCTAATAAATTCCAGCAGACTTTGTGGAAGTTGCATATATTGATTAAAACATCAAGCGCTTACACGCGAACCAATAATGAATGACTTCGTGTTGGAAGATAAAACTTTGTGATATTTAAAATTACAGACTTGAAAGTGAGTAAAATTACCCCTAATTATGCAGAAGGGAGCAACACCTTAGCAGTAAACAAGATAAGCACCTCAAACAGCACTAATAATTTTAATTAACATTTTCTAGTTTCCTTTCACCTCCTTTCAAGGTCATCTGCTACCTTTGCCTGGTACAGCGCTACAGCACAGCGTTAAAAACTTGCATTCCATTGCTAATCACTTTGATAAGCAAAACAGAAAAATGATAAATAAATTAAGTTCCAGACCAATTTTATTTAAAAAATAAGTTTAAAACAATCACTTCATCATCTGAAAATGAGACAAAACTGCTGGGAATGTCTTTGCAGAAGTCATATTCCAGCAGCTGGGATTGAGTCATTTGTTTTGGTTTGGTTTTTTTAGGGCATGATTCTGACCACCAAAGGTGAGATTCTTCCAGGAATTTTGCAGAAACTCCTTCATATTTCAGGTGTAAATGTAAAAAAAAAAAAAAAAAAAAAAAACCAAAAACCAACAACACCCCTTGGATTAGGCCCAAACTGCTGAATATTCAGATCACCATCAAAACTCAAAAGCCTCCTGAAGTGTGAATGCTGGAAATGAAAATTTGGCAAAATGTGATAATCTTGCACAGTCCTCGTGTTGGTTTTGCTTCAGCACCTATTAGTAAATGTGTGGTCAAGAGTTATGGATTTTTACTAAGCCATTCCTTTTCTTTTCTCAAAAGTCCAAAAGTTGGCCAGGAAAAGGGCTTTGTTATATCAGTGGGTTTGTTCCATGCCACAAATTTAATGTACGAGGTCACTTGGAATATAATGTGTAGTGAAAGAATCTCATTAGGCTAAAATGAATGTAAAATGTGTCAATTTGATCCAAATGAGAACTGTAGTAAAACCATGTTTGATGTTCATGTGCAATAAATCTTTAACATTTGTCTGTAAAGTATTAGAGAACCCACAGGGAAATCTCTATTTGTGATAGCTGCACATTTCCAATGATTTTTCCCTATAATCCTTTGTTGACATTTAGCATAAGGGAACAGAGAAGAAGATCCTAAAATGAGAATTATTACTTATTATTCTAAGGTAAACAAGATGGACACTTCACACACAGGGTTTTGAGAAAGACAAAAATTAGGAGCCAATCCTTATACTTCAAGAATAAGTGTAGAGTCCTCTATCTGGGGAGATGAAATACTAGGCACCAGTACAAATTAGGGGTTGACATGGTGGCAAGCAGCTCCACCTTGGACTCCTGGTGGACAGGAAATTATCCATGAGCCATGAACATGCCTTTGTGGCCAAGAAGGCCAATGGCATCCTGGATGCTTTAACAAGAGTGTAGCTAGCAGGTCAAAGTAGGTTCTCCTATGCCCTGGTGAGACTGCATCTGGAGGATTGTGTGCAGTTCTGCACTCTCCAGTTCAAGAGGAATGGGGATATACTAGACAGTGTCCAGTAGAGGCTAAGAGGATGACTGGATGAGGAAAGGCTGAGGGACCTGGGGCTGTTTATCCTGGAAAGGAGAAAACAGAGAGGAGATCTTATTAATGTTTATAAATATCTGAAGGATGAGTGTCAAGAAGAAAGGGCCAGGCTTTTTTCAGTGGTGTCCTGTGGCAAGGATGGAAACTGGAACACAGGAAATTTAACTTCTTTGCTGTGAGGGTGCTGGAGGCCTGGAGCAGGATGCTCAAAGAGGTTGTGGAGTCTCTTGCGACTGTCAAGATCCATCTAGATGCATTCCTTCGTGACTTGTCCTGGGTGATCCTTCTTTGCCACTGGGGCTGGACTCAAAGATCTCCTAAAATCCCTTCTAACCCCTCCATTCAATGATTCTATGATCCTTCCATCAGTAATTCACATCTCAGTCTCTCCTAGGTGACAAAGCAGGACATCTAAAGAGCCCTATCTCATGGTGGTCAACTCAGCATTAAAATGTCTGGTGCCCTCATCCTGCCAGTTGGGTTCTAGTCTGATCCACTCTCACTGTTAATTACTGTTGTATTTCAATTTTCTCTCCAGTATTTGGGTTCAATCATAATAGCTTTATGGTTCAGTGGACCGAAATGATTCCAATGAAAGATATCCAAGATTTCTTCTGGGAGTAATTTACAAAAGACCACAATTTTTTAATTGCTCCTGGTGCTTCATTCTGGATATCTGGAAGAAGAGAAATCAGCCCAGCTCTTTTAGCTGCCATATCAACCATGGCAGAGATGGGGTTTCTGATCTGCCTTGCAGCCCAGCATCACTATTTTGAGGACTGTGCTAGAGCAATGCCATGGTGTTGGCATTTCTGCAGCTCACAATTATTTCACAAGAGAATTATGAGCCATGTGTGCCCTTTAAGAAGGCTCAAGGAATAATAGGTAAAATGTCCTAATCAGGACAAATGGAGCATTTCATTTAACTGGGTGGAAACAATAATTGTTCTAGACACTGGTGAGGCCAAACCTCTAATACTGGGCCAAATTTTTTGGACCCTCACTACAGGAAGGACATCGAGGTGTAAAAATCTGTCTAGAGAAGGGCAAGAAAGATGGTGAAGGGTCCGAAGAACAGGTCTTGAGAGGAATGGCTGAGGCAACTGGGGTTATCTAGCCTGGAGAAGAGGAGGCTGAGGGGAAACCTTCCCACTCTATAACTCCTTGCAAGGAGATTTGAGTGAGATGGGGGTTGGTCTCTTCTCCCAAGGAAAAAGTGACAGGACAAGAGGCAATGGCCCCAAATTGTGCCAGGGGAGGTTTAGGTTGGATAGTTAGGACAATTTTGTTTTCCTGAAAGGGGTCAGGCATTGGAACAGGCTGCCCAGGGAGATGGTGAAGTCACCATCCCTGGAGGTATTCAAAAAATGTGTAGACATGGCACTTTGAGCCATGGTTTAGTGGGCATGGTGGTGTTGGGTTGATAGTTGAACTTAATCATCTTAGAGGTCTTTTCCAACCTTAATGATTGTGTGATTCTCTAACTTTTGCTGAATGACTGAACTTGAAGCACCACAAGATTGCTCCAATATGAGGTCTGGCTCCTGATTATCACAAGGTTTTATTAAAAAACAAAACAACCTTACAACACTTGCATGCCAAAGGTTGCAACACAGGATTTGGCAGGAAGCAAGAAAACTCTCCAGCCTGGGAAAACTCTTTGAGCAAACTTACATCTGTGCTGATTTACGTTTTTATGCCAAAGCAACAGCAGCTTTCTGAAGCCAAGGCATGACTTTATGGTTGTAGTAAACGATACTCACTGGGAAGCTGCACAGCATCAGCCCAGCCATGCCCTGAAAAATCCTCTTCCCCATCTCCCCCACACACATCCCAGCAGTTTTTCTTAATGTTTGTCCACCTCATTGTTGCTGTGCAGACTCTTTATCAATAAATGTGGTGTTCTCAGCCCAGTTTTCTTTGGCTTGCAGTCTGCTTTACAAAACCACTGCATACTTGACAGTTTGCCCTAGTTAAAAATTCTTTGGTCAGAGAAAAGCCCGGAGAATGAAATAGTATCTGGTGTTGTAAAATCTTGACCAGATTCTGAAATATTGCCTAAGCCCCTGTCAACTCAAAGGTGATTTCTCCAGGTCATGGTTTAGAGGGGAATTGATGATACATTCTGCTGACTGCTCTGCCTGCACTAGATCGTTTTCAGGAGTGCACACAGTCAACATTAGCATTCCTCACTTCCCAATCTCTGGTTTTGACAGCACATTTACTTCCATATGTAGATTACAAGCTATACATAAGAAAACCAATCCTGAAAGTAAAAAAACCCCAACATCTTATCTGCCTACTAGTGTTTAATTTCTCCATTTCTATCTGATGGATTATCAACTACTTAATAATCCTGAGAGGAAAAAAAATAATCACCTGAGGCTGAACCCAGTGCTACATCAAACTGGTCACCCAACTATTCATGAAATAGGTTGTCCAGGGAGGTGGTGAAGTCACTATCCCTGGAGATGTTCAAGAAACACGTGGGCATGCTACTTAAGGACATGGTTTAACGGATGTGGTGGTCTTAGGTTGAAGATTGGACTTGATGACCTTGGAGGTCTTTTGCAACTGAAACAATTCTGTGATTCTAGAGTCTATCCCAGCTCTCACAGCTCTTTTTTTTATGGTGTCAGGTGTGTTATCCAGCTTTTACAGCTGAAGAAACTGAGGCACAGGTGGGTGAAAGGTCCACAAGCCAAAGGGGAATTTTGTATCAGATACAAACTCCAGTGGGGTGCCTTTCCTGTCTCAGCACCTTCAGAGGGCCCAAACTCATGGTTGCTCCAAAATGAAAGCCCACCACTCACAATAAAAAGTTTGTTACGATATATATATATATTAATATCTTTTTCTGTTATAATTCCTGGGTCTGAAAATTTAGAGAGTGTAAACATAAAAAAACCTAAAATATTCTCATTATCAGGCCAGGTTAATGAAATAATTTCCATCACTTGAGATTTAAAAAAATAATCTGCTTAAAATTGTACTGAGTATAGAACAGGGTCAAAAAAGGGTAAGATCTTAGGAAAAGTCAGGCTAGATCATCCAGCTGTATAAATTATAAATCATGACATTAAAATATGTTTAATTTCTTTCTGAAACAAGCTCTGACTAGTACAGTTTTGCAGGGCACTTTCCTCAAGGCAGATTACAGCAGACCTGCCCACTCCTTCCTCTGGAGAAACTGAGCTGGCCCTAGTAAGATCAATAACCCTTTCAATTTGGTGGCAAATCATATGGTCTTAATTAGAAAGAAAAAGACCCAGTTCTGCATTTTCCTTATCAACCTCAGGCTGCTTTTTTTTTTTTTTTTTTTTTGTGCTGCAGTGCTACTTTTCTTAAATTCTCAGAGCTTTGCCCAGCTCTTGATGAAGTAGGAATGCCTGAAGGACAAACTGTGCAGACCTTTGGAGCAAGACATCACTGCAAGACTGGTTTGCTTCTGCTTCTTCCCTGATGGTTTGATTGGATTGAGTTGAGTTAGGTTGGGTTAAGTTAATTTGGTTTGGTTGTTCATACTGCATTAAGACTTAAATTCTTAAAGTCTCAGAACTTTTCCCAGCTCTTGATGAGCTAGGAATGCCTGAAGGACAAACTGTGCAGACCTTTGGAGTATGATGTCCTTGCAGGACTGGTTGGCTTGTGCTGTTCCCCTGATGGGTTGGTTTGAATTGAGTTGGGTTGGATTTTATTGTGTTGATTTGGTTTGATTTGGCTCTTCATGCTGGATTAAGACACTCATGATGTTTGAACTCCTGGGTTGATACTAAGAGAAATTTTGTGCTTTCTTTAGGCATTGACTCAGCAAAGCCCCTGCCATAGGAGCAAGGGCAGCACAGACTGACCCAGACACCCCTCCCAATAACATCTCCTGCGGAACTTCCCATGGGAAATTAAACCTGCATCCACTGCAGGAACTCCTCCACGTTGGTGAGATGCTGCTGTCAGAACAAGATGTTCCTGGGGACCAAGATGTGCCTCATTTGGTTTTCTAGACACTGGCACAAATGGATCAGGCACGTTGCTTTTAATATTCTTAATAGTTCTTTTTTCCTCAGCCTCACTTTATTCCCCTCATTGTGAAACTCCTGACAGCCTTTCATCAAATCCTTCTGACAAACGCAAAGAATATCTAAAATGGGCAGTAATAATTTAGCACTGTAATTTTATGGGTATTTTAGAGTTCCTCAGTATTACTATTATTTTATGGAATGATTTTTTTCCTCCTTTCTCCTTGGTCTTTCTTCCTAGGTTCTTCAGTGGAATTAGAGGTGAAATGTATTTCTTGGCTGCTGTTTCATCTTTTGTTCATACAGTTAAATATTGCCCTAGTTAAAGATTGCACGAGGCCCCCACAATAAAATTTTATTGTATTTTTGTATTTATTTTTGGCCCGGATCTGGGGGCCTCTCAGGTCCAGGTCTTGTGTAATTTTATTGCCTTGTGGGTGGAGGAAAGAACAAAAAATGAGGTTTGTGGCCAGAATGTTATCTTTGGCCATACACATCTATTTGGGGGCCTGATTCTGCTCTGGTTCATAAGCGTGGAAATCTCAAGCAGCTTCACTGAAAGCAATGTCCAAGTGATGTAAACCTGATGTAAATTAGGGGAAAATTACCTCCAGGGTAGGTGCAATGTAAGTGTTTTGCTATTTATGATTTAGTTGGGAGCTGTTGACTAGCCTCTCTAAAGATAAGAGCCATCTATAACGCAGTTGTGGGCATCTTTTATTCTTTTTGACTAATGCCTCCTAGTTAAACCAAGGATTAAAACCCATTTATTTACTTTTATTTTTATGAGCTTCTCTGGTTGCAAGTGTCAGAGCTGAGACTACAAAATTCATCAACCTGGGACCCACAGCTGAATTAAGATGAAAAGCACCCTAATCTACCCTACTTCACGTGAAAAAGCTCTTGAATTCAAGTCTTTTAAATGTTCATTTCAACCATAATTAACCTTAAATGTTAATTTCAATCTTTTCATCTAAAAGACTGTTTATGTGGCCACCACTTAGTGAGCTGGAACAGACTCTTTTCAATGATGACTAGTGAAAGGACAGCAGGAAATGGGCATGAACTCGAACCCAGGAGGTTCTGCCTAAACATAAAGGAACATAAAGGAAAACCCTCTTCACTGTGAGGGTGCTGCAGCCTTGGAGCAGGCTGCCCAGGGAGGCTCTGGAAGTCTCCTTATTGAGAGAGCTTCCAACCCCACCTGGAAATTATGATTCTGGGCAAGCTGCTATGGGTGACCCTGCCCTAGCAGGTGAGTTGGATTTGATGTTCTCCAGATATCATAGAATCATATAATCATAGAATCAGTCAGGGTTGGAAGGGACCACAAGGATTACCTAGTTCCAACACCCCTGCCATGGGCAGGGACACCCTACACTAGATCAGGCTGGCCAGAGCCTCATCCAGCCTGGTCTTAAACACCAGGAGGTCGAGGGGGAGGTGATTCTGATGCTGGAGGACACACCAACTGGGGTTTTCCATGAGGCAAAACAACCCAGGGTGAGTCAGCCTGGCGTGGGTCGGCCCAGGGTGAGTCAGCCTGGCGTGGGTCGGCCCGGGGTGAGTCAGCCTAGGGTGGGTCGGCCCGGGGTGAGTCAGCCTAGGGTGGGTCGGCCCGGGGTGAGTCAGCCTGGGGTGGGTCGGCCCGGGGTGAGTCAGCCTGGGGTGGGTCGGCCCGGGGTGAGTCAGCCTAGGGTGGGTCGGCCCGGGGTGAGTCAGCCTGAGGTGAGTCAGCCTAGGGTGGGTCGGCATAGGGAGAGTCAGCCTGGGATGGGTCGGCCTGGGGTGGGTCAGCCTGGGGTCAGGCAGCCTGGGGTGAGTCATCCCAGGGTGGGTAAGCCTGGGGTGAGTCAGCTTGGGGTGAGTCAGCCTGGGGTTAAACAGCCTTCCCCTGGCATCAAGACTTGCTCCCTTAAAAAAAGAGGAGGGTGATTGTTATTGGTGATTCCCTACTGAGGGGAACAGAGGGCCCCATATGTCGGCCAGACCCTGCTCACAGGGAACTTTGTTGTCTCCCAGGAGCTCAAGTTGCTGATGTTACCAGAAGGCTGCCTAGTCTGGTGCAGCCCTCTGACTACTATCCATTAATAATTATGCAGTTAGGGAATGACGATGTTGCAACTAGAACTCCCAGGGCTATCAAGAATGACCTCAAGGTCCTGGGGGATCTAGTGGAGGACTCAGGTGCACAAATAATTTTTTTGTCTATACCCTTAGTTGCAGGAGGGAATATGAGAAGGAACAGGTCAGCAGCGGTAGTCAACAAGTGGCTTACAGGTTGGTGCAGTCAGAAGAATTTTGGCTTTTTTGATCTTGAAAAACTTTCTACTGCACCAGGTCAGCTGGTAACAGATGGAGTACATCTGTCCCAGAGGAGGGGAAAGGTCACAGTACATGAGAATGACCTGTCCCCCAAAGGTAAAAAGATTCTGGGAAGGGAATTAGCAAGTCTCATTGACAGGGCTTTAAACTAGCTTCGAAGGGGGAAGGGGCTGAAACCAGTCCCCCAGACAGGAGTCTGAGGGTGGTAAGCTGGAGTCAGGGGCAAAACCAGCAGCCCAGCTGAAGTGCATGTACACTAATGCACGAAGTATGGGCAACAAACATGAGGAGCTGGAAGCCTTGTTGCAGCAGGAAAGATATGATGTAGTTGCCATCACGGAGACATGGTGGGATGACTCGCATGACTGGAGCGCTGCAATTGACGGCTACAGGCTATTCAGGAGAGACAGGCAGGGAAGAAGGGGTGGAGGGGTGGCCCTGTACATCAGGGAGGCTCTTGATGCCATTGAGCTAGAGATCAGGGATGATCGGGTTGAGTGCGTGTGGGTAAGAATTAGAGGGAAGACCAGCAGGGCAGACATGCTGGTTGGAGTCTGTTATAGACCACCCAACCAGGAGGATGATCTTGATGAAGCCTTCTATAGGCAGCTTAAGGCTGTCTCAAGATCGCCTAACCTTGTTCTCGTGGGAGACTTCAACCTGCCTGATATCTGCTGGGATCACAACATAGCAGAGAGGAGGCAGTCTAGGAGGTTCTTAGAGTGCATGGAGGACAGCTTCTTATCCCAGGTGCTGCGCGAGCCTACCAGGGGTAAGGCTATGCTTGACCTCCTCTTCACCAACAGGGAAGGGCTGGTGGGTGATGTGGTGGTCGGAGGGTGTTTAGGCACCAGTGACCACAGGATAATTGAGTTTTCAGTATTCAGCCAAGCCAAGAGGGGGAACAAGAAGACCTCCACTCTGGACTTCCGGAGGGCGGACTTCAGGCTACTCAAGGAACTAACTCAGAAGGTTCCTTGGGAAACAGCCCTTAAAAACAAAGGGGTTCAGGAGAGCTGGACCTACTTCAAGAAAGAACTCTTGAAGGCGCAGGAACAGGCTGTGCCAGTGTGCCGGAAGTGTAGGGTGTCCCTGCCCATGGCAGGGGGGTTGGAACTAGATGATCCTTGTGGTCCCTTCCAACCCTGACTGATTCTATGATTCTATGATTCTAAGATGAGCCGCCGGGGCAGACGGCCAGCCTGGTTGGGTAATGAACTTCTAAAGGAACTAAGGGAAAAAAAGAGGGTGTATTATCTTTGGAAAAAAGGGGAGGCAACCCATGGAATGTTTAGGGATGTTGCTAGGTCTTGTAGGAAGAAAATTAGGGAGGCAAAAGCACATTTGGAGCTCAGACTGGCCTCTGCTGTGAAGGACAACAAAAAGTCCTTCTATAAATATATTAATAGCAAGAGGAAGGGCAAGGAGAAGCTCCACTCCTTGGTGGGCATGGAGGGGAATATTGTAACAAAGGATGAGGAAAAGGCAGAGGTGCTTAACACCTTCTTTACCTCAATTTTTACTAGCAGGACAGAACGGCTTCCAGACAGCTGGCCTGCAGAGCTGGCAGAAGGAGCCAGGGAGCAGCATAGTTTTCCCCTGTTCCAGGATGGGAGAATTAGAGATCTTCTCAGCCGCTTGGACCCCCACAAGTCCATGGGACCGGATGGGATCCATCCTAGGGTGCTGAGGGAGCTGGCGGATGAGCTGTCCAGGCCGCTCTCCATCATTTTTCAGCAGTCCTGGCTCACTGGAGAGGTCCCAGAAGACTGGAAGCTGGCCAACGTGGTGCCCATCCATAAGAAGGGCCAGTTGGAAGAGCCGGGGAATTATAGGCCTGTCAGCCTGACCTCAGTGCCAGGCAAGATTATGGAGCGGGTCATCTCGAGTGCGATCACACAGCACTTACAGGATGACCAGGGGCTCAGGCCCAGCCAGCATGGATTTAGGAGGGGCAGGTCCTGCCTGACCAACCTGATCTCCTTCTATGATCAGGTGACCCGCCTGGTGGACGTGGGGAGGCCTGTGGATGTGGTCTACCTGGACCTCAGCAAGGCCTTTGACACAGTCCCCCACAGCAAACTCCTGGCCAAGCTGGCAGCCCATGGCTTGGACAGGAGCACACTGCGTTGGGTTAGGAACTGGCTGGAGGGCCGAGCCCAGAGAGTGGTGGTGAATGGTGCCACATCCAGCTGGCGGCCTGTCACTAGTGGTGTGCCCCAAGGATCAGTGCTGGGCCCCATGCTTTTCAACATCTTTATTGATGATCTGGATCAGGGCATTGAGTCCATCATCAGTAAATTTGCAGATGACACCAAGCTGGGGGCAGGAGTTGATCTGCTGGAGGGCAGAGAGGCTTTGCAGAGAGACCTCGACAGGCTGGACAGATGGGCAGAGTCCAATGGCATGAGATTTAACACATCCAAGTGCCGGGTTCTGCACATTGGCCATAACAACCCCAGGCAGCGCTACAGGCTGGGGTCAGAGTGGCTGGAGAGCGGCCAGGCTGAGAGGGACCTGGGGGTGCTGGCTGATGGGAAGCTGAACATGAGCCAGCAGTGTGCCCAGGCAGCCAAGAGGGCCAACCGCATCCTGGCCTGCATTAGGAATAGTATGGCCAGCAGGAGCAGGGAGGTCATTGTGCCCCTGTACTCTGCTTTGGTTAGGCCGCACCTTGAGTACTGTGTCCAGTTCTGGGCCCCTCAGTTTAAGAAGGACATCGAGACACTTGAACGTGTCCAGAGAAGGGCAACAAGGCTGGTGAGAGGCCTTGAGCACAAGCCCTATGAGGAGAGGCTGAGGGAGCTGGGGCTGTTTAGCCTGGAGAAGAGGAGGCTCAGGGGAGACCTCATTGCTCTCTACAACTACCTGAAGGGTGGTTGTAGCCAGGAAGGGGTTGGCCTCTTCTCCCTAGCAACCAGCACCAGAACAAGGGGACACAGTCTCAAGCTGCACCAGGGGAAGTTTAGGCTGGAGGTGAGGAGAAAGTTCTTCACCGAGAGAGTGATTCGTCATTGGAATGGGCTGCCCGGGGAGGTGGTTGAGTCTCCATCCCTGGAGGCGTTCAGGAGGGGACTGGATGTGGCACTTGGTGCCATGGTCTAGTCGTGAGGTTATGGTTACAGGTTGGACTCGATGATCTTCAAGGTCTCTTCCAACCTTGGTAATTCTATTCTAAGTGACTGGAAGGCCAGGCCCAGAGAGTGGTGGTGAATGGTACCTCCAGGGACGGGGCCTCAACCACCTCCCTGGATAACCCATTCCAGGGCTTCACCACTCTCATGGGGAAGAACTTCCTCCTCACATCCAGCCTGAATCTCCCCATCTCCAGCTTCATTCCATTCCCCCTAGTCCTATCACTACCTGAGATCCTGAGAAGTCCCTCCCCAGCCTTCCTGTAGGCCCCTTCAGATACTGGAAGGCCGCAATGAGGTCACCTTGGAGCCTTCTCTTCTCCAGACTGAACAGCCCCAACTCCTTCAGTCTGTCCTCATAGGAGAGGTGCTCCAGCCCTCTGATCATCCTCGTGGCCCTTCTCTGGACACGTTCCAGCACATCTACATCCCTCCTGTAATAGGGGCTCCAGAACTGGAGGCAGTACTCCAGGTGGGGTCTCACCAGAGCCGAGTAGAGGGGGAGAATCACCTCCCTTGACCTGCTGGCCACACTTCTCCTGATGCAGCCCAGGATCTGATTGGCTTTCCAGGCTGCAAGTGCACATTGAGAGCTCATGTTGAGCTTCTCGTCCACCAACACCCCCAAGTCTCTCTCCTCAGGGCTGCTCTCCAGCCAGGCCCTGTCCAGCCTGGATTTGTGCCTGGGATTGCCTTGACCCAGATGCAGGACCCTGCACTTGGTCTTGTTGAAGCTCATGAGGTTAGCTTGTGCCCACCTCTCTAGCCTGTCCAGGTCCCTCTGGATGGCATCCCTTCCCTCCAGCGTGTCCACTGCACCACACAGCTTGGTGTCGTCAGCAAACTTGCTGAGGGTGCACTCGATGCCACTGTCCATGTCACCCACAAAGATGTTGAACAAGACAGGTCCCAGGACTGATCCCTGAGGGACTCCGCTTGTCACTGGCCTCCACTGGGACATGGACCCACTGACAGCCACTCTTTGGGTGTGGCCATCAAGCCAGTTCTTTATCCATCTAGTGGTCCATCCATCAAACCCACGTGTCACCAGCTTGGAGACCAGGAGGTGGTGCGGGACAGTGTCGAAGGCTTTGCTCAAGTCCAGGTAAACGACATCAGTTGCTTGCCCCTCATCTATTAATGCTGTCACCTGCTCATAGAAGGCCACCAGGTTTGTCAGGCAGGATTTGCCCTTGGCAAAGCCATGCTGACTGTTCCAAATCACCTCTTCACTGTTCTTCTGAGTCATTAGTGCCTCCAGGAGGACCTGCTCCATGATCTTTCTGGGCACAGAGGTGAGACTGACTGGCCTGTAGTTCCCTGGTTCCTCCTTCTTACCCTTTTTGAAAATGGGAGCAATGTTTCCCCTTTTCCAGTCACTTCCAACTCCCAGCATGCTAGGTTTCTGTAATTCTGTGGTTGCTCATCCTCTGGTGTCTTCCCTGTGTGTTCAGCTGCTCACCAACATGGCTCATGACCGTTGCATCCTGTGCTCCTTCCTGCTTGGTTTGTTTCCATCACCACAGCCTCTTTCCTCCCCCAAACCTGTCTCCTCCTCACTGCTTAGCACATTTCTTCATGTCAGGTCTTTGGCTTGAAATGACTTCTCCTGTGAGCCAAACCTTCTTATTCTACACTTTAAAATCCTTATGAAATTTGGCTTGCCTTCCAAAGTTAAGCCTCAGCTCCCTTGTTACTCTTCCAAATATAAAACATTTTTATTGCATTAAGCCATGCTGAAAAGAAAAAAGAAAGAGAGGAGCAGAGAAGAAAGGAAATCCCTGCACCCAATGTGAAGGAAGTGGCATTACATAGCAGCATATCACATGTCTTTTTGTTTTGTCTTGGTATCATCTCATTTGCACATGCTTTGCTCTTGCTATCGCTACTCCTGCTTGAGTATCTCACGCAATGAAAAATCCCATTTCACTCAAAATGAAAGGAGCTGTTTCCAGACTGAACTGGAAAATGGGAAAACTCATAGTCACAGAGTCCCAGCATGATGAGGGTTAGAATGGACCTCTAGAAATCATCCAGTCCAAACCTTCTGCTAAAGCAGGGTCACTCACAGTACAGGATCACAATGTTCAGGTGGGTTTGGAATCTCTACAGAGAAGGAGACTCCACAACCTCTCTGGGCAGCCTGCTCCAGGGCTCTGACATCCTCGCAGCAAGTAAAAAAATACAACAAACAGTGAAGAACTGGGTTTCAGGCTGACCATTGCTCCTTGTCCTGTCACTGTGCACCACTGACAAAACAGAGGTCCTTTAGCTCTTGCTGGGCATTGAGAATATCCTCTCTCAGGTTGCTTTACTCCAGGCTCAGCAACATCGGGTGCCTTAGCCTTTCCTCCTCACAGACATGCTCCAGTCTCCTCAGCATCTTTGTAGATTCCTCTGGACTCTCTCCAGTAGCTCTTCATCTCATCCCACTATTGATCATTCTGCATCACTTCTTAAAGAGAAAACTGTTTTCTAGGGAGCTCCCTTAGTACCATTCAATTCCACCAAACTTCATTTTCCTATACAACCTGCACAACCTTTGAAATTTGCCATTTCAAACTCTGTTTTCCCCCATGTTTGCATTTAATTCATTATTTCAAATGTAACTTTAATAATTTCAGCATAGAAATGTCCTAATATCCCCAATAATGGCTCTTGTCACTTGAATTATTAAAATCCACATTAGGAATTCACTTGCCTGCTTGTGCATTATTTGCATTATAGATTGTGGGCATGTCTCAGTCTAAATATACATTCAGATATACATAAATTTATAGACACACACATATATATATTTAAGCAAATATAGTCAGTTTTAAGTGATCCTGCCTGATTTGAAAGCATGAAGTAAATGCCAGAGCCACTAATGATAAATAAAATCCTAACACTTCAAAATGAAAAGCTCCGAACTTCCAGCTTTAAACAAATCCTTATTGTATAGCAGAAGGAATTCCTCAGAAAGTGTTCCCAACATTCAGAGAATGCTTTTAGGACATCCAGCATTAACATAATTTTTTCGACTGGGGTTCTCACAGGACATCTGATGAAGTCTCTACCCTTAATTTCAATTGCGTAGGCTGCATTCTTAATTAACAACTGTACAAATGGATTTTATGCCATGCCAAAAGAAATCCGAGTTCATTAGTTATAAAACCTTTTAAAAATTGATGTAAATATGTGAATTCTTTAAAAGTTTGAATGAAGAGTCCTCATTTTATCTTGGGTAGCTTTTTATCTAGAGAATAATGAAGTCAATACAAATCAAGATAATCTATTTTACTTTTATCACTTTTCCTTTCCTCTCTTACTTTGTCTTTCTTTCTTCTTTCTATCTTTCTTTTTTTCCTTTCCTTCATTTGTTTTATTATTTGTTTTCTTTCTCTTCCTTTCTCTTTCCTTCTTTCTTTCTTTCTCTTTCTTTCTTTCTTTCTTTCTTTCTTTCTTTCTTTCTTTCTTTCTTTCTTTCTTTCTTTCTTTCTTTCTTTCTTTCTATCTTTTTCTTTTTTTTTCTTTCTTTCTTTCTTTCTTTCTTTCTTTCTTTCTTTCTTTCTTTCTTTCTTTCTTTCTTTCTTTCTTTCTTTCTTTCTCTCTTTCTCTCTTTCTCTCTTTCTTTCTTTCTTTCTTTCTTTCTTTCTTTCTTTCTTTCTTTCTTTCTTTCTTTCTTTCTTTCTTTCTTTCTTTCTTTCTTTCTTTCTCTCTTTCTCTCTTTCTCTCTTTCTCTCTTTCTTTCTTTCTTTCTTTCTTTCTTTCTTTCTTTCTTTCTTTCTTTCTTTCTTTCTTTCTTTCTTTCTTTCTTTCTTTCTTTCTTTCTTTCTTTCTTTCTTTCTTTCTTTCCTTCTTTCTTTCTCTCTCTCTTTCTCTCTCCCTTTCTCTCTCCCTTTCTCCCTCCCTTTCTCCCTCCCTTCCTTCCTCCCTTCCTTCCTCCCTTCCTTCCTCCCTTCCTTCCTCCCTTCCTTCCTCCCTTCCTTCCTCCCTTCCTTCCTCCCTTCCTTCCTCCCTTCCTTCCTTCCTTCCTTCCTTCCTTCCTTTCTTCCTTCCTTCCTTTCTTTCTTCCTTTCTTTCTTTCTTCCTTTCTTTCTTTCTTCCTTCCTTCCTTTCTTCTTTTCTTCCTTTCTTTCTTTCTTTCTTTCTTTCTTTCTTTCTTTCTTTCTTTCTTTCTTTCTTTCTTTCTTTCTTTCTTTCTTTCTTTCTTTCTTTCTTTCTTTCTTTCTTTCTTTCTTTCTTTCTTTCTTTCCTTCTTTCCTTCTTTCTTTCCTTCTTTCTTTCCTTCTTTCCTTCTTTCTTTCCTTCTTTCTTTCTTTCTTTCTTTCTTTCTTTCTTTCTTTCTTTCTTTCTTTCTTTCTTTCTTTCTTTCTTTCTTTCTTTCTTTCTTTCTTTCTTTCTTTCTTTCTTTCTTTCTTTCTTTCTCTTTCTTTCTTTCTTTCTTTCTTTCTTTCTTTCTTTCTTTCTTTCTTTCTTTCTTTCTTTCTTTCTTTCTTTCTTTCTTTCTTTCTTTCATTTTCTTTCTTTCTTCATTTCTTCCTTTCCCTCTTTCTTCCTTTCCTTTCATCTCTCTCCTTCTCTCTATCTTTCTTTTTCCCTTGCTCTCTTTTCTTCCTCTATTTTTCCTTATTGATGTCAAATGGAGCTGAAGGGACTCAAAGACTGTGGGGATTTTGTCTCTATGTCATGACCCTTTAAATTCATTTGTATCTAAACTGTGAATAAAATTAGAGGGGGAAATGCACTGACCCATTTGCACTGGATGGCATAAATATAAGTTTATATATCTTTTAACCATTCTTTGTATTAAAACTCAATCACATCATCTTGAGCCAGTAGTCTTAGTGGAAATCTGTCAAACTAACTTTGGAGGAAACACTCTAGATGTCACTTAAAGAAATATGTGCCCTATTGATTTTTATTTTAAAATCTGAGAGTTGTTAATTAAAATGCTTTTCCATAACTTGACAAGACTTCAAATAGGGAATGGGAATCTTTGAGAGGCTTGTTTAACTTTACAAATTGCAAAGCCTGTGTTTCACTGCCTGTTCATCTGGCTGCCAGGGACCTTTGCTCTTCCATGGTTGGCAGCTGGGAAGTTTTGCTTTACCTTTTGAATCTGTGGCATCAGCCTTATACCATCTGTGGTTGTGCAAAATACCACCCATGGTCTTAAAAATTATGGGAATGAAAGGTTGGCACTGAAGTTAGCTTTCCTATGCTGTGAATTAATTCTTGCTCCCAGTTTATGCTACTGCCATTGGGGAGAAGCATCCAGGCTGTGCCCCATGAGCAGCCCTGTCCAAGAGCTTTCATACTCAGGTTTCTGGTAAGGAAAAAGTGGAATTGAAACAATGATTTAAATACGAAAAAAATTCTTTGCTGTGAGGGTGCTGGAGCCCTGGAACAGGCTGCTCAGAGAGGTTGTGGTGTCTCCTTCTCTGGAGAGATTCAAAATCGACCTGAACACTGGGATCCTGGCCAACCTGCCGTGGGTGATCCTGTTTCTGTTTTAACAGAGATGTTGGACTAGATGATCTCCAGAGGTCCCTTCCAATCCACTACCATTCTGTGATTCTGCAATTGTATATATCCACTGAGCATTCAAGCCCAGATTATATCCTGGTATTCAAGCAAAATGTAAATTAAACAATTACTAAAACAACCTACACAAGGAACCTCTGTTTCTTTCCATCCTCTTCAGTGGTTTGTGCTTTTGAATGTCTCCCTATCATGGAGTCCTGTTTGAGTATGGCAGCAGGGGTGTTGAAATACCACATGAATAACTGTGGAGGTGCTTGTGACATTTATACCACAAGCTGAAGCAGGAAGCACCAGAAGTCTCACAGGATGGACATTCTCATGAGTTTCCAACACTACTTGGCACAGTGTAGAAATTACCCTGACTTTTGACAAGCATCTGATTTCCTCTTTTTGAGGAGCAGGGTTCATACAACAAAACCACTCTACCTTTTGAGATTTGCCCATGACTACATCCCATAGATCATGAAAAAAATATGTAATTGAATATTTGGTGTTAGAAACACACCAGATTGGAAAGAACGTTGACTATCCATCAGCTTTAACCTTCACCTTATCCCAAATTCAGCTACCTAGTCATCAACTCAATGCAGGAGAAAGCTTTAGGGAGCAGGGTGATTCATCAGAAAGTTCAGGCAAACAGACTTCTCCACATACACAAACTTCTTTAACTGGACTGTTTTACTATTTGAAATTTCTGAGCACATTTATAAAGCTTACCATGAGAAACGAGCCAGAAGGAATCACTGACTTTAATGCTTTTAGGAAGCAGGCAATTGTAAATTTGCCTTAACAAGGTCCAGCAGTGCTGCTGGTGTTGGAGGAAAATCTGGCATTAAGAACTTCACCATGATCGACTTTGAGACTTGGGGTTTAAGGGGTTTTCTGCTTGTTTGTTTGTGTTTTGGGTTTCTTTGGGGTTTTCTCCTTTGGTTTGTTTGGTTGGTTGGTGGTTTGTTTTTTTTTTCCTGGTTGGTTTGTTTTGTTTTGTGCTTGTTCAGAGAGGTTGTTTGTTATTTGCTTTATTTATTTTTTTTAACTTGTCCTAGCAGAAAGTTTGAGGAAAATTCAGAGACATTTCATCACCAAAAAAAGCCAAGCAAACCACTGTGGACCTGCAGAGAGCACAAAGCCCTGGGAGCAGCATTCCACTTCTTAGAAAACAAGAAAATAGTAGGGATGGAGGAGACATGTAGACTGTGATCTACATTATCCCAAATGACTTTGATTTGGGATGATTTGAACTAAAATTTGACTGCCCAGAAAGGTTGTGAGTGATGGAGGTCTGGAGCAGGCTGCTTAGAGAGGTTGTGAAGTCATCTTCTCTGCAGACATTCCAAATCCACCTCGATGTTGTGATCCTGGGCAACCTGCTCTGGGTGACCCTGCTTTATCAGAGGGAATTAAACTAGATCATCTCCAGAGGTCCCATCCACTGTTAGTTTTCCATAACCACATCTTCTGGCTTTCACTTTATTTAATATTTTAGTGATTTTACAGGATACTGAACAATCAACAAAATCTTTATATTTTTTTATTTTCTCTCCCTTCCCCCCCCCCCTTTTTTTTCAGTATAAAACATATATGACACAAGCCATGTCCCTCTCAAAGTATAGTAGGATGCTTCACTCAGAGCACACTTCAGCCTGCATTTATATCATCCAGCTTTAAGACCTCTAACTTAAATTAAATTAAGTGCCATAAAAGCAGAGATGCTGTGTGGTCCCAAAAGAAGGAAATCCACTTTTATAACACTTGAAACATTGCTTTCAAAGAATGGCAAAAGGAATCACAGAATAGCAGGGGTTGGAATGGTCCTCTGGAGATCATCAAGTCCAACCCACCGCTGTCGAAGCAGGATCACCTAGAGAAGGTCACAGAAGAACATATCCAGGCAGGTCTGGAATGTCTCCAGAGATGGAGACTCCACCACCTCTCTGGGCAGCCTGTTCCAGTGCTCCATCACCATTACATTAAAGAAGTTTCTCCTTCTCCTTATGTTCAAGTTTTCTCCCATTACCCCTTGTCCTGTTACTGATGACCACTGGAAAAAAAGACTGGCCCAATCCTCCTGACACCCACCCTTTAAGGATTTATAGACATTTATGAGATCTCCCCCTCAGTCTCTCTTTTCCAGATGAAAAAGACACAATTTTCTCAATCGTTCCTCATAAGAGTGATGCTCCAGTCCCTTCATTGTCTTTGTCACCCTTCTTCAAGATGGCAGACAGATTCATAAACTCACAATCCAAGCACCAACTCCACACAGCCCACCCCATCTCTCCTGAAATCTCTGCTCTGCAAATGAAACCACAGAGTGTTTGCTAAGCAGATGTTCAGCCCCTTGTTTGTAGTAGCATACCAGCTTTCACGCCAGCTCCATGGTCAACCCAGAAGTTAAAAAACAAAGCAGTTGTTCTACAGAAGAATTCACAGGAATGGACACAAACAGTCCTGTCTAATTGATAGTTTTATGAGACTGAACTCTGTAGATTTTTTATTTTTCATGTCATCCCTCCAGATCCAGTTTATGTGCACATTTGAACAATGACTTCATATCCTCCCCAAACAGAGATTCTGGGATTCAGTCTCGTCATTTGGCCAACGCAAACCCCCAAGTGCCAAGAATTTTTGGTTGAGTTTTGCTTTGTGTTTGTCCTATACTCCTTCGTTTACAGGATTCCTAGTCAAACCAGTCAGTCAGTGGAACCATTCCAGTTTGCACCAGAGGAAGATGTGGAAAGCCCTCAAACATATTGGAAAATGGAGCATTTTTGTTATCTGTCTCTCGTGGTGCAGATTCCAACTACAAATATTAGGTATTTATCTGCTGTAAATCAATGAATTTAAGGGAATGTTTGGTGGCTTGGTGTTTGCTTTGTGGGCCATCTTCATCAGCAAACCAGGAGATGGCTCCTTGAAAACACTTTTTCACAAAGTGATTCTTTTTGTTTGCATCATAACCCGCAGCTCCTAAAACAGCTCGGATTTTATGAATTTTTTAGGGACTACTTTTCAAGCAGAACCAGTTCCCTGAAGATACATCCTGGCTCTGAACAGATTCTATTGTATTATGTGAGATACAGTCCACTAAACCCAAATTCTCTTTAAGGTGGTTTTCTCCCTGTTTATGCAGGCATGCAACCAAAATGTCTCATTATGAAGCTTATGGGTTATCTTCCACACTATTTGGCTTCTAGTTGGTAAGATGTCTGTGGAACACTCCTCTTCCTTCCAGCATGGAGTTTGTTCATAAACTGGAGATTCTACAGAGCGTTTTGCAGTCAGGTGGGTGGCCAGGTTTCTCCTAGGGCTTAAGGATTCCTGTATGTTCTTCTGCCTGTGGAGGGTATTGCTGAAGGGAAAGGTGATGGAGCTGCACAGGGTCCATGGGTATTATGGATGTATTAGCATGGCATTAAAACTGAGATAATTAGGATGAAGGACATGAATGATAGAATGCATCTGGGAAGGAAAAATATCTTGGAAAATATTCAGTTTGACTCATTTGAACATGCTTGTCATTTATTGTGTTGTCTTTAACAGAGCTTAAAAATTCATTTTTCTTTACCAAAACCATTCCATGCCCAACAGGGAACCACAACCTCTCTATTTTTCTTCCTAAACCGCTGGGAAGTGTTTTGATAAGCTTCTAAACATCTACATTTCTCACAGTAATTTTTTCCCCATGTATACATGTGAAAGAAAGACAGAGGAACCAAAATAGATGGCATGATGATACCAGCAGTTAAGCAGGCTAGGCCAAGGCTTTTGCTCAGACGAATTTGTTTTACCTGAGTGCGTATTGAAGAGAAAAGGAAGGATTTTGAGGACAGGAAAAGAGAACATGATGTGTTCAGTTTTGGACCTCTCACTTCAAGAACATTGAGGTGCTGGAGCAGGTCCAGAGAAGGGCAACAAAACTGGCACAGGGTTTGAAGAACAGCTCTGGTGAGGAGTAGCTGAGGGAACAGGGTTTGTTCAGCCTGGACAAAGTGAGGCAGAGGGGAGACTTTCTGGCTTTCTATAAATCCCTGACAGGAGGTTGTAGCCAGATGGAGTTGGTCTTTTCTTCCAAGGAACAAGTTACAAGACAAGAGGAAATGGCCTCAAGTAGCACTGGGGGAGGTTTAGGTTGAACATGAGGAACAATTTCTCCCCCAAAGGCTAATAGTCCTCAAATATGCTTCCCAGGGCAGTTGTAGAATCCCCATCCCTGGAGGGATTTCAAAGCCATGTAAATGTGCTTCTGAGGGACATGGTTTAGTGGTGATCTGGCAGTGCTGGGTTAATGTTTGAACAGGGTGATCTTAAAGGTATTTTCCAACCTAAATGATTCTGTGATTCTACAACACTAGCAGAGCCAATGTGATTACCAGGGCTGCACTTAGGACAACCACCACAGCCCAGCAATCCATGTCACACCAATCATTGTGGATCCATGAGGTGGTAACACCTGGTGAACATGACTGATCCCAGAGATATTCAAACCGATAACCCTGAGGTGAAGATCTTCACAGCCTCTCAACATTTCCTCAGAGTGTCTGGGTTGATATTTTAGTTCCCAGCTCCCCAGCCCCCTTCCAGCTATAAATAAAAATCTGCTTTGTGAAATACAGCTTATATTTTATCACAAGGAGTAACTGTCCTACCAAACTGGTGTCTATTTTTTCCTTAATTAATTAAGGTACCTGCCAGTTTTGACAAGAGATATGCGGTACGGCTATAGGATATATCTCACTGTAATGAACTCTATTTGGGTCCAAACATCATAAATACAGGCTGTCAGGACTTTTAGATCTGTAAGCTGCATAGATTTCTAACAAGTACAAGTTGCCTATTTATTCTTGCCATTCATTTAACAAAAAAACCCAAAACAATTAAAAAGATGAGAAAAAAAACCCAAAATCATTTTTAAGGGATGTTGAAATTTTTGTTGAAAACAAAAATAAAATATATGGAAAGCAATCTTTTTTTTTTTTTTTTTTAATGAGAGTTAAAATTTTTGGTGAAATCCAAAAAGATTATAAGAAAAGCGAAGTTATTGTTTTAAGAGAGGTTAAAAATTTGAGAGGCTGACATTTTTGTTGAAAATTTAATAAGAAAAATCACATTAATACAAAAGTTATTATTAAAAAAAGAAGAAGAAGTTGAAATCTCAAACAAAATTATTTTTTAAGAGCATCTGACATCTCAGTTTTGGCCATGAATGCTTTGGAATATTAATCTGATCAACCAGTAAGTTGCTTACCCTAAAAAATGACTCCCTAAAGCAGAATCCCTTATTGCAAATGGAGCAAGGAGTTATCACAGAACAGCAAAGTTTCCCTTCTTTTATTTACCCTCTTTATGTCATGTCTCAAATTGGCACAAGAGCCAGGGTGACTCAAGAGAGTTAAGAGAGCCTGGCCACCAGAGACTTTTAATTTATTGATGGCTCTTGCCCTACTGTAGAGTCACGGCGGCTTTTGGAGTGTAATGGTTGAAACAGATGTTTGACACCACAGCACCTCTTCATAACTTCACTCTTCAAAAACAGTTTTACAAGTGCTTGCTCGCGTTGGTTCCCATTCAGCACAGGAAACTGAGGTCATGGTGAAACATGAGGCCCGGGCAAGAGCTTGAACTCATGTGCACTGCAGCTGGGTCTGTGTCTTCTGAGCACGTTAGCAATTCATTGAGCAGGCATAATTTTCAGCTTATGGACAAAAGAATAAAAGTGTTGACACCCTGATTGTAACATCTGCGAGGGGAAAAAAATATGAGCCCTTGGCTGAACGTATGAAGGATGGAGGTTTCCTTATGCTTAATTGTGTTAATTATCAGATGTGAGTATTTTCAAGGCGGAAAATTCCCTCAGGTTGCTGCATCAACACTGAGAATTTAGTTTCTGGACCAAAATTTTCTTAGTATTTCTTAGAAACAATGCATTTTACAGCAAGTGACTTTTCTGATATGCTGAGGTGTATTTTTTCCTAGATGATTATTCTAACACATGCTCATCTCTGAATATGTCCAAAAAAGCCTTTCCAGACATACGAGTAATTTGGTAGCTTATTTTAATAAAGATAAGAGAAGCTTGAAGAAAGACAAAGCAAATTTGAGTAAAGAAAACCCAGGTTTCAATAAAGAAAAATATAAGTTGTGATAAAGAAAAAAATAAGTTTTTATAAAGACAAGATTTGATAAAGATAAGTTTCTGTTACTTTCCATTATCTTACCTGGGAAAAAAATAAAGGCATTTAGGTATTGATGTTTGGTACCCAGTCTGGACAATGGTAGCACCAGCGTGAGGAAGGTGATGTGTGAGTGGTTGCAAATCCCATATCAGAAGCTTTTCTCCTACTGTAAGTTCAGCTTCTTTCCAGTACAAGAGCCCTGAAGATTATTCCAACACCTCTGTGAAAACTAATACCTGCCTGCAGAATGCTGCTGCTCATCTCCCAGCATCAACATGTGTGCTCTGAACTTTCTGCAGCTTTGCTCACTGTCTTCCATGGGCCTTCACATATAATCATATTTCTGACCTTGATCTTAATTAAACTCATCCCTTCAGTGACTCAGTGGCATGTTCTGAAAGGAAATGTGATTGTATCTTTTATGTACACAGAATAAAATTATGGTTTAAGATGCTAAAATAGTGTCAGCAGTGTTAAAAAAATTAAGGTTTCAACAGTTACATGATACCAGAATTTCCAACACTCAGTTTGTTCAGAGACGTAACCATGAGTTTGGACTGGACAACCAACTTCCACCCACCTCTCAAGTCTTTCTAATGCAAGGAGTTGGTGGATTTGGCCATGGAAAACCATGTATTTGCTATGCTGCTCTTCAGAAGTACAGTTAAAGAGCCATCAATTTCCTGCCCTAGATCCTCAAAAATAAAGGCCACACAAAATAAATGTATCTAATTCCTCCAGGTGGTTGTAAAAGCTTTTGTCAGAAACAGAAAGTGGTCTGTCTCATGAAAATCCTTTAAACTCCTAGAAATCCATATTTTTTGTCTTTCCCTGTCTATTTCTGCTGTAAAAACATGCACTATTAGGAGTCAAATATCTTTTATAGCACAATACCCTGAATATTTTCAGGAAAACATCTTTCATGGATGATCCGCTAGCAGCAGAAACTGGGGCAGTAAAATTTTTCACTTTGAGGGTGGCAAAGCACTGGATCAGGTTGCCCAGAGAGCTTGTGGAATGTCCTTCTCTGGAGGCATTCAAAACCCACCTGGGCCTGTTCTTGTGTGACTTACTCTAGGCGATACTACTCTAGCAGAGGGCATGGACTAGATGGTCTCCAGAAGTCCCTTCCAACCCTTACCATGCTGGGATTCTGTATGATTCTCTAATGGTTGCTCTATCCAGAGCCATCAGCACCGGAGAAGCCATCCTTGTCTACTCAGTAGAACCGGTGGCTGTTGACTGTCCAGCCCAGTAGCACTGGAGTCTGACCATGGGCCAAAACACAGAATGGTTTGGGTTAGAAGAGACCTTTAAAGGTCATCTAGTTCCTGCAGTCAGAAGGCACATCTGCAAATAGATCAGGTTGCTCAGAGACCCATCCAACCTCACCTGGAATGTTTTCAGGGATGGTGCATCTATAACGTGTCTGGTCAATGTGGGAGGAACAGGGTCTCACCGCCCTCACTGTTTAACATTTCACCCTTATATCTAGTCTAAATCTACTGTCTTGTCTTAAAACTCAACCATGTGACTGCAGCTATCCTTATATTCAACCAGTCTACACAAGAGGGGGAAAAGTCATGCATGTGGTTTCCAGCTTTGTTTTCTCAACCTTCAGTAGTTGTTTGGTTGTTCTGTGTCTAACCACAGTCCCCAGCTCTAAGACAAGCCATGTGATGAAAGACAGCCAAAGAATTTTTCATCTTGGTCTTTCTTGTCCCTTTGCATTGATAAGCCATCCAGTCACTGGCATGGTGACACCACCAAATGAAGTCAATGGAAAGTTTCCTTCATGTCTGAGGGTTTTCTGCTGGGCTCATGCCAATTTACAGCAAAAGTGACAGTTAGTGAGTTTAAAACATCGAGGGAGAGCTTAGCGGCATTGAAAGCACAAAGCCTGCAAACCCCCACATCTCACATTAGGTGGCCTTGCTTCTCTGGAGCTGGAAAACACTTGATAGGAAAAGTTTCACAATTAAAGACAAGCCTACATAGTTCGGTTTGTTGATAATCTTGCAAAAGCAAACAATATAGCTCCTTACCAAGGTTTGCTAGAAGCCCATAGTTTTGTTTTGTTTTGTTTTTCCTATGGGAAAATTAGGCTGTTCCATAAAACTGTGGGGAAAATTTGAGCTGACAGCCCAAGATTAAATCCTCCTTTTGAATTCTGAGATGGCGACAAGTTTAACTATTCTGGCTTGGCTCAGGCAGTGTGGGTTGTGGGCTGTGTCTGTAGAAGACGTGAGCATGGCTGATGTGACGCCCAGGTCTGGCTTTTAGGGGTGACCACAGGGTCCCTTTTCCCCAGGCATGCGAAGAGCAAACATCATTGCAAGTAGCAGTTCCCAAAAGAGGCAGAATCTTGTTATGTTTCTGGATCAGCCATGGAGTGGTTGATAAGCCCATTTGGAATTGCAGTCAGGTAAGTCTGTATCCATCAAATGACCACAGAAGACAGAATATGTCCCTCCATTTTTTAATGAACATCTACATCACTCTGTCAAGATCCCAACTGCAGAGCTGGGTCCAGCTCTGGGGTTCTGGATGTTAGGAAGAAGTTCTTCACAGAAAGAGTGATTGGCCATTGGAGTAGGCTGCCCAGGGAGGTGGTGGAGTCACCATCACTGGAGGTGTTTAGGAAGAGACTTGATGGGGTGCTTGGTGCCATGGTTTAGTTGATTAGATAGGATGATAAGTTGGACTCAATGATCTCAAAGGTCTCTGCCAACCTGGTTAATTCTATTCTCAGCACTGGAGAGACATGGACCTGTTGAAGCAGGGCCAGAGGAGGCCACAGCAATGATGGGAGGGCTGAAAGCCCTCTGCAGTGAGGAAAGGCTAAGAGAGTTGGGGTTGTTCATCCTGGAGAAGAGAAGGCTCCAGAGAGTCCTCCTGGTGGCCTTGAAGAGTACTGAAACTTTGAGGACAGAAATGGGGACAGGCTTTTTAGAAGGGTCTGCTGTGACAGGACAAGGAGTGATGCTTTTAAACTGGAAGAGGGAGATTTAGACTTGACAGAAGGAAGAGATGTTTTATGCTGGGGGTGATGAGACCCGGGCTCAGGTTGCCCAGAGAAGTGGTAGATGCCCCATCTCTGGAACTGTTACAGGTCAGGGTGTATGGGGTTCAGAGAAACCTGCTTGCAGATCTGCTTGCAGATGTCCCTGCTTACTACAGGGGAGGTGGACTAGATTACTTTTAAAGTTCCCTTCCAACTCAAACTATTCTATGAATCTATGGTTTTGAATTACACACTGCTTAAGAAAAAATTGCAAAAGGAAATTGAGACACCACCTCTCTAACCTCAATTTTTTCAATTAGAGGAGGGAAAGTCCCAAGGAAACTGTTGCCAGAGAGGTTGAGATGGTGGAGTTGGAATGTGAAGAAGCAGCTCTAGGACACACTTGGTTGTCAATATCCTTACCCTTCTCCTCCACTCTCCTGGTTTAAACCATTTTAGTTTAGATGTTGGAAATTCCCAGCTTTAGTCATGCCATCAGCCCCTGGACTCTCACAACTTACGGCCACTTGAGCGATTACATCTTGATTTAAGCCTCAGCACAGATGTGACATGAGACTTTTGTGTTCGTTGGAGAATTTATTGGGTTTGCAATTAGTAAACTGAACAATGTCAGGCTCTGTGAGAAGACTACAAGTGTGACATCTAGTCTGGAAGTAAATTGCTACCTTTAGTATTGCAAACCATGCTCTCAAGTTTATTTGAAGACATAAAATATGCTAAATGTTTAGCAGCACTACCGTGTAAAGAAGAGTTGGATGAAGTATATATTTTTAAATACAGCAAGTAATAAAATGTTGAGTAAATTCCCAAGAATATAATTTTGGGGCAAGTACAATGGAATGTTTAATGGAATATATTCCCAGGTCTGTTGTTTTTATTCTTTTTTTTTTCTCCTGCTTTAATCTTCTTGCCCAGCCAGTGGTTGATGTTATGGGAGCTGTGAGGAAGGGGGTTCATCCATAGACACTTCCAATATTGTAGGAATGAAAGAAGGGGTATGAGGTGCTTGCAGCCTGCTGGTTCATCTCATCTCCGCTGGTGTAGTTGCCAGCATCCAGCTGTGGGAAAGAATTCAGAGCCACTGACCACAGAACACAAAGAAAAATATGAAACAAATTGGGGGGAAAAAAAGGCAAAGAAGGCTCCCTCTCAAATTAATTTTCTCCAAATGTATTTCCTTCTCGTTTAACATGATTGAGAAATGTCCCCATAGACTTCATCAGAAAATCAACCCCTCCGTTTTAACTTCTAAATGGATTTCTAAGCTGCTAACCCTGATATGCAAAACTGCATGAGAAATCCAAATTGTCTTAAAGGCAGTTGCAGAATCACAGAACCACAGAATTCCAGCATGGTGGGGGACATCTGGAGATCAGCTAATCCAAAGCCCCTGCTAAAGCAGGATCGCTCACAGCAGGGGGCACAGGATCACAATGTCTAAGTGGATTTGGAATCTCTCCAGAGAAGAAGACTCCACGACTTCTCTGGGTGTCCTGTTCCAGTGGTCCAGCATCCTCACATCAAAGAATTTTCTGCTCCTGTTCAGGTGGAACCTCCTGGGTTCCACTTTGTGTCTGTTGTCCCTTGTCCTGTCACTGGGCACCACTGAAAAGGGTCTGTCCCCATCCACTTGCATCCCACAGGTCCTTTAGCTTTTTCTGAGCATTAAGAAGATCCCCCTTCAGCCTTTTCTTTTCCAGGCTAAAGAGCCCCAGGTCTCTCAGCCTTTCCTCCTCACAGAGATGCTCCAGTACCCTCAGCATCCTCATAGCTCCTATTTGACTCTCTCCAGTAGTTCCCTGTCTCTCTTGAACTGGAGAAACCCAGAGCTGGATCAAGTATTCTGATGTGATGTACATTTGAGATGTTCATAGCCACTGCTACAGGGTGAAGAGAACAGCTGTGGCCAGTGTTGTTCATTTCCAGACTTTTTCATTTTTTCCAGTTTGAGTCAGGTATGTTGCCCTGAAGCTCTTTCTTTATAAACCTTTCTGTAGCTGGGATTTGCTAGGGATAAAACATCTAAATTTAGGATCATGCCCTTCATTGAGCAGCTTCATACTTAAAGAGGAATATTTTCCCTTGCTGAAAATTAAATTTTGCCCCTTTGCAACGCAATCAAGTCCCAGTAGCACAGCATCCTCCTATACTTACTGATTAACTGGTTTCATACTGCTGGTTTCCAGATAACTATTTGTAAGTCATTCCATCATTAAAACCTCTCTGCTCCATGGTACCTCTGAAATGATGCTCCCTAACTACTCTCACATAGAATAGAATAGAATAGAATAGAATAGAATAGAATAGAATAGAATAGAATAGAATAGAATAGAATAGACCAGGTTGGAAGAGACCTTCAAGATCATCACATCCAACCTATCAACCAATCCAACCCACCAAACAACTAAACCATGACACCAAGCACCCCATCCAGTCTCCTCCTGAACACCTCCAATGATGGTGACTCCACCACCTCCCGAGGCAGCTCATTCCGATGACCAATCACTCTCTCTGTATAGAACTTCTTCTGGACATCCAGTCTAAACCTCCCCTGGTGCAGTCTGAGACTGTGTCCTCTTGTTTTGGTGCTGACTGCCTGGGAGAAGAGACCAACATCTGCCTGTCTACAACCTCCCTTCAGGTAGTTGTAGAGAGCAATAAGGTCTCCCCTGAGTCTCCTCTTCTCCAGGCTAAGCAACCCCAGCTCCCTCAGCCTTTCCTCATAGGGCTTGTGTTCCAAACCCCTCACCAACTTTGTTGCCCTTCTCTGGACACGTTCCAGCAAGGCAACATCTTTCCTAAACTGAGGGGCCCAGAACTGGACACAGGACTCAAGGTGTGACCTAACCAGTGCAGCGTACAGGGGCAGAATGACCTCCCTGCTCCTGCTGGCCATACTGTTCCTGATGCACTTCCTGCTGCCTATCAGGACTACCCCTTCAGGAAGTAGGAATCTATATTCCATGGGATTCCAGTAGTATAAACTTATACTTAATACTCCCAAGAGACATATTAGGGGGGGGGGAAATTAAAAATCACAGATTCTGACATTAGTATTTTCATATTTTATTTCTGTCTGTGCTTTCCAGAATGTTAATTTTCACTTGTTAGGACGTTTTAGCAGTTGGAACTCAGAGAAACCTGTTACTTTTGTTTTGAAGTATCAATCAAATACCATTATAACAATTGGTCTGTTAATCAACTTTTATTTGCTTGCATATGTATTAGAGAATCATAATAGTCAGTGGATACCACTGAGAGAGTATTTTTCAGAACTCAGATTGACTTACCAATTAATATAGATCAGTACTAGGAAGAGATGTTCAAACTGCAACCGTTTGGCAGTAATGGTTGGGATTTGCCTTGGAAAAGCAAGAAGTCTTTGAAGTCCTGAGAACAACTACCAGTACAGTTTCCTGGATTTGCCTACAAAGTATTAATTTTGGTGGATTTTACTTGCATATACATATTCATCTCACATATTTTTCATAGGCTGGAACATTGCCCTCCTAGAGAAGGAAACCTCAAAATCTATAACTAGATGCCTTTCCTTGTGCAACTTGAGGATGTTTGCTCTCATCCTGTCATTTGTTACCTGGGAGAGGAAACCAACTGCCAACTTGCTACAATCTCTTCTGAGGGAGTTGTAGGGAGCAAGAAGCTCTCCCCTCAGCCTTCTTTTCTCTATGCTAAACAACCCCAGTTTCCTCAGCCGCTCCTCACAAGCCTTGTGCTCTAGACCCTTCGCCAGTTTCTTTGTCCTTCTCCAAACACAGTCCAGCACCTTAATGTCCTTCTTGGAGTGAAGGGCCCAAAACTGATCCACTGCTCAAGATGTGGCCTCACCAGTGCTGAGTACAGGGGGACAATCTTTGCCCTGGTCCTGCTGGCCACACTATACCTGATCCAGGCCAGGACAATATTGGCCTTTTTGGCCAACTAAACATACACTGGCTCATGTTCAGTCGGCTGTCAAGCAGCACCCCCGAGTCCTCTTATACTGGGAGTGTTTCCAGCTACTCTGCCCCAGGTCTGGAATGTTCAAAGAATTGTTATGACCCGAGTGCAAAACCCAGCACTTGCCTTTTTGAATCTCATCTCATCAGGCTCGACTCATCTATGTAGCTTGTTGAGATGCCTTGTAGAGCCTTCCTACCCTTCAGCAGATCAACAGTTCTACCCAAAAAGTCTTTTTCTCCATGCAGCACAGCAATATGCAAAGGCTGCAATGCCCTTGAATACATTTTCCTCTTAGGACTGCAGACCATTTTGGCCTCCCCACCACGTTTTTCTGCTTGTGAGCAGAAAGTCCTGAGTTCTGCTCCCTTTCTGCCTTCCCCAGCTACCTTCTACATGCCTGCAGATACCAAAGAAAGTCAACAAATCATCATTCAAAGCACAGAGAGGGGAAAAATTTGCAGTCCCTGTGCTGACCTGACTTGCAGATTAAAGGTAAACTGGTAATGAGAACCTACCAGATGATAATTAATAAGTGGAGTTTTCTATATCTGGTTTACCTGTCATGTAAGAAGACATTTCCCAGGACAGGAAGGTCTGTTCTGCATGAGTTTAAGTGCTGCCCTTTAAAAGACTAATCAGTTCAACTTGATAGAATCTAAAGTTGAGTGGTGCGGATGCTATGGACGGGCTTTCACCTCTTCTTCTCTCCAGGAGCTTTACAGTTATCCTGAGAAAACCCAGCCAGGGTTCTTAAACCCCTGCTAATATCACAGCAAGGAAATAGGTGGAGCTGGAGCATAAAGAACACTGAAAATCCGTGAAAAAAATATTGAGTTTTAGGTGTTTTGAATGAAAAAATAGGAAGACCTCACATCTTGAAGGAACAAGGGAAATGAAGGAGGGTAGGGTTTTCTCTTTGTTTTGCTCTGTTTTGTGTTTTTAAATGACATTTAAATGGCAATAATATCAGACAGTTCCTTAAGGAAGTAGTGAAAACTCCATATTAGTGGCTAGACCTCCTTATCTTGAGTCCACCCTGTCCACCAACAGATCTCCTTGGTGACCATCAGATTAAGATGATCTGATTTGAATGTGTCCAGAGAAGGGCAACAAGGCTGGTGAGCAGTCTCGAGCACAAGCCCTACGAGGAGAGGCTGAGGGACCTGGGGTTGTTTAGCCTGGAGAAGAGGAGACTGAGGGGTGACCTTATTGCTGTCTACAACTACCTGAAGGGAGGTTGTAGCCAGGAGGGGGTTGGTCTCTTCTCCCAGGCAACCAGCACCAGAACAAGAGGACACAGTCTCAAGCTGAGCCAAGGGAAGTTTAGGCTGGAGGTGAGGAGAAAGTTCTTCCCAGAGAGAGTCGTTCGCCATTGGAATGTGCTGCCCAGGGAGGTGGTGGAGTCACCATCCCTGGAGGTGTTCAAGAGGGGACTGGACGTGGCACTTGGTGCCTCGGTTTAGTAGTCACGAGGTCTGTGGTGACAGGTTGGACTTGATGATCTTTGAAGTCTTTTCCAACCTTATTGATTCTATGATTCTATGATGATTCTAAGATATTCAATGACTTCTCCAGCCATTCTCCTGTGGGAACACTGACAGGGCAACAGCAGTGCTAACATGATAAGTAAAATAAATACACCTACAAATAAATAAGTAGGCAAAGAACAGGCAATTTATGCAGATTTAGAGACATTCTAAGGATTGATCATGGGCCTGAAAAAAAGAAGCCAAAAGACAGCTGAAAATATCATCAGGTTTATTGGATTTTACAGCCATATTGACTAGAAGTTTAACTACAATGTACAGAAAAAAACAAACAAACAAACAAAACAAATTCCTAACCCTGACCATGCCTCCCCTCCCCCAGAAAAAAATAGGAAAAACAAAACCACAGAAAAACAAACAAAACAACAACAAAACCCAAAACAAACAACCCCCGAAAAAAAGTATCAAAAAAACACAAATGCGCCCTTCTCAAAGACAAGACACAGCTCAGAGGATGTTCCTCATTGCTCTCTACACCTCCCTGAGGTGAGTTGGGGGTTGTTCTCTTCTCTTTAGCACCAGGTGATAGAACTAGAGGAAATGGTCTGAAATTGTGTCAGGGAACATTTAGGTTGGATATGAGTAAAAATTTCTTTCCTGAAAGAGTGATCAGGCATTGGAATAGAGAGCCAGGGAACTGCAGGAGAGAGTTCAGCAGAGACTACAAACATGTTGAGGGGATTGGAGCATCTCTATGAGGAGGAAGGACTGAGAGGGCTGAGGCTGTTTAGCTTGGAGAAGAACAGACTAACAGGGGACAAGGGACAATGGGCACAAACTGAAACCAAAGAAGTTCCACCAAAACAGAGGAAAGAATTTCTTTCCCTTGAGGGTGACAGAGCACTGGCCCCACCTGCCCAGTAAGGCTGCGGAGTCTCCTTTGGAGAGATTACAAATCTGCCTGAACACTGTGGTCAATGCCCAATGCAACTGGCTTTGAACACTTCCAGGGAGGGGGCATTCACAACCTTCCTGCGCAACCTGTTCCAGTGTCTCACCACTCACGTCAACTTCTCATGGCTTCGTTCCACAGGAGGTTACATTGTTATATGACATGTTTTCCATGTATCTGAAAAAAGTCAGGTTCTCTCCTTACACCACATTTTGTTTAGACTGGACTCATTCTCCAAACGTATGATAAAATGAGAACATAATTCACATATTAGGATTTCAAAACCTGTACAGCTGCAGAATGAGTAAACAGTGGGGTGAGTAATCATTGCTAATCTGCACTGGAGAGAGAGAGAGAGAAAAAAAAAAAAAAAAAGAGCACATGATTTTGTAGTGTGCCAAGCTAAAAATTATGTTTGTACTTCTTAAAACATCTCAAGTTATTTTATTTCATTTTTTAATAGCATTGTAGAGGTGACAGAGAAAAATCTCTTTCTTAACTGAACTAATCACAAATAGATTAATAACCTTTTTTCATCCGCAATTGTTTGGGGGAAGTTGAAATCGTAGCAGAGCCCTATTGATTGCATTAGTTGAATTAAGTTTTCGAAATCCTCCAGCTGTTTGCTGTCAGCATTTAAACCTACTGTCTATTTTCAGCTGTGCACTTCATACACATTTCACCTGGTGACTCAATAACATTTTAATATAAAAGTACATGATCATGGAACATATGTTCAGTTTTCAGCCCAGGCTTAATAGCAGCAGAAGGGGTAACAATTAACAGTTCTGTTTTTTCTGGGTATTCAGGGTCCAAGTTGAAAGTTTTTCCTGGGCAGCTTCCAAAAAATCTTTGTTCCTAGTGCCATGACCTTTGAGGAGTTTGGAATCAATGAGCCACGTTGCCTTCCATAAGGGTGTCAAGTGCAGAATAAAAAACTGCATCACATCATTTTTCACTGTGGCCAGATGAGGTCTGAGTGAAGGAACAAGGAACAGGAAAGCAAGAACATCTGAAAAATTGGCTCTGCAAGCTGGAATGTGATTCTGCAATAGGGGCAACTCTCTTTTTTTTTCTTCTTTTCTCTCTCTCTCTCCACCCCCTTCCCTCCCCCTTTTTTTTACTGTCTTTTAAAAACCCTCTTCTTTCTGTCTTTTGTCTGTCTCTCTTTTCTCTTTTATTCTCTTTTCCTTTTTCTGTCTTTTTTTATTCTTTACTCTCTCACCCTTTTCTCTCTCTTTTTCTCTTCTTTCTCTCCTTTTTCTCTGATTTTCTTTCTCCTTCTTTTATAATTTTCTCCATTTTCTCTGTTTTTTTTTAATTCTCTTTCCTCTTCTTTTTCTTTCTCTTTTTTGTCTGCTTGTTTGTCTCTCTCCTTTTCCTTCTTTCTTTGTCTCTTTTCCCTCTCTTTATTTTCATCTTTTTATCTTTCTCTTTTTTACTTTTTTTCCACCCTCATTTTATTTTTTTTAATTTATTTTTCTTTTTGTCTTCTTTTTCTATCTTTTTATTTCTCTTTTTCTCCTTTTTTCCCCCTCTCACTTTTTTTTTCCTTTTTTTTTTTCCCCCAGAGTAGGCAGGTTGCAGACAGATCTGAGTCTCAGCCTCCCACCCCCTGGGCCCCTGTGTCAAAGAACAGTGATAGAGCACCGTTCGTTTATGCAACATCTGTAACGCATAGAGCAATGCATTAATAGCTCAATATGCCAATCTGCCACTGTGCATTTTGACCTAGCAAGGACCAGAAGCATGGAAGGTCTGTAAGGCAGATGTGGGAATGGCAGCAGCAGTAGAAATTAAAGGCAGACACGAAGAGTTTTGCACAGCATTGCAGAGTGGTAGCTCTTCTGGAAGAGGCTAATGCTTCCAGCTCAGTTAGGAGGTTAATAGAGCTAATCTTCTGTATCACTATTATTTATAACATGTTGTTGGACTTAATGTTTATGAAGCTCAAGCTGTATAGTGCACATCCAATTATGTTTTCTTACAGCCATGGAGGGTTTTATGAAAAGGAATATTGAGTGAATGCTTTATTGCTGAAAAAAATATTGTATTGGTTAGAAAGGGGAGTTAATCCGAGAGGAAGCAAAAAAACAGTAACAAAGGCTACAGCAAATACAAGATGCTTGAAATTCATTGCATGACATTCTCACCTAATTATTAGCCCACACTGGGAATAAAAACAGCACCCTCATCTTCCAGTTATTATTTTTTTCCTTTCCTCATTTTTATTGCACATTTACATAAGACTTGTATGCCTTGTACTTCTTCCAGGCAGGCTTATAATGTTTCTTTTAACCCTTTTCTTCTCTTGACACAGTCGTGCAGGAAGCCTTATTTGCACACACAGAGGCAATGGAAAGGAGGTGACAACGATGCAGGTGGCTGGGATGGAGGTAGCCAAGTCTCAATGAGTGTAGAGATTGGTGCACCTTGAAGCAGAACCTAGAGGTTCATGTGAAACAGGTGGAACCAGAGCACAAGGAACACTGAGAATCTGTGTTCTGTTTTAGGGTTTTTGAATGAAAGCTTAAACAGAGGAAGCTACATCTTACAGGAACAGTTGGATTGAAGAAGTTTAATTTTTTTTAGTGGCCTATGTCATCAATGTCAGTTTCTTAAGGAATTGGGGAAAACTCTGGATTAGAAGGTAGAACTCCTTGTCTTGAGCCCATGAGTAAATCTCAGTGCCCAACAGATCAAGATAATCAAGGACTTCTCCATCCATTCTTCTATATGGGGAAACTGACAGGGCAACAGCAGTGCTAAGATATGATAAATAAATAAATAAATAGTAATAGATAGATAGATAGATAGATAGATAGATAGATAGATAGATAGATAGATCAATAAAGGAGAACGGGGAATTTATGAGATTTAGAGACATTGTAGAGATCTATTATGTGCCTAAACCAAAACAAAACCAAACCCCAAGTGCAGCTGAAAATATCAGCAGGTTTATTTGGTTTTACAACCATGATGGCTATAACCTTAACTCTGATATTACTAAAAAATTATTCCTACCCCTGATCATGAGCAAAACAAAACCTAAGCATAAAGAAAAATGTTGCCCTTCTCAAGGACAAAAAGCATCGCAGAGTATATTGTGTTCTTTAGAGTTGGTTTCATTCAGATGGTTGTCCAACCTCGGCCCATAGAAGTCCCTGGGTCTGGAAAGCTGAAATGGAAAAATCTTTGAAGACTGACTTTTATTTTTATGGTAAGTTTTCCATTTTTTCCTGCCTCTAATTGAGATGGAAATATTTCAAGAGCAAATCTTTCTCATGTTATGGAGGACCAGCCCCACACCTGGCAGCAGAAATGTCCAGTGGATGGTTGAGTAAGGAAAAAAAGAAAATGAATTTAATTTAAAACTACCTTGGATCTCATGAAAGACCATTGTTTTTACAGTTAGGAAGTGTAGAAAGAATGAAGTGAGGGTTTTGTGGTTTGTGCTTTATGCTTAATGTAAGAAGAGTTAAAGAAAGTCTGACTGAAGGGGAAAAAAAAGAAGAGGGAAGGAAGGAAGATTAGTCAGTTAATAAAGGAGATTTATGTTAGTGACGGTAGGTAGGCAAATTGCACTGCTAAATGGGGTATGGACTTCTTTTATGTGGACAAGAGAATTTATCAATTTTATATAACTGAAGCTACACCATCACCGTGTCCTCAGAGCCTTGGCTGGAGGAGACACCCACCTCAAATCTCGAAGCACCAGTCCTTCCTGGCAGTCCCTAGGGCCAAAATTTGTGCAGCCTTCTGCATATTTTTCCAACAAACCTTTTTGCTGTGCAAGGGGGATTAATGGATGGTGGCTTATGCTGCAGTTTTGGTCAAGGCTTGGGATTTTACTTGAATCTCTGTCACAAGTGAAAGGTGCAGTGGAGTTGCACAGCATACAGGTTGCTGTGGTAGTTCCACTTCTTCAAAGAATACCTTAGGAGGACTTTGAAGGCTGAGTAAGGCCAGCTGATTTTCAGGCTGGATGTGAGGAAGAAGTTCTTTACCATGAGAGTGGTGAAGCCCTGGAATGGGTTGTCCAGGGAGGTGGTTGAGGCCCAGTCCCTGGAGGTGTTTAAGACCAGGCTGGACGAGGCTCTGGCCAGCGTGATCTAGTGTAGGGTGTCCCTGCCCATGGCAGGGGTTGGAACTAGATGATCCTTGTGGTCCCTTCCAACCCTGACTGATTCTATGATTCTATGATTCTATGATATAGGTACTCAGAAGGCTGAGATTTTGGTCGATGATGGAAGTAGTCTTTTTCTGCTGCTGGTGTCAAATAGACTGAATGAAAAGATGCAATTATGTGAAGCATCCCTGGAAATGTTCAAGTCTATGTTGGACAGGGCTTTGAACAAGCTGGTCAAGTTGAAGGCCCATGGCAGAGGGACGCTAATGATCTTTTACCTGAAGATGCCTACAAGAAAGTTTGGGAGATACTATTTACAAAGGCATGTAGCAACAGGACAAGGGGCAAGGGTTTTAAACTGGAGCAGGGTAGATTTAGATTAGACATTAGGAAGATGTTCTTTGCTATGAAGGTAGTGGAACCTTGGAAGAGGTTGATCAGGGAGGTGACGGAGGCCCTGGAGACATTCAAGATCAGACTTAATTGGGCTCTGAGCAACCTGGTGTAGTTAGGGATGTCCCTGATGACTGGAAGGGGTGTTGGATTAGATGAACTTTAAAGATCTCTTCCAAGGAAGTGCATTATATGATTCTTTGATCTTTAAGATCCCTTCCAACCCACACAATTTTGTGATGACCTGTGTCCGGTTGGCTTATGTAGAATCATAAAATGTTTTGGGTTAGAAGAGACCATAAAGATAACCTAGTTCCAACCTCCCTGCCATGGGCAGGGACACCATGGATGACCATTTCTTTCAAGCCTGCTGGAAGGAATCTCTGTAGCCAGTGGGATATCCTTGGAAGCATTCATAATTTGAACTTGTGTTATATATGTTCCTGGTTATACATGAGTTTCTAAAAACACATGGGCTGTTCTGAAACTCTGTACACCCTTATTAAATTCAGTGTTTCCATCAAGAATTTAGCTCCTTGTGTTACAGATGATGAGACCTGATGAACTGCTATGAATGTGCTATCTGCCTGAAGCAGAGAACTCCTACTGCAGAGTAGAACTTGCCAGAGCATGCTCAATCTAGGACAAGAGAAAATTTTTCCTCCACCAATCACATCACTGTAGCTTCATATTTCTCTAATACTTAACACAGGTGTAGCTACAGGATCAGGGTCTCAAACAAGAACCAGAGTAGAACAAAATATGGTTATTCCTCCATGGACAGAAATAAATAATACTCTGTGGCTGGTATTTCATTTATCATTTATGTACTTGAATCAATACTCACCTAAATCCTATACATATGTCCTTAAATGCTTGCAGGAATCTCAGATTTCTCCTCTTCAATTACAGATACCATGCACAGCCTGCTTTCTATTAAAAAAAATACACCAAAAAAAAAGAAAAAAAGTACATTCTTTCTCAATCCCTTGGCCATTTGGTGCTTCAGAAAATAATGATTTTCTGAGAAGTGTGCCTTGTGAAGCTGAAAGTATCTCCCCCTCCAAAACATGCCCTCTTTTCCAGTCTCTTCCAAGGAAGTCACCTGGGCAAATACAATGGCAAGAGTAAAGAGTGGCCAAGGGTTCAGCAGAGGCTGTCTGCAAAGGTTGGGCCAGAAGAACCAGCAAGAGGAATGATGAGGATCTGAGATGGCCAGAGGTCAATATTTTCGTGTTGAATCCTGCAAACGTACAGAATCATAGAATGGTTTAGGTTGGAAGGGACCTTTAAAGGTCATCTAGTCCAAACCCTCTGCAGTGAGCAAGAATATACTCAACTAGATCAAATTGTTCAGAGCCCTGTGCAACCTGAAGTCAGAAGGTGGCTAAGGACCATCAGCAGCAAATCTGAATATCTTATGCTTCATTTTGAGAGAAAATTCGATGTCTGTTCTTCAGATAAAGGTAGAACTACAGTTTAAAAGGGTGGGAAGTTGGCTAACTTGGTTTGTGCCTGGACGTTGAGACATTTGGTTGAACCTATTGGTAGGCATCATGGAATCACAGAATCATAGAACTGTTGAGGTTAGAAGAGACATTTGAGATGAAGTTCAACTGCTCACCTAGAGCTTCCAATTCAACAAATACTGCTAAACTGCTACTACCACCACACCATGTCCCTAAGCACCACATCCACACATATTTTAAATATCTCCAGGGATGATGGAGGAATTTAAAAGCCCCTGCTTTACCCTTGCAAAGAAAATTCTGGGTAAAGTCTGGAACAACAACAAAAAAGCTAAATTTAATAAGTTATCTTCTTGGACTTGAAGTTGCATGAGAACTAGCTGGAATTGAGTCATTATTTGTGGGAGATAAGACTTGATTTGTCCTGGATTGAGTCTCATATTAAAGCTGGGATTATGCTTTGAGGGGAAAAAAAAAAAAGTGAGGCAGAGCTCATATTATTAGTGTATATGCCTGTAATAGAAAGCTGAGTTTAAAACTGGCATCAGAATGAGTTTGACAAGTATTTAATTTGGTGATAATTATGGAAGAGCTGAAGGAAAGGATCAGAAAAAAAGACTGGGGGAAATAAAAAGGCTTGGAGACATATTTCTATTGTTATAGAGACAGAGGTTGAGATTGAAAAGAAAACAATACCGCTTGGATCATCCGATGTGGGACATCTTGCCTAGTCTGAGAGAATTTGTGTCTGTTGATAAGAACAAATTACTCTTGACAAAACAAAATTTAAAGATCCAGTTGTATCTCCACATATTCTCAATCACTGGAAGATAAACTGGATGTTCTGCTGAGAAGATTGGACTAGGATTAGCTTTAAACTGCTTGTTTAGTTGGAGGACAAATGCATTTGAATCTATTTAGAGTGAGATAAGAACTATTTGAAGTTACCCTCTATTACTCCTTACCACTGACATGAAGAAAAATGAGACCTTCTCATGAGAACTCAAACTGTACACTGATTTTGAACCACTTCCTTTTTGGAGTGTTCAGTGAAACTAACACTGTAGGGAAATGTGCTTTAAGATGATCCAAAGCTTGAATATTTAGTATAACCTAACAGTGTAACATTTAACAGGAGGAAAAATACTGAAAAAGTCTATCACAAAATATAGGGCACTTTGGGACATGGTTTAATGGCCATGATTGTATTGGGTTGATGGTTGGACTGGATGATATTAAAGGTATTTTCCAACTTAAATTATACTATGAATATGTGATTGTAAGGAAAATAAAATACATTAAAAAAAAAAAAAGAGATAATTCCAAAACCTCAGTTTCATGCTGTTTCCTAGCACTGTATGTGGGCAGAAGACTGAACTAAAGGTACCAGTTCTTCACTCTGAGAAATGAACCTCTTCTGGTTTCTGGAACAAGTTTCCTCTCGTCCGTGACTGAGCACAACATGTAGCACACTATTTTTAATTCTGCCTCCTCCTAAATCAGACCTTTTTGCCAATTTTGATCCTTTTGCAGATCCTCTGTGTGGACCCTCTTTGTCTGAAGATCAGCAAAACAAAAGAGGCTTCAGAATGATTTTTCTCTTTGTCGGTAGATCCATCACATTCCAGACACTGCTCAACCTGATGCCAGCCAGACCATGGAGAACACTATCCATTAGTGATCAGCAATGCCCATTACATTGGGTGTGAGGCAATATGATCTTCTATTCAGTGCTTCCAAGGGCAGAGTAAAGCACTCAGGGGTTCCAGAATGAAACAATGAATCTAAGTTGGTAAATGTCAAGCTTTGAGCTATGAGATGTATGGGCCAGTTTGGAAAATCAATGTCAACTGGAGATCCTGCTCACAAAGTAAATGAGTTCCCTTCAAATCTACTAGAAAAAGTTTGTGAAATGCAATTATATGAATATTGCTAACCAAAAGCGTTCAAATTTGCTGACGTTTGATGAATTTTCCATCTACTTTATGTCAGGAAATGATGACAGAACATGAGTGTGTAACACAGGACCACGCCTGACATCCCACTACAGAAGCTCATAGCCTGTGCCAAACATATTATTAAACATATGAAATCTTTACAGAAGATTGTCTTGATTTTCACCAGTTTTAATAAGAATTCTAAACTTGACTGTGAAATATCTCCATTTCCTCCTCTCCATAGCATTGGCTGGCTTGTGGCAAATGTATTTCAACGAGGTAGCAGATTTCTCCGGCCAGCATCCATCTTCACATCCCCAGTTTCTCACTGCTCACAGGCACGGGCTGGAAGTTAGCAGTCAGTGTTTGGGCAGGACCTCAGGGGAGCAGAGTCCATCCATCCTAACCTCTCACTGCATTCCTCCACCTTACCGGAGGTGACCAAGCAGGGGGTCCAAGTTGGGGTTATGCTGGGCCACTCTCCTGCTGCAAACAGGAACTTCCAGCAATGCTAAACAAATCAGGCTGCCAAAGAGGATTTTTTTTTTTTTCTTTCTTTCTTTTTTTTTTTTCTTTTTCTTTTTCTTTTTTTTTTTGTTCCTAACTTTCCCATAAAAAGATTCAGGTAAATGTAGCATGACGAGCCAATTTAAGCCAATTTCAAAGTTATTTGAGTAATTGGTTATTAAGATAACACTCTCAAATTTCAATTCAGCAATTATCCTCTTAAAGATACAGCATGTAAGTATGGGGTGGGGGAAGGCATATGCATTAAAGCTACAGAGACCCTTAGAATATAAAATGTGTAGGCACTTGGAAATAAATATAAAAAACCCCAAACACATTGTTTCTAATCACATTGAACTGGGACTTATCTCCTAACATGTGCATGCCTTGTATGTTGAAAGCAAGTTCTTCCAAATTTTTGGAAATGGAGTTGACTATTATTAGTGCTCATAAAGATTAAGGGACTAAGTGAAGACCCTCCTTTTAATATATGTAAGCTCCTTACCCATAACTTAAGAACCACAAGGGGACAGAACATTGTCTTCCCACAAGGCTGCACTGCAGACTGATGCAGAGTGTGATGATGGAAATAATGGCTTTGGCAGAAGTACTTGGTTTGGAGCCAATTTCTCCATCCTAATGAATGGTGGAATTACCACAGAAAAGCTTTACAGTTAAAAGAAAAGAAAAAAAAAGACAAAAAATAGACAGAGAGAAGGAAAAAATGTGCAGCTTATTCCCAGTTAATCAACCCCATAGGATGGATGGCCATGACCAATTCCTATTCCCAGATACTACTGGTTAATCACCGCGCATGTAGTTAAAAGGACTTGTGTTAGCTACTTGGCTGCTGAAAGCAATAGTGTAGAAGCTGCAAATGTTCACCAGAAGATTAAGGTTATACAAATGCTGGAAAGTTTCCTATGCTAGCAGAGTTGCCTTTCAAGAAGGTAAAGTGGGTTTTTACTCTCAGAATGGCACTAGTTGTGGTTTAGGGAAATGTTATTTACAGCAGGGTGCCAGCTCCAGATTCTGATCACTTTATGATGTCCTCAGCTACTGCTCAAGGCACATATACACACAGAATTACAGACTCATAGAATGGTGGGGGTTGGAAGAGACCTCTGGGGATCACGTAGTGCAAGCTTGCCCAGAATCACAATGTCCAGGCATGTTTGAAATCTCTCCAAAGAAGGAGGCTTCACAACCTGTCTGGGCATGCTGCTCCACAGCTTCAGACTCTCGCAATAAAGGAGTTTCTCCTCATCTTCAGACAAAACCTCCTGGGTTCCTATTTGTACCTGTTGTCCCTTGTCCTGTCACTGGGCACCACTGACAAGAGTCTGGCCCTGCCCTCTTGCCCCCTAGCCTTTAGGTGTTGCTGGGCATTGATCATATCCCCTCTCAGGATGCTCTTCTGCAGGCCAATCAACCACAAGTCTCTCAGCCTTTTCTCCTCACAGAGATGCTCCAGGCCCCTCAGCACTGCATTTCCTCCAGCAGTTCCCTGTCTCTCTTGACCTAGGGAGCCCAGAACTGGACACAACTCTCCAGATGGGGCGACACTTGGGTAGATGTCCTGTTCTGTTGTAAGCATAGCTATGTCACTTTGTGTCTATTTACCACAGGAAGAAACAACGCAAAACCAGGATTTGGACTTTTTCTGCCTCTTTGTTTGAGGCTCAAGTGACAGAAGATTATCAGAGAAAAAGGGAAGAAAGCAAATCCTGTGGGAGAAAGGGTTGGGCTTTTATTTGGTCTCTCATAATGGCTAGGAGGAGTAGGGAAGTGATCGTGCCCTTGCAATCGTGCCCTGGTGAAGTTGCAGTTTGAATACTGGGTTCAGCTTTTAAACCCTCTCTCCAAGAAGGACACTGACATGTTGCAGTGTATCCAGAGAAGAGCAATACAGCTGGTGAATGGTCTGGAGAACAAGTCTTAGGAGGAGTGGCTGAGGGAACTGAGGCTGCTTAGTCTGGAGAAGAGGAGGCTGAGAGGAAACCTCATTGCTCCATGAAAGGAGGTTGCAGTGACACAGGTGTTGATCTCTTTTCCCTAGTATCATCTAGTAGAATGAGAGGAAAAGGCCTGCAGTTGTGCCAGGGGAGTTTTAGGTTGGATATGGGGAACGATTTCTTTCCTGCAAGAGTGGTCAGGCATTGGAACATGCTGCCCAGGGAGGCGGTGGAGTTACTATCACTGGAGGTGTTCTAGAAATGTGTGGACATGGCACTCTGGGATATGATTTAATGGCTATCGTGGTGTTGGGTTGACAGTTGGACTCAATGATCTTAAGGTCTTTTCCAACTCAAACCACTCTATGATTCTATAATTGTGCATGGACCAACAAAATGCAAAGAACTAAACTGGAAAGGACAGGAAAGAATATGAAGCTGGCACTCATTTACTCCTGATGAAACTTAGTGCATTTCCACTGGCAATTTCTGTGCAGCTGAGCCAAGCCTCTGCAGCTGAGAATCTGGCCCTTTTGTGTTCAGATCAGTTATAATAATTAAAGATATATTAGAACAGCAGAGATTGCAGTGTAATCAGGACTGGGAAAAATCCTTCAGAGTTATTTTAGCTTCAGTCTTTACATTTGGGTTTGCAATCTTGTTAATTTATTTTTGTTTTTTGTGACCAAGATTGTTTAAATAATATCTCTCTAGGGAGCAAAGTAAAAATATAGATTCTAATTTGAATATAGATAAACACTGGATTATATATCACAAAATATGCTGGTGTAGCATATGCAGTACATGCCACATGTTCACACTATATATGACGTAAACCCAGCGCTGAGCCAACTCACTTTTTGTCACCCTAATATATTTTTCTACCCCCAAATGTTAATATTTTGATATCCATCTATCTATATATATGTGCTGCTACAATATCATATTCTCAGGTTTTACAGTTTTGCTGCATTTTTCTGGCTCAAGTTCCAATGGAAGGAAAAAGCCAAATGGAACAGGTTGGAAAACAGGATCATAAGGTTTCACTCAAGTTGCTTAAATTATTATGTAGGAGGTATATTAGCGGCCTTTAAAAAAAACCCCAAACCTTTGCAGTCTCCATGGAAACATTTTTACATTGGCATCAAAAACATAAATGGGGGAAAAAAATTATGTAAAGAAATTAATCTGGTCTCCTGTTCATAAATTAGAGGCTACCTTTACTGTGCGGTGCCCTCCCTCTGCTATGCAAATGTAACTGCTGGATGATGATTCATTAGCTAAGCATATTACTGGGTAGTAAGTTGAAGTATTCAAGAAGCTTAATCCTAAAATAGCACTTTCTGTCTCTATAATGCTGCTTTCTACCTGGTTTTAAACCAGGACAGCACATCAGTGCTTTTGAACGCAGGTTAAATGTGCACTAAGTGAAACAACACTGGGAAGCACCAACTCATAAAATTCAAAGCTCACAGGGATGTGCCCTCCCGGTTTTTTTTTTTTTTCCTTATCTTTTTACTTAAAAGAAGAGATTCTCATCCTGACTGTACTGAATTTTCCAGGAGTTTGCAATCTTTCCAACAGAAGAAAATCCTGTGGTAACCTCTGCCCACATGCTGGAGATGAAGGAAGCTAAGGAAAGGGCGAGGGATCTCCCAGCACATAATTTGAGATAAGAATCAGTCTCTCTTGATTTGAATTCCAGAGCTCTCAGCTGTGGTCTGCTGACATCTCGTCAGCATCCCTGACATTTCCCAGCCATATCCCGTTTATATCATTCTCAGCTCCAGAGGCCAGACGACAAGATGCAAAGACATGTGAATTCTGATTATAAAGAAAAAGAAAGAAGTTGATGGTGTTAAAAGAGGAGGGCAATAAAAAGAGCACAGAGATTGTTTTCCAAGATGCATGAACACTTTCTCAGTCTAAAGACAGCACTACATGTGCTTTTATTTACAGATCATTCTCTGGCATGGCTCTCTCCTGCTCTCATCTCTCAATTCCCTTCTTTAATCAATGCAGGATTGTGCCAGCAGTTTACAGGAGGGTTCTTTACATGAGTACACATGAAGTAGCTTTTAGAGGATTCTGAAGAAAAAAAATTGACAGTATTTGCTAAAAAAGAAAAATAAATATATAAATGAAAGCAGTTCCAAGTGTAAACCTCGTCAATATTACCTAGTGATGTATTTGTCTGACTCATACAGAATCATAGAATGGGGTTGGAGATAATACAATACAATACAATACAATACAATACAATACAATACAATACAATACACCAGGTTGAAAGAGACCTTCAAGATCATCGTGTCCAACCCATCAACCAATCCAACCCACCTAAACAACTAAACCATGCAACCAAGCACCCCATCAAGCCTCTTCCTGAACATCTCCAATGAAGGTGACTCTCCAAACCTCCTGCCAAAGCAGGATCACCTAGATCAGATCACACAGGTATGCATGTAGAAGGATCTTGAAAGTCTATGGAGAAGACTCCACAACCTGCCTAGGCCACCTGTTCCACTGCTTTCACCAAAGAAGTTTTTCCTCATGTTGAGGTGAAACTTCCTGTGTTCTAATTTGTGTCTGCTGCCCCTCATCCTATCCCAAGACACCACTGAAGGGAGATCTACCTCTTCTTCTTGACACCCACTCTTCAGATATTTGTAGACATTAGTAAGGTTTCTGTGGGTGACCCTGCTTTAGCAGGAGAGTTGGACTCCCAGAGGTCACTTCCAACCCCCACCATGATGGGATTCTGTGACAAAAGTTCTAAAGACACAATTATAAACATTGGAATATATATTAAAAAAAACAACATTAAATCACAGAATCACAGAATTATTGAGACTGGAAGAGACCTCTGAGATCATCAAATCCAGCCTCTGACCTAACACCACCACATTGACTGAACCATGTCACTAAATGCCATACCCAATCTTCCCTTAAACACCTCCAGGAACAGCAACTCCACCACCCGCCTGGGCAGTCCATACCAGTGCCAAATCAGCCTTTCTGAAGAAGTGTTTCCTAACATCCAACCTAAACCTCCCCTGGCGCAGCTTCAGGATGTGTCCTTTTGTCTTGTCACAAGTGGCCTGGGCAAAGAGCCTGAGTCACACCTGATTACAACTTCACTTCAGGTAGTTGTAGATTGTGATAAGGGCCCCCCACCCCCCGAGTCTCCTCTTCTCCAGGCTACACAACGCCAGCTCCCTCAGCCTCTCCTCATTCAACTTTCCCTCCAGTCCTTTCACCTGTCTCATCGCTCTTCTCTGGACCCACTCCAGCACCTCAATATCTTTCTTGAAGTGAGTGGCCCAGAACTGCACACAGTGCTCGAGATGAGGCCTCACCAGTGCCCACTACAGGGGCAGAATTACATCCCTAGTCCAGCTAGCCACACTATTCCTGATACAGACCAGGAGGTCATTGGCCTTCTGTGCCACCTGGGCACACTGCTGGCTCATGTTCATTTGGTTGTCAACCAGCACTCCCAGGGCCCTCTCTGCCATATATATTTACATGTAAAAATATTAAAATGGTGCTTATATGCACACACAGAGAGAGACAGCAGCACAAATGCCCTTTCCAGTGTGTTAGAGGGCTAACCTAACACTGCCTCCAGCCAACATAGAGCAGAACTTGGGAGCTAAGTTAAAATCTCTTAGGTGAAATTAAGAACAACTTTTTAAAGCTATCTTTGTAGGTATTTTTAGTTAGAGAGATGCTACTGTGTGTCTGGAAAAGGCATGGGCACAAGCTGACTCTCATGCTTTGGGCTGTAACTCATGAACACCTACTGTTTCCACGGGCTGAAATTACTGAAGCTCGTAAGGACATTTTTGCACGTGTAAGTGGAGAGTTCTTTATTCACTCAAAGGACTGAATTATGATATAATGAGACTCCCATCTGGCAAAACACATGGAATTCTAGAAAGTCTAGTTTGAAAGGAAAAGCTCTTTTAATTAGATGCATTTTTCAGTTGCCCACTTATCTAAATTTTACCTTCTTAAGAGTGTGCTGTCTGCTAAATACTACCTAAAATATGGTTGAATGTTTCATCTGGGAAATTATTAAAGATCTGTCTTGCTTTTCCCACTCACAGGGTTTGACAACCTTGTTCCTCTCCCTGCAGAGTTTGATGTCTCAGGTAATGCTGGGCGACCACCCAACGTGGCAAGTCCTGCTGTGCTTTATGGCTATCATGTTTCTCCCAATTACATTTCACCTCTTCCTTTCCTCTTCTATGTCTGGAAGAAAAGCAAAAAATATTCTTCCTGCAAAACTGACCAAGAAGTCAGAGGTCACACCATAGTGGCTAATGATAGAAACACAGAATGGGTAGGAAGGGACATTAAAGGTCATCTAGTTCCACCCCTCTGCCATAGGCAAGGGCACCTTCCACTAGACCAGGCTGCTTCAAGGTCTCATCCAACCTGGCCTTGAACACTTCCAGTCATAGAGTGTCCACAATTCCTCTAGGAAACCTGCTCTAGTGTCTCCCCATTCTCACTGTAAACAATTTCTTCCTAATATCTAACTTAAATCTATCTTCTTTGAGTTAAAAATTTTCACCCCTCACCCTGTCACTACACACTCTAATAAAAAGTCCATCTCTGTCTTTTCTGCAGGTCCCCGTGAAGTAATTGAACACTGCTAATGGTAGAGCCATAGAACTGTTGAGGTTGAGTTTGAGTTTGAGTTCATCAAGTGCAACCACTCGCCCAGACTTGCAATCCCACTACTGCTAAGCCACTAAACCACATCCCTAAGCATCATATCTACTCAGCTTTTAAACACCTCCAGGGATGGTGATTCCTCCACCTCCCTGGGCAGACTATTCCAATACATGAGAACCCGTTCTGTGAAGACATTTTTCCCACTATCCAACCTGAATCTTCTTTGCCACAACTTGAGGCCATTTCACCACATCCATTTTCACCTTGTCCTGTCACTTGTTGAATGTGAGAAGAGATCAACACCCCTCTGACCCCAACCTCTTTTGAGGGGATTGTGGAGGGTGATGAGTCTCCTCTCATCCTCCTCTTCTGAAAATTAAACCCTAGTTCCCTCAGCCCTTCTTTGTAAGACTTGCATTCAAGACCCTTCACCAGGTTAGTTGCTTTTCTCTGTGCCCACTCCAGAATGTCAATGTCCTTCTTGGAGTGACAGGCCCAAAACTGAACCCACTATTTCAGGTAATCTGTCACTGTGTAGAGAATCTATTTTGTCTTTTCAGCAGAGACAGAGTTTCAACCTCAGGTCCCTCCCTAGGGAGCCTACAATGATTTTGTGGCCACGTGAGCCAACAGTTCCCCTAGTAGCTCTTTCATGGGTCACACCTCATCTCCCCTGTTCTTCAGTCCTGTTGTTCCCAACACAGACCGTTGCTTGTATCCACAAGCTGGCCCCCACGCTATCATCTTAGTATGTGATTGTGGGGCCAACAACAACATGCCAACATTTTTGGCAAATCTTTCTGCAGTGTTTGTGCAAATCTCTGCAGGTCATTAACCTGACATTGCTGGCCATAAGCGCCTGGGTATTGCAAATGGATTTGCATGGTCTCCAAGGCTCAGCCCTTGTCAATCCAAACATCCAGTGCCAGCACAGCAGCAGTTAAACGAAGAATCTTTTTGCCCATCTGCCTGAAAGAAGGCAAACTTTGCACCGTGATTGCAAAAATGGGAAAAGGACCATTAAAATGAAAAGTAAAGTCATTGTAAAGGAAATTCACAGTGATCTTCCAGCCCCCACAGTATGTCAGATGAGAATCCAGCAAGGCTGCAGAGCTTCAGGAGATTCCTCTCCTTCTCACACCCTACTCCTATATTCCCCAGAGCTCACCACCTTCTCCTTCCCAGACATAGAATTGTATCATAAGATCATGGAATTGTTTGGGTTGGAAGTGACCTTACAGATCTTCTAGTTCTAACCCCTCTGCCATGGGCAGGAACACCTTCCATTCAACCAGATTGCTCAAGGCCCTGCTCAACCTAGCCTTGAATACTTCCAGGGAGGGGGTATCCACAACTTGTCCCTGGGCAACCTGTTTCGGTGTCTCACCACCCTCACATGATACTACTGTCACTCCATATCTGATATCTATGCTGACAGTCTTCTCTGGAGATGGCTCCAGAGCTGAAGATGAGCACCCCAAAGCAGGTAAAACATCAATTTTTTTTCCTGACATGTACTTTTTTTCCTTCACATTGTGCCTTCAGACACAAGGGTGTACCTGTTAGAATGTCTGCACTTAAACACCAGTCATCAATTAATTTCTCCCATAAACTCAACATCCATCTAGCAAGGGTTCATTCTTCTTATTGATATATCTGAGGAAAGTGATATGGCTTAGGGGATGAGTTCTTTTTCTATCTATGCAATTGAAATTGATGGAATAATTCTTGAAAAACCTGTCTGAAATTCACACATGCATGCATTACCAGAAAAAAGTCATTACTGCATGCATTACCACACAAGAGCATTACCAGAAAAAAGTCATTCAAGTAAGTATGATGTGACCACAAAGCCAAGAGCCACAGAAACCCATCCAATTGGTCTGAATTGGTAGCAGGATTCCAAAATTGCTCCAAACAGGAGATGTTGGTTATGCTTCTGGAGTTTCACCACTTCACCACATCACTCTTTCCTTCCCTACAAAACTTCAGATGGGAAGACAATTTTGTAGAAAGGCTGGCTGATAGGAACAGCTTATAAAAGTGGATTCTACTGGGTGCTGTTTGGAACAGCTCTAGATTACAGAAATTAATATTGAGTGGCTGATTCCAAATCTCTGACTTGAAGGGATATTCAGTCAGCTGGCCAAGAATCGTTTACCCAGTGAGGGTAGTGAAGAACCAGTTCTCATTGGGATATCAGCTGGTGGACACTGGTGTGAGTTTTGGAGAAAAATGAAAAAGAAAACCCAAAGTCTGGAGACTTTGAGATAGAACTTTTAAATCCTTACATTCTTAAATATCTTGGTATCCCTGACAAGTCAAGGTGAGCTTCTGTGCATTTGAGACAATGGTTATGGTTGTAAAGTCAGGCATCTGTGACCGTGTGTCTGAACAAAACATTAAACAAGGTGGATGAAGGAAAATAATAATTAATGGCAGCAGTAAAAGTTCACATTCATGTTCAACAGTTAATCTGATCACCACCAGCACCTCAGCCGTTACTGATCAGTAATGTAAGAAAGTTTAGTTTGCTATCCTGTTGCAGGAAACCGGTAGGAAATCACAAGTCTGCTAATGTGATCTCAAGCTCTCTTAACTGTCTGATTCTTGTAAGTAATCTCAAACTCTAATTTACATTTTCTGACCTTGAATCTGATACCATAGTCTGATGATATAAACCCACCCTGTAGATACTATATAATGACCAAAGGTAGTTCTGAAAATATCTGCTATATAAAGTTGTGTTTGCCTGTGAATCCCAGAATATCAGCATGGTGGGGTTTGAAAGGGGCCTCTGGAGATCACCCAGTCCAACCTCCCTGCTAGAGCAGGAGCACTCACAGCAGCTTGTCCAGGATCAAACTGGCCATGTGGGTTTGGAATCTCTCCACCAATTCTCTGGGCAGCCCACTCCAGGGTTCCAGCATCCTCAAGCCAAAGAAATTTCTCCTCCTGTTCTGATGGAACCTTCTGGGTTCCAATTAGTGTTCTTTGTCCCTTGTCCTGTTGCTGGGCACCACTGAAAAGAGTCTGGCCTCATTCTTATAACGCCTGATCTTTAGATTCTGATCAACATTGAGAAGATCCCCTCTCAGGCTGCTCTTCTCCAGGCTCAATAGCCCCAGGTCCCTCAGCCTTTCCTCTTCACAGAGATGCTCCAGTCTCCTCAGCACCTTCGTTGCCTCCACTGGACTTTCTCCAGTAGTTCTCTGTCTTTCTTGAACCAGGAAGACTAAAACTGAACTCCAGCTGTGGCCTCACTAGGGAAGAGAGGAGGGGGAGGAGAACCTGTGGAGAAACAATATGTTTTTATTCCACCTCACCCCTACTTGGAAGCTGTTCTGATCCTGAGCAAGAAGCTGACTGTTCACCAGCCCTAAAGTCACAGGACTGCATATTTCTCTGTGTGTGTATGTGTTTGGGGCTGAGATTTCCCAATATTCCTGGCTACTGCAGGCAGAGCTATTGAACTGCTCAGCTCTGCATGTAATAAAACGCTGAAGGCATGTGGGTTTTTTTGGACACATGTCTTGGCATGAAGCTCTGCTTGAAGTGTTGGATTCTCTTTGCACAGTTTGGAGACCAGCATGTTTCCAGTGGATCTGGAAACCTGTAACCATTCATATCCTCTGCTGGGTATTTTGTTAGAGTTTAACACTCTTTGGGTTTGTTTTCAAGTTGGGGAAAAAAAAAAATAGACACTCAAGGAGGGAAACCTAAGAAAGAACAGATGCTAATTCTGGAATATTAGCTCAGAGTTATTATCACAGGTTGGGGAGCTATTGAACAGCCCTTTTTTAGACTAAATCTGGCTGAAAAGTGGCATGAAAGCAAGTGTATTAACTTGTAAATCCAGCTTCCCCACTCCCCTGACTTGTGAAATTGTGTTTCTCTGATATCTCTACTGGCTCCCATTCAGGCTCCCCAGTCTACTGGTCCCAAAGCACTGCAGTCCAGGACTGCCTGGGCTGCCTTCAGCAGAAAAATATTAGCATTTGGCCACCTGTCCATTAAAGGGATGTTTTACATTATGGCATTTCAAGCATCCCCATTTATTATGTGTTTTCTATCGTTCAGGGAAGCAGGAAAATCCATGAGACATTATTATTATTCCAAGTAACTAGCCAAAGGACAAGAGGATACAGCTTCAAGTCACACCAGGGGAGGTTTAGGTTAGACATGAGGAACAATTTCTTCCCCAAAAGGGTTGTTAAGCCCTGGAACAGGCTGTCCAGGGTAGTGGTGGAGTCCCCATCCCTGGAGGGATTGAAAAGCCATCTAGATGGGATGCTGAGGGACCTGGTTTAGTGGTGATCTGGCAGTGCTGGGTGAATATTTTGACTCAATAATCTTCAAGGTCTCTTCTAACCAAAAATTCTATGATTGCGGCCTATAAATAAAACACAGACACAGATAACCATAACGCAGCTTAACTTGATTTCACACCCAGAGAAGGCAAGAGCCTTGCACTGTTTTGCAAGTCCTCACTGGTTGTTAGTCTGATTTAGTGCCAAAACACTTTGAAGTGGGTTTTGGGGTTATTCCCATGACTATTATTGTGGCCTTTCAGGACTTAAAGGGGACAGTGAGAAATCTGGGGACAATCTTTTTAGCAGGGCCTGTTGCACCAGGACAAGGGGTGATTGTTTAAACTGAAAGAGGAAGATTCAGACTGGAGAGAAGGAAAGAATGTTGGACACAAAGGGTGGTGAGAGACTGGCCCAGGTTGCCCAGAGAGGTGGTAGATGCCCCATCCTTGGAACCATTCCAAGTCAGGTGTCTGGGGCTCTGAGCAATCTGCTCTAGCTGCAAGGGTTCATGCTGACTGCAGTGGGGGTTGGATAAGATGATTTTAAAAGTCCCTTCCAACCTAATCCATTCTGTGATGCTGTGAAGGTGAGATGCTTGTAAATGCTGCTCAAGCTGCAGGTGGGGAAGTCAGCAGGGCTGCTGTGATCTCTTCAACATGTAAAGTCCCAGCTAAAATGTCTGGAATTCCAGAGCTGGAGCACATGGGCAAGAAAAGACCCCAAAGGGACACTTTAGTATATCAGTGTCTGATGACAGTGATGGTAATTTCTCCCTGTTTTTTTAACTCAATTCTCCATCTCTCTAGGCAGCCAAAGCCATGCAGATGATGAGAAGGAAACATCAATTCTTTTCACTGTTGTTGAAATAACTTTCCCCTTCTGCTGTTACATTTAATTTGTTTGGGTTTTAGCACATTTTAGCTGAGCAAACAATTTATATGTTATGACTTGAGCCCAGTTTGGAACTGTTAAAGAATGTTTGGGTTGTTTTTTTCCCCTTTTTCACAGTTTTTTTTCCCAACCTGTCTGTATTCAGCTCACATGCTGGGTTGTATTTAAACAGAAGATCAACTGATAATTGCAACACCACTGCTGGCATCGCTCTAGCGATGGAGCTGCCAGCATTTCCAGGTTGAAGTTTGGCACGCGACATTGCATCCTGGAAGCCAATTTTATTGAAATGAGTAGAAGGAAAAATCTGTTTGGCCTCTTTTGCTTGATAAGAATATTTTTTAAAAGCAACAATTTTAAAGAGTAAAGAAATGTTAGAAATACAGCCCTTGACCTGCAGCTACTTTTGTGCTGTCTGCCTCTGACCTGGCATGTCTAGGCATACATAACTAAGAGGACACTCCTCCACAGAGCCATACAATCATAGAATCAAAGAATCATAGAATGGTAAGGATTAGAAGGGACCTCTGGAGATCATTGAGTCCAACCCTCCTGCCAAAGCAGGATCACGTAGGGCAGATCACACAGGAACTCATCCAGGCAGGACTTGAAAGTTTCTAGAGAAAGAGACTCCACAACCTCTCTGGGTAGCCCTCACAATAAAGACGTTTTTCACCATGATAAGGTGGAGCTGCCTGTACCTCCCTTGTGTGCTGCCCACACTCTTCTTAACTCACAGATTTTTTATATTTTTTTTCAGTTTGAAATGACCTGAAAGATCATTAGATCCAAAGGCCAACCTAACACCACCATGGTCATTAAAACGTGTCCTGAAGTGCTATGTCTACACATTTTTTGCACACTTCCAGGGATGGTGACTACACCACCTCCCTGCGCAGGCTGTTCCAATGCCCAAGCACTTTTGCACTAGAGAAATTTTTCATAATATCTAAACTAAACCTCCCCTGGTGCAACTTGAGGCCTCTTGTCCTATCACTTGATACTAGGGAAAAAAGACCAATACCCACCTCACTACAACCTTCTTTGAGGACCCACATTGTCTATGCACCAATTACAAGCTGGGGGATCAGGGATGCTGCTAAGTATCTGGACCCAGGTGCACACTGTCCTAGTTGAATCCAACATCCTAGTGTGAGAACCTCTGTGTAGCCCAACAACAAGGTCAGCACAGCTAAAAATAAAACCTCAGCTCACCCCAGAAAATTCATGTTTCTCAGTAAAATCCCAACTATCTGCACTAGATATATTTCTGAGGACCTGTATCCTGCTACCTCCTCTTGCAAACGTAAAACCACACACCAGGAGAATACAGATGAATATCTGCACTGAGATAATTTTATTTTTAAGCCTGTGGGATAGGGATAATTACAGTTTTAGAATGGGATCAAAAAGCACAGATCTATGGAGACTCTTTGAAGTCAATATCTATTTATTATAATTACACAACATTTTCCATCGGACCTGAAAGCGTTATCCAGGCATTCATAAATTAAAGTTTGCAAAAGGAAGACAGGCTTCTCCTGCAATTGTTTATATCCATTTTATAGAGAGACAACCTGAAAACCACAGATTTTAAGTGGGTTACCTCTGTGTTGAAGTAGCACTTGGACATGGCTGGTCTGTGCATTGGACTACAGAGTTTGAAATGAGAGCACGTGGAATGCATCGGACCCACCAGATTCTATCGACGTTCTTTGTTTTCTCACACTGGGTAATTTCCTGGTTGGAGATACCAAAGATGGAACATTTCTCTATCTAATGAAGATGCTTAGTTAACAAAACTAGTGATATTTTAGATATACTATTGCCCTGCTGCAATATCAGGGTGCAGTGGCTGGGGCCAGCCTTGCATGGGGTCACCTGATGCTTGAGAAATCCACTTTGGTTCCCATGGCCAGTCATTTCACAGACACACCAAAAGGTGCATGTTGGAAGGAACCTCTGGAGATCATTTTCATAGCCCCTGCTGCACTCTCTGAAGTAATTGCTTGTCTCTCTTCAACTGGGAAACCCAGACTGGACACAATACTCCATATGTGTTCCCACTAGGGCAGACTAGAAGGGAAGGAGAATGACAACACTCCATGTACCTCAGGAGACCATTGGCCTTCTTGACCATGAGGGCACATTGCTGGCTCATGATGAACTTACTGATGACACCAAGCTGTGTGGTGCAGTGGACACGCTGGAGGGAAGGGATGCCATCCAGAGGGACCTGGACAGGCTGGAGAGGTGGGCACAAGCCAACCTCATGAGCTTCAACAAGACCAAGTGCAGGGTCCTGCATCTGGGTCAAGGCAATCCCAGGCACAAATACAGGCTGGGCAGTGACTGGCTGGAGAGCAGCCCTGAGGAGAGAGACTTGGGGGTGCTGGTGGATGACAAGCTCAACATGAGCTCTCAATGTGCACTTGCAGCCTGGAAAGCAAATCAGATCCTGGGCTGCATCAGGAGAAGTGTGGCCAGCAGGTCAAGGGAGGTGCTTCTCCCCTCTACTCAGCTCTGGTGAGACCCCACCTGGAGTACTGCCTCCAGTTCTGGAGCCCCTATTACAGGAGGGATGTGGACGTGCTGGAGCGTGTCCAGAGAAGGGCCACGAGGATGAGCAGAGGGCTGGAGCACCTCTCCTATGAGGACAGACTGAAGGAGTTGGGGCTGTTTAGTCTGGAGAAGAGAAGGCTCTGAGGTGACCTCATTGTGGCCTTCCAGTATCTGAAGGGGGCCTACAGGAAGGCTGGGGAGGGACTTCTCAGGATCTCAGGTAATGATAGGACTAGGGGGAACGGAATGAAGCTGGAAATGGGGAGATTCAGGCTAGATGTGAGGAAGAAGTTCTTCACCATGAGAGTGGTGAAGCCCTGGAATGGGTTATCCAGGGAGGTGGTTGAGGCCCCGTCCCTGGAGGTGTTTAAGACCAGGCTGGACGAGGCTCTGGCCAGCGTGATCTAGTGTAGGGTGTCCCTGCCCATGGCAGGGGGGTTGGAACTAGATGATCCTTGTGGTCCCTTCCAACCCTGACTGATTCTATGATTCTATGATTCTATGATTCTACTGTCCACAAGCCCTCCCAGGTCCTTCTCTGCAGAGCTGCTTTCCAACAGATCAACTCCTCACCTGTATTCCTCCCCAGGTGCAGTTCTTTCCACTTATACTTGTTGAACTCCGTGAGATTCCTCTCTGCCCAACTCTCCAGCCTGTCCCTGACTCCTTAAATGGCAACACAGCCTGACTGGGTGCTGCCAGCCACTCTCACAGATTTTTATCAACACCAATCCTGATGAGAGTCCAGTCCACTCCTTTACCCAGTCATTGATGAAGATGTTGAACAAGACTAGACCCAGTTCAGACTCCTGGGGAACACCACTACCTACAGATCTCCAACTAGACTTTGCAAGGCTGACAACAACCCTCTGACTTCTGTCATCCCTCTGATTCTCAATCCACCTGCTGGTCTTAAATCAGAGGAAAGCTAGCAATGTTCTCCTTGGGTTGGCAGAGGGCAGTGTCTCTCCTTGCATCTCAGCGGGCACCTCTGTGGCAAGAGAGGCTTGGGGAGCAGTTTCAGCAGGGGCACAGGGTAATAGTGTCCTGCTCGCCTTGTTTTTCCTGGTGAACCAAGAGAACCCATACACCCTCTGAGACACAAACCCTTAGGAAAGGCTACCACCAACTTCCTCTGCTGTGATTTTCCCTTTTTCATTATGTTTGACATTTTTGAGAGCGAGCTTTGTTACAGACTATTAGCCTATGGCAGTAGGCTGGGGAGATAAGACTTCATCAAGCCATAAATCACACAAAAGCGTGTGAAAATGTGGAATTCGGAGGTTGCACCAGCAGCTCTGGTTGGGTTCTCCTGAGCGTTGTTGTGCTGATTGCAATATTTCAAGCGACTCACGGCGTAAGCTAACGTTGCAGCTTGCAAGGGAAATGAGTTTGGTGCCTTGTGCCTGAATAGCAACACTATTAAAGTTTTGTACTTAGCATAGTTACTGACTTTGTGGGATCACTGTAGCAAGTTTTAAATGATGCATGAAATGAAGAATTCCTGCCCATCCTAAGGAGAGATAATGCAGATAATAGACTGCCTTGCAATCACAGCTGTGCAGGGTTTTTTTGTTCTGCTCACAGGAATGCCCTCCAAACCCCAAAGTAAAAGTCTGTACAATACATTCACAGGGCTTTTTCATTTTGGGTTTTTTTCCTCCTTACTTTTATACTATCTATTCTCTCTCTCCTCAACCATACAAGGAATGCAGAGTTGGTGGACTACAGGGACACAGATGTTCAGAGTCCATTGCTCAGCCCTAGACTACTCAGCCTACTTGTCTTCCTCCAAACCATAGAGATATCACACTAATCTCATAGCATCACAGAATGATTTATGTTGGAAGGGACCTTAACGATCATCTAGTTCCAAACTCCCTGCCATTGGGCAGGGACACCTTCCACTACACCAAGTTGCTCAAGACCTCATCCAACCCACACCCACACCAGCAAGCAAGAGGGCCAGGAGGGAGTATATTGGCCAGCAGACCTCCATGTCTCTCTCCAAAGTTTTGTGCAATTATTCACAACCCAATGGTTCAAACGTGGAGATGGTAACTTGGTCAGGGCGATCCTCAGTATCAATAAAGGCTGGGAGATGATGGGATTGAGATCAGTCCTGTAGAAAAGGGCTTGGTGGGTGAAAAGCTGGACATGAGCCTGCACCAGGCCAACCATGTGCTGGGCTGATCCCCAGGAGTGTGGGCAGAAAGTGGAGGACGGATATTCTGCTGCTTTGCTGAAACCCCAAATACAGTGTTGGGGCCAACTCTGGAGTCCTCAGCCCAGGAAAGACATGGTGCTCTTGGAGCAGGCCTGTGGCGATGGTTTTTATCTAAAAGAGGGAGATTCAGAATAGAGATAATTAAGAATTTTTTTTTACAATGGGGATGGTGAGACACTGGCTCAGTTTGCCCAGAATGGTGGTAGAAGCCCCCTCCCTGGAACTATTCCAGGTCAGGTTGTTCTGGGCTTTGTGCAATCTGCTCTGGTTGAAGATGCTCACTGCAGGATGGGGCTAGAACTAGATGACCTTTAGAGGTCCCTTCAATTCAAAATATTCTATGATTCTATCAAAATGCAGATATGAGACCTGAGACCCCCCACCTTACCAATACCTGTAGTTGAGATCTGGATTTGGCTAGTGTGGACAAGGGACATTGTTGGTCCCTGTTCAGGTGTGTGGGTGAAGATATCGATGGATAGAAAGAGTTGCAGTGTTACAGTTAGCGCTGGTTTTTATCACTTAGGTTTTGTCATGTGACATTTGCTCCAAAAGTCACGTATTGAAAAGATTTATATTGTCATGTGCCTTATACTCAGGGAACTTAATTTTTTTCCCCTCTTTTTAACAGCATTTTTTATGTGTGAGAAATTGATTATAAATCACACGGTCTTGCTGCTCAAGGCTTTTGCTTTCTCCAGTGCCCTACTGAGTGCTAAGTCCATGGACAACACAGAAGCTGATCCAAAAAAACCCCAAAAATAACAACCTGGTAATGGCTGATTTGGAGAAATAAAGCATTACTGGGTCATTGTTTCAAAAAGAAAGCCCCATATTAAAAATATCCTGTAGGCAAAGGAATGCCATGTCATTCAAAGTGTTAAATATCCTCTGATTTCAATTTAATAGATTCAGGGATTCACAGAAATTACTTCATTAGTTTAATGCTGCCTGACAGTGCTTCTTACTTGTCGAAAACATTTTTCTGCACTCCCCAAATATTCTTTCTGAATTCCTTTCTTTGTCCCTATGCTTTCAAGGGTATTTAAGGAAGAAAAATGTGCAACTCTCCTGCAGTAATATATTTTCAGGAGCTGGAAAATCACAAGGAGTGAATAGAAGTTAGTCCCCCATTGTATTTTCGGTGGTTAAGTCCCATTTTCATTGACTCACATGCCTGTCAATTACACTCGACAATATTTATGAAAACAAAGTTATAAAGCAAAGGAAATCAATGTTACTGTTACTGTTATAAAAAATTGCACCTACTAGTAATCTTATTTGGGGCATTGTTGCTAACATCACCAGCCGTTCCAGAAAGGCATTGCTTTCCTTCTCATTTCATGAGAAACCCCATCAGAAAGGTGCAATTTTGGGGAATATGTAGGAAAGCAGAGCGAGAACTGCAGAACATGTCTCATTAATTAAAAGAATTGATACAGAAAAGCAATTTTTTTTCCCCAGTATTAATTAAACCCGTGTTTTACTTAACCTATGTGAGCCAATCAAACCCAACCAAAACCAACTTATCACCTGCTTGTCAGGAGAAGTAAATTGAACTCTTTATGGGGCATTGAGATAGGTCAGCAGGCACAATTTTTTTGCCTTCACCCACTTTTCACAAGCACTAGAAGAAAGAGGGCAACTGTCAATCCAGCAGTGTGGCAATCATTACAGGTTTGCAGTCAAGCAGAAAAATGCTGTAATAAACAGGTCCTGCTGCCTTCTATCACTCCATTCATCCTACACTTGAAGTGCTCAGGCCTTCTGGCCTTGCTGAGCGTTAAATCCCCATCCAGCTGTTTGACCCTATTACGAGAACATGATAGGCACCCCTGTCACTTGAAATGGCTGCAACACTCTGATGCACCGAATCTATCTTTCCGACAGGTAAACCTATGGATAATTTATTTTTATGTGGTTTCAAAGTATGTTGACAGCACTCAGGTAACGTCTCCAATGCAAGGCGGGCTTCGGGGTGGGTAGGATTCATTGCTCTTAATGAACGGGCATTGGCGTTGATTGGCCACCTCTAACGGACCATCTCCTCCTATGACCTCCAGACCATAAAGCGATAATGCAGCCTCAGCATATGCACCATTAAAATCAATGTCCAATACTGTAAATTCCCAGCTACTCCAGATTGGACAGAGCTCTTTTCAATACCTTTCACTTAAAGCTACCAAGGGATAGCTTCTTAGATCAGATTTAAATATATGGAATAGCACGCAACACTAATGAATATTGACATTTCACATTAATTTGATAAATACAATTTCATTTTGCTGCACAGCAGCATTAAGGTAATTAGAGCCGGTGTAAGCTTTTTTGGGGGCCATTTAAAACATTGAAATTTGGCTTGTTCACTCGGCCTACAATCAGTCAGTCAGTCTTAGACTAATTAAAAAATACTGAGAAAGGGGGGTGGGCTGTGGGGAAAAAAATAAATAAAGCGCAACTTTTCGAACTTTCATTCCACCAACATCCAAAAAGCACCCATGTACTTAAAATAAAATAGTTTCAAAGTAGGTTAAATACAACCTTTCCAACACAAATACAGTGGTATGCCTTGAAAGCGAATGACTTCCAAGTCACCCTCTTGATTGCTGTTTGACCGTACCTTTACAATGTGTGCCATTTAAGCCTACAGAATCCAATCAATGTGTCAGTTAAATTGCTACTCATCTGTCGAGATTAAGCGTTCGACTATTACCTCAGATTTAGTAGAAGTCTTAGATACTGGCACATTTCACCGAAGCCATTAGTAACACCTGGAATCATTCACATTAGTTTAAGATCTGGCACCATAAATTTCCAGCCATTAATGATTATTCTGACTCCTCAGGATAAATGGCTTAACGTTTTTGATAATGAAAATATACATTCTGCAGTAGTTCTTTCTTAAACCCACATTACCTTTGTAATGTACTTCATGGCTGATAGTAACAGACTGTGTCATAACTCTCACAAGGATTTTTAGTGCGCTGTAAAGTCTTTAAGATCTGTTGTGCTATTAATTTCCCCAAATTTGACGAGATATTTTGGAGGCTGTTTACATCTGGAAAGGGAACTCAATCTATTAATTGAGATGATCTCAACTGGAGATGCAAAAGGTGTCTGAGGAGCATTATTTTGGCTACTGTTGCTCCAGCGATCCGCCGTTACCCAACGGTGCATATTTTCACCCCACAACATCCCTCAGCGACAAACTTCCATTGAATATTATCAAAAATAACAGGGAAAATATCGCTGTGAGAGCAGAGGGTGTCAGATTAGTTATAGCTGAGAGAGATTATTTAAATATCTCAAATAAATCTTTTCATTCCCAGCACATTCATCTCTTTTAAGTGCTCATTAAGGTGGGGTGTGACAGTCCTGGAAAATGAAACACTAATTCTTTTCCTCTGAAGCCTGAGTGGAACATTCCCAAGGGCAGCTATAGTTTAGGTGTATTACAGGACTAGGGCAGCATGAGATTCCTCCTCTGCATCTCATTCCAAAAATTTAAAAAAAAAAAAAAAAAAAAAAAAAGATGGTTGTTTTTTTTTTTGTTTTGATGCCACTATTCTTCTTGCTCACATGCCTATGATCTACGAGATCTGAAGGAAACAGATGTCAGTTTGTGGTGTTTGATAAATGGTCGGTGGAACTTGGCTGTGACTACCCTAACTCATTTCAGGTCAGAGTAATTTGCAGTCAGTCTTGTCTTTCCTTGATTTAGACCAAGACTTCCAAAGACAGATAACGAAGGATAGATCTACAGCTTCACAGTCACTTTTTCAAGTGCAGTTAAAGAAACCAAGAAAGCAACTGTGTCTAAATATGTACCTGGTATTAGAATACTCCTCAACTGTAATAAATATGTATGTTTAGGTCTTGTTGTCGAGGCACTTACCTATCCAGACCTCTCAGACAGAGAGGTTCAATATTCCCTTGAACAATAAAGGTTCATAAAACAATGCAGATGAACTCTTTAATGAACTAAGAAATGGTTATTGGTTCACATTAGTGCTATTGGGTTTAAATTCAACTTAAAAGTCAGGAAGGAATGTATAGAAATGTTTCAGGATGAAAAAAAGATTTGTGCTGCAGGTCCTGACCATTTTTCTTGTGTGTGAGAAAAGGAAATATCTTAATAGATTTTTTGAGTTCTCTCCATCTTTTATTTGTCCCTCATTCTCTCCTTCCTGAGCACCCTTGTATTTTTTCTACCCTCTCTCCTTCACACACGTAATTCGACACAAATGAATACTGAATGCAGGTATTTGATTTATGCTTTTAAAATACAGCTTGTCAAATTCAATGTGGGGATAAGCTTTGCTTGTGGATTATAAAAGCAACAACAAAAAAAAAGAGATCCTTTTATTATTTTTTTTTGCAAGAATATGTGAACAAAGAGGAACAAGAACCCATTCAGTGTAAATGAGACAAACATGAAGGGACAAAGGAGCCAGCAATAAGCAAGCTACCTACAGAAGGGAAAATAAAATCATATTGAGGAGATCAAAGATACATCTGAATGATGTAGTGATAATTTACGCATTCAAGGGATGATTAGAAAAGGGAGGTGGCATGGATGATAATTATCTAATGAGGAAGGAAGTACTAACAATGACAAATGAGAACTTGGTGAAACACAGGTCCACAGCATGAGCCTGGTGCCATGTCAGGGCCACCCACACAATCCTGGTTACCAGCCCCCTGTCTCAGCCATGACCTTCCAGCCTGCCAGGAGCCAAATGCTGAGCAAACTTTGTGACACCTGGTAGTCTCAGTGGTCCTGTCCCAAATCACAGAGTCATAGAATAGTTTGAGTTGGAAGGGACCTTGAAGACCATCTAGTTCCAACACCCCTGTCACAGGCAGGGACACCTTCCTCTAGACCAGGTTGCTCAAGGCCTTGTCCAACCTGGCCTTGAACACCTTCAGAGAAGGTCCCCTCCTGGGACTCTAAAATGGTGAATAGGCTGTGAGCATGTTGGAAACAGGATGGATAAATAAACATTTTATTTAAGAAGAAGGAGTAGGGGGAAAAGGGAAGAATTTGGTAAAATGAGAAAAGGAAAAAGATGCTGAAGAAGAAGATGTGCTGAAGATCAGCTGAAAGTGATCCAAATGTCGGCAGTGAAGGTGAAGGACCAGATGAAAAGAAGAAACACAAGGAAACCTGCAGCAGCAAAGAAAGAAGGGACCAAAAAAAGTAACCCAGAACTGAGAATAAGGAAATAACATCTGTTGTGTACAAAAGAATTCAAAGCCTTAAGGAAGACAAGGCAAGGATGCAGCAGAGTATGGAGCATGGCAGGTGACACAGGGAAACAGGAAAGATGAGAGGATGGAAATAGATGGACAGAAAAAAACAACAGAAAAATTGTCTGCTCTCCAAAAGAGAAAACCAGACAATCTGAAACTCGGAGCCTTAGATGTGGCTAAAAGAGAGATCAAGACAATATTTTCCTCCATTGGGACTCTCTTATTAATAATAGAAGGGGAATTTCTTTTTAAGCATGACGTTAGTCACCTTTCCTTCTGCTGGCGCAGGCAGGTGGTACCAAGGTATGGGGTGCACTGGGAGCATCTTCCATACCCCTGAGGAAGGCATGCTGGGCTCTGAGCTCTTCTTTTGTCACAACACAGATGATATCATGCTTGACTGTGATACAAAATGCTCTTGCCTCTAGCAAATACCCTTTTTGCAGTGAAACCAGGGCTGGGTAGCACCAACACTGGCAAGTGCTGGCCAAATGGGTTGTAAAAATGCTGGGTAACCTCTGGTCAGTGTTGGTCCTCTGGTGACCCTGGGGAAGGAGGGAAGTGGGGTGGCCTTGCAAAAAAAATACTGCTTCCCTGGAGATGGAGCAAGCTGGAAATGTTGCTGGCAGCATAGATTAAGCAGCACTTGCACATTTCTGGGACACAGAATCATAGAAGGGTTTGGGTTGGAAGGAACCTCTAAAGGTTGTTGAGTCCAACTCCTCTGTACTAAGCAGGCACTTCTGTGACTAGAACAGGTTGCTAAGAGCCCCAAACAATCTGACCTGGAATTGTTCCAGGGATGAGGCATCTACCGTCTCTCTGAGCAACTTGGGGTCTCACCACCCTCATTGCAAAAAAATGTTCCTTCTGTGGAGTCTGAATCTACCTCTTTCAGTTTTAACCATCACCTCTTGTATTGTCATAACAGGCCCTGTCCCCAGCTTTCTTATTGAACCCTTTAAGTACTGAAAGGCCACAAGAGGATCTCCCTGGAACCTTGTCTTTTTCAGGCTGAACAATCTCAACTCTCAATCACAGAAATCAGCTCACAATTGATTTTGTGTTAATAGTATGAAAAATTCTGTAAGGAATACAGTAGAAAAGAATAATTCAGATTATAAGCATTCAGAAACAGCACAGCTATGGAGACAAGAGCATGACAATGTGCTTGTGTTTTAATTCTAAACAAGTTGATCATTAACCTCTGTAGTAAATTAAAATCCACCAGGTTGGACTTGATTTCAGAGGTGACAAAGAGGCAAATTTTTAACTGATTTTGGAGTATTGCCAAGTTTTTTCTATGCCCTTAATGCTCCAAGCATGTACCTGGAACACCAAAACAAGGACTGAAATGGATCTTCCACCTGGTTTACCGTAGGGCAGTGGTTTGAAACTAAAGCAGGGTAGATTTAAGTTAGACCCGAGGATGAAGTTCTTTACTATGAGAGTGGTGAAATATTGGAACATGTCCAGATGTGAGGTGCATCTTGGACTACCCTAACATGGTATAGAATCATAGAGTCATAGAATCACAGAATTGCTCTGGTTAGAAGAGACCTTTAAAATCATGAAATCTACCCATTCACCCAGTACTGCCAGGTCATACACACCGATTCTCATACAACTGAAACAAATATCTCCCATATCATCACACTCAGTATGACCTCAATAATGCATTTATCAGCATCCTCCTCACAAATTGGTCTTCATGAGAACAAGCTGCTGGTTTCACAGGGTGTTTTGGATGGAAATAAGCTCTGAAGAAGGAAGCTGTGGGAGTTTGTCAAGCCTGCACTAAACCTGGGTTTGAAACACGGCATTTCTTGATGCAGACCTTTAATTGCAACAACAGAATAGACAGTGTGGAGGAGGGACTTCTACAGCATGCTAAAAGGAGTGATGTGTGGTACAGCTGCCTAGATTTCCTTGGAAATATGGAGTGTTATTATTTATTAATTATGCTGAGGTAACTGGGAAGAAATTTAAATATAGAAGAAATACCTGAAACTAGTAATTGGCTGGAATCACAGCCCCCTTTCCCCCCCCCCATCCCCCCCCCCCCCCCCCCCTTCACTGCTATAGAAATTGCCAACAAAATATATTCTGCTTCATTTCCCATGACACTAAACACTCGGAATATAGATCCACATCTTAATATTATTGAAAGATGAAGTGACATTATGGAAAAAACCTCACACAGATCTCCTCTCTTTATGAGCAGGCAATGCTGGCTATGCTTCCTTAAATATGAAGACTCCTGACTTCAGCATCTGAGCAATGTGGAGGATCTTCTGCACAAAGATAGCTAAAAGATTGAAAATCAATGATAGCTACTGAAATGGTGAGGCCAGCAGGACCAGGGAAGTGACTGTCCCCCTGTATTCATCATTGGTGAGGCCATACCTTGAATACTGGGTTCAGGTTTGGGCCTCTCACTATGGAAGGACGTTGAGGTTCTGGAGCAGGTCCAGAGAAGGACAGCAAAGCTGGTGAAGTATCTGGAGAACAGTTCTGGTGGAGCTGCTGAGAAGACTGTGGTTGTTCAGCCTGGAGAAAAAACAGACAAAAGAAAGACCTTCTGGCTCTCTACAACTCTCTGAAAGGATTTTGGAGCCAGGTGGGTGTCAGTCTCTTCTCCCTAGTAACAAGTGACAGAACAAGAGGAAATGTCTCAGGTTGCACCAGGGGATGTTTAGGTTGGATGTGAGGAACAATTTCTTCCCCAAAACAGTTATCAACACCAGGTCCAGACTGCCCAGGGCAGTGACATTGCTGGAGGGGTTTCAAAGCAATGCAGATGTGCTGCTGAGGGAGACAGTTTACTGGTGACCTGGCAGTGGTGGGTGAACAGTTGGACATGACGATTTGCAAGTTCTCTTCCTATTAAAATCATTCTGGGATTCTAGGATTCCAACCTTATAACACTGTGGGATGCAGACAGTTGAGATCAAGAGGGGACTGGATGTGGCACTCGGTGCCATGGTCTAGTCGTGAGGTTTGTGGTTACAGGTTGGACTCGATGATCTTCAAGGTCTCTTCCAACCTTGGTGATACTGTGATACTGTGATACTGTGAGATATATATGAAAATCCTAGATTATATACCCAGCCACACTTAAGGGGTACAACAGGGCTGGCCAAAAGGATTGAGTGAATGTAGGACAGGATAAATTATATTTGTTCACACTTTCATCAAACATTTTTGAAAGATATATATTTATTTATATTTTATAAGATGTAGCAGCTTTATTTTGATGCCTGCTTGACCCACTAATTTTTCTTCAATGCACGCAGAAAGGTTTCTTCCAGAACTATGGCAGGCAGTGTTGAAAACGTGCTGCCAAGTGGTTGTAAAAGATAAGTTTCTTAGAAGTTTGACTTGGCATTCTTCAATTACCAGTCTAATTATTCTTCTATTATTTAGGCAGTGAGCCAAAGGTTTCCTGGGTGCAGAGGAAGTTAATAGGGGAGATGAAGCAAGATTGTGAGGCCATGTCAGCATATGTTCATTAAAGCCCAATTTCTTCTGCATTAAACTTACTGCTCCAACAAAGTACAACAATATCTGTGTGTTTAATGATTTTAAAAAAAATAAAACATGCAAGAATAAGTATTTACAATATTTCCTGACCCAGTTTTTTTTTTTCCCCTGGTTGTTTGTACAGAGCTGTATCTGTTAAAAAAAAAAAAAAAAAAAAAAAAAAAAAAACAAACCCACAACTGGGTGAATTCATTGGGAAATCTAGAGAAAAGAACAAAATGTCTCTTGTTTGTTTGTTGTTTTTTTTTTCTAGAAGGAAATTAAGGAGTTTCCAAAAACTTGTCAGTAATCCCTGCTGCTTTCTAGCATTCAGCACTGGATGCATATAATTGCATATATTAAAAAAATAAATATTAAAATTACATTTGCAGAAAGTTATTTCAGTTGCAAAGCCAAGTATTTGAAAGTTAAGAAATGCCATTTTGACAATTGCCCACAAAATCCCAGTTCTTCCTGCTTGCTTATGTATTGGACTTCAAATATTGAAACAGAAGGAAGGGGAAAATATTACCTGATTATGAACTTAAAGATTGCATTGTAATGTGTGTGCTTAGGGGGAAGAAATAAGGTTGCAACTGTATGTAACCATAAATCTGTCATTCCTTAAAGTACAGATCTTGCCTATGCAAACTAAATAACTTACTTTCAACATCATTGGTCAGGCATTGAGACCGGTTGTCCAGGGAAGTGGTGGAGTCACCATCATTGGAGGTGTTCAGGAGGAGACTTGATGGGGTGCTTGGTGCCATGATCTAGTTGTTTAGGTGGGTTGGATTGGTTGATAGGTTGGACGCGATGATCTTGAAGGTCTCTTCCAACCTGGTTTATTGTATTATTGTATTATCTTACAGACAGCTATCTAAAAGCATAAACAATTTCTTGAACCCAGGCCAATTCTTTGCTTTTCTCTCTCACACAGACACACTTCTCTCCTTCTTTGTGTGGAAGGACATGGAAAACTTTCCCAGGGAGCTGTTGGAGTCACTGTCCTTGGAGATGTTCATTAAACATGTGGACATGGCACTTTGGGACATGGTCTTAGGTCGATGGTTTCACTCAATCATCTTAGAGGTCTTTTCCAACTGAAACAATTCCCTGATTCTGTGGTTCTCCTATGGAGGCATTCAGGAGTGTTAGGGGCAAGATATAGGTGTCAGGGTGATGCTTCATTAAAACTAGAAAGGAATTTGAAAGATTGGAAAAGAATTTTTATTAACTTCTCACTGATTCCAAAATCAGAAAAACTCTCCCAAATCAGAGTTTATATTCTGGCATCAGAAATCTACTTCTCTGGAGAGATTCCAGAACTGTCTGGACATTGTGATCCTGGGCAATCTGCTGCGGGTAACCCTGCTTTAACAGGGAGGTTGGACTAGATGATCTCCAGGGCTCACTTCTAACCTCTGCTATGCTAGGCTTCTGTGTGATTAAAAAGTGCTAAACATCTCAAACTAACTGAGTGTCTCAGGGCTGTTGCTGCTCAGGATCCAGGGTAGAAGGGTGGTACATCCATCACCTGCTGGGAGCTGTAACAGAGGATGCAACTTGAATTTCTTGCCTTTTTTGTGCATGCTGAGGTTATTTACAGCTTTATCCTTAGGTCCTATATCCCTGCTTACATCTAAAGGGAATTGTAACAAAGGATTTGGTCCTGAATTCCATTTGGCAAGTAACTGCTTTGTATGCAATGCACTACCAAGAGAAATCATCCTTACCAGCCCACCCTGAACATCTCCTGCCATCAGAACCTTCCTGAACCATCGAGTGAACCTTCCACACAATATTGACAGCCTGACTGAGGCATTATTATACGTTTTATTCTATTTGTTTTCCCACAGGTTACCCTGCTTTAAGCTTTGGAAAAGCAGGAGGTAACAGAGCAGGAGCACTTGTGCCTGGCCTCTGCAACAGCCCTCATTGCTGGGGTGGGATGTTGAGCATCCTTGCTGGAGGACCAGGATCTTACTCAGATCTTACCAAGAGCTTTAAAATGCAGGCACTGAAGAAGGTCACTGGATGTGGATACAAGCATGCCTGCAAATCAGAAGCCTAAAATGAAAGAAAATTACATTACATCAACTGAAAATTGTGGTAGAAACCACACACCATGTGCAAATGGTTAGAAGTTCCATCTGAACATGACAAAAATATTCCTCGGTGTGAGGGTGCTGAACTCCTGGAGCAGTCTGCCTAGAGCAGTTATGGAGTCTCATTCTTCAGATAGATTCCAGACCCACTTGGATGTGGTCCTGGGCAACCTGCTTTAGTTGAATCAGGAAGACTGGAGAAGATGATCTCTAACAGTCCCTTCTACCTGTTACTGTTCTGTAATCCTGTGAATATATTTCATGAGAGCATGAGATAATTTTTTGAGCATCATGCAAAAAGAGACCTCAAACTTCTTTAATCTTAATGGAAAGAGAAGACCTGGCTGAGAGAACCAAAGAGTCTGGCAGTGACCCACTTGTGAGCTTCACCCTCTCCTGCAAACCCCACTGCTATCTACTGCTCCATCTCCAGAGCCTCCCAGCATCCCAATTGTAGAGCAGCACAGCTGCCAACATGTCATGGATACCTACCAGCTCCTCAAACACCTGCTCTGAAATATCTGTTCTCTCTGCAATTAAATATTTAGATGATGCTTCATTTATGAAAATTAGATATTAGGAGCGAATTAGGGCTGAATTAATTATTATACTAAAGTACAAAAATGATATTGTATTATTAGAAGCATATTTTTCTTGCAAAACTGTGTTTGCCATTTAGCCAAGAAAAAAATAAATATATAAATTATGGAATAGACTTTTTATAGTAGGTGTTAATTCTGAATAATTAGGATTAGGCACTGGAGATTTGCAACCCAAATAAAAATTACCTAATTAACCCTTATATTGGCCCTAACAGAGAAGCCAAATAGTTCAGCAATATAAAAGAAAAGGAAAAAAAAAAAAGGGGGGGAGGAAAAAAAAGGAGAGAAATAAAAACCACCTCCACACACGTAAGTGAATATCTCATAGTCTAACACTGACATCAGATTTAAAGACACTGCCTGGAAAATATTAATAAACCTGACAAGAATGTGGGCAGGAATGTGGGTTTTCCACAGAGTCCCAACACGGTGGGAGTTTGAAGGGACCTCTGGAGATCATTCAGTCCAACCACCCTGCTGAAGCATGTTCATCCACGGCAGGTTTCCCAGGATCACAATGTCCATGTGGGTTTGGAATCTCTCCAGAGAACAAGACTTCACAACCTCTATAGGCAGCCTGCTCCAGGGCTCCAGCATCCACAGAACAAATAAGATTCTTCTCCTGTTTAGATGGAAACTTCTGGGTTCCAGTTTGTGTCCTGTGCTCCTGGGCACCACTGACAAGAGTCTGGTCCCATCCTCTTGACCCCTTCAGATCCTTTAGCTCTTGCTCTGCATTGATCAGATCCCCTCTCAGGCTGCTCTTCTCCAGGCTCAACAGCCCCAGGTCCCTCAGCCTTTCCTCTTCCCGGAGACATTCCAGTATCCTCAGCATCCTCATAGCTCCTGTTTCACTCTCGCCGGTAATTTCCTACCTCTCTTGAACTGGCGAGCCCAGAACTGAATGCAGTATTCCAGATGTGGCTTCACCAGGGCAGAGTAGAGGGGCAGTGTGACCTGCTGGTCACACTATTCTTAATGCATCCCAGGAGGCCACCAACTTTCTTGGCCACAAGGACACATTCCTGGCTCATGGTGATCTTGACTCCCATGACTCCCAGGGATCTTTCTCTGTGGAGCTGCCATAATATGCTCAGCATAATCTGAGTGTTTTAAAATGACATCCCCAGTTACGACATGTGCAGTCCTCTCTATTCTTTTTATCTTGACTGTCTCCTAATACTGTGACTATCTTCTCTAATTCCCCTCTATAGTGATTACTTGTTTTATCTGGGCTATTACTGTGTGGTTTGTCTAGATTTTCTCAAGTTTCCCATGGCATTCATATTGGATGTTAGAAAGAAGTTCTTCACCATGAGGGCAGTAAGACACTGAAACTGATTGCCCAGGGAGGTGGTAAAAGACTCATCCCTAGAGGTTTTTAAGGCCAGGCTGGATGTGGCTCTGAGCAAACTGACCTAGTGCAAGGACCAAAGCCCCCTCAGCTCCTATAGGTAACATTCGTGTTAGATTCATGGCCAAGAGCCAAGAAAACTCTCTCTCCTTGCAAAGGTCCTCTGAAAGAAACCTTGGGCAGCAGCATGTCATCAGGAGAGGGTAAAAAGTTCTCCTGACCACAAGCAGGAGTGCACTGCTGAAGAAGAGAATAATTTTCTTCCTTACTCAATGAAAAGAGTAGATATTATAGATTGATTCAAATGCTTATGGTGCTGGAGAGGATCTCCAGTTCATTTCTCTGCCCCAGGATGTAATATTCAATACATAAATCTGAGGTAAAAGTACTCCAGTTCCATATGTTTTAAAGCTTGTGTTTTCATTTCATAGTCAGGCTTGGCAAACTGCAGAAATATGAGCTACCACTGGGGTTGAAAGAAGAGCTGCCCAAACTTTGAGGTTGCTGGAGTTGGAGGTGCATGCTAAATCAAGTCAGGTTCCTTTAGATACAATCATATTGTGTGAGTTAAGAAAACACGGAGGCATCTGTCCAACTTTTTGCAACAACAGGTGAAACAAGCCAAAGTGGTCCTAGGTTGCACAAACACGTGGCACCAGCCTGGGTCAATATGTGCAGAGCTTCCACTCCCATTGCATAGTTACCTAAATAACCCATATGAGAACAGCATGATGCTGTTGATGATCCACGTGAACTGTGTGGGGTCACTGAATACTGAACGATGATGGCACAAATGAGATGAAGTTTTGTGTCTGAAGAGCTTCATCAGATTGATATTTAACCTACAATAATTACCACCCTTATTAAGAACAAGCTGAGACACTGACGTTTATAGACATATATCATGTACTAGAACATGCATATAATGAGGAGTAGAAGAAAGCCTTTACGAGTGCCTCACATGCAAGTAACTATGACCTACACAATTTAAATAACTCAGCTATATAAAGATATATCTCAAAAAAAAAAAAAAAGTAAATGTAGCACAATGTCCTTGATCAACACTTGCTTCCTTAACATTGCAGAATGCTCTTCCTTCTTTGTCTTTTTAAACCTTGACTGGCACGTCTCTCCAGGAGGGACATACAATGAGGGTAGCACCCTCCTGGACTTGTCCTGCACCCTGAAGACCCTACAAGAGTATCTCATGGAGGTGTAGGAGGGATTTCACATTGGGTCTTGTGTAGGGTGAGCATCCAGCTTGTCCTGCAACCACCAGCTGACAACTGCCAGACCTCATGAGAGGAGATCTTTCCCTCCAAGACTTCCTCCAGATGCCATTTCAGGCAAGTCAGAAAGATAGAAAGTAGCAAATACACCATCACTGAAAGGTAGTAGGTGATAGATGTCCCACTTCTTAAAACATTCATGGTCAGATTGTTTGGGGCTCTGAACAACCTGCTCTAGTTGAGAATGCCTCTGCTCACTGCAAAGGGGCTGAACTAGATGAGCTTTAGATGTCCATTCCCTCCCAAACTATTCTAGGATTCTGTGAAGGTGCCCCAGTGGCTTCAGGTGCTCCTATAACATGCACCACACACACATATTCCAGCCCTCATCACTTTCCAGCACCCATGGGAAAACCTAGTCCCACCACAGGATTACCACAGAGCTGTGTACCACAGACCATGTTCTGCCTCCCAGGAAAAAGGGGGATTTTGCTCAAGGTTTATAGACTCAATCAAACCTCCTGAGATAATTCCCGTGGAAGAACTCTGTATACATGAGGCTGAAGCCTTAATTTTTTAAGTTTGCTTTTCCCCTGCTGTACAGAGTAAATACATAATTTGATTTCATCTCAGTCTATTTTAAAATTATTCCTCTTATAAAACAATGCCACATGAGTGGTCCCAGCTCAGTCTAGTTGGACAGGTTCATCTCAATTGCAAAGCCTCATAGCTGACCTGAGCAGCTCTGAGGAAAAGGACCTGAGAATCCTGGTAAACAGGACAGTCATGAGCCAGCAGTGTGTCCTCATGTCCAAGAAGGTAAATGGCACCCTGAGATGAATTAAGAGGTCGAGGGAGGCTTTCCTCCCCATCTGCTCTGCAATGGCGAGGCCTCACCTGCAGCATTGTGTCCAGTTCTGGGCACCCCAGCTCAAGGACAAAGAACTAGTGGGGAGTGTCCGGTTCAGGGCTCAGGGCCACTAAGATTATTAGGGGACTGGAACATGTAACATGAGGAAAGGTTGAGAGAGTTGGGGCTGTTTAGCTTGGTGGAGAGGCTGGGGGAATCTTATTAACGCTTACAATTATCTAAGGGGTGGGTGTCAGGAAGATGAGTCCAGATCCTTCTTATTGGTCCCCAGTGACAGGACAAGAGGTGATGGACATGAACCTGAACACAGGAAGTTCTGTTTAAACATGAGAAGAAACTGAAGGGGGCAGAACACTGGAACAGGCTGCCCAGAGAGGTGGTGGAGCCTCAGTCTCTGGAGAATTTCAAGGCCCACCTGAACTTGTTCCTATGTGACCTGATGGAAGTGACCCTGCTCTGGCAGGGGTGTTGAACTTGCTGATCTTCAGAGGTCCCTTCCAATCCTTATCATTCTGTGATTCTGTAATTTACCCTCCTTACACGAGGAGCACCGAGTTCTGTACTCAAAATACTGTCCAAAAAAGCAAAATTCAAGTCCCAGAGAGCACCATAGTGCTCAACAAGAAAAGCAGAGCCCCATTTGCCTCTGCTGGCACATTGCCTCCTGCAATGTAGGCTGGATTTCCTTCTGTTCAAATCTGGAAACAATATAAATGGGAGATAACTTTGCAATCCTTAATGCTTTCCATCCTCTTCGCAAAATCTTTTTATAATGCTCAAATAGTTGGCTTCCAGTGATGATATTATAATGATCCTGGGGAGTATTGCGAAACTGAGAGTAAATTCAAGTCAAACACATTTTAGGAAATTAATACAATATCAGAGACCTTTATATTGAATAATTTTCATTATGGGATATAATTCTCTTACTGGGGAAGAGCAATAACATGGTGATTGTTGATGTTGCCAATGCTCTTTTTTGTATGGTTTTTTTTTCTCTCCTTAACTCTGCAACACTTAGGCTTTAAATTGTGCTGTTATAGTTGCTTGGCAACCATAACTTCTGCATATGTACCTCCCATGGTTTTGTAGCAACAACAATCTCAGGATAACAAGAGGATGGGTAACATTTTTTTTCCCCCAATCAAGATTCTTCTTGATATGTAAATTTATGCAACATTTTTATGTATTATGTATGGGGGGAGGAGGGAAATAAATAATTATTTCTTTTGAGTAATGAGCCCAAAGTGTTGATTTTGGTTTTAGACTTGCAGGAGCAGACCTGCTGAAAATTTGATACCAATAAACAGAGGGAATCCACTGGCATAGAGTAAAACAATTATATTCTCTTTGGAACAGCTGCTATTTGCATATTTCAAATGTGAGATATGAAGGAGTGGGGAGAGCATCCAGGGTTTGAATTTTGGAGAGGAAGAGTAAGTGGATGTCAAAGACAAAAGGAAAAAAAAAAAAAAAAAAAAAAAAAAAGTAAAAGAAACAAAGAACTCTCCTAAAAATATTTTTTAAAATGATTCAAAGCAAATTCAGTGCCTGCACCTCAGGCTAAAATTAAGTCAAGCTTCTCAGGAAGAACCTGAACCTCCTCTGGGTACATCTCCAAAACATGGTGCAGGAGACTACTTCATCAATGATGTTGAAGGTCTTTTCCAACCAAAGTGATTTTATGAGTCTGTGATTCTAACATGAGATTGCACTCGAGGGTTTTGAAACCTGATAGGGGTTGGACATCACCAGAGCAAGAGGGGAAATCAGGAGAAGAGTGGGAACATGTTATGTCCTGCAGAATAAACAGTTAAAAATGTGGGAGAACATGAAATAAATGTGAAGGGGTTTTCTAATTCTGTGCAGGAGATACCTCAGTCTCAAGCTGTGCCAGGGGAGGTTCAGACTGGATGTTAGGAAGAAATTCCTCACAGAGAGAGTGACTGCCCATTGGAATGTGCTGTCCAGGGAGGTGGTGGAGTCAACATCATTGGAGGTGTTTAGGAGGAGACTTAATAGGGTGCTTGGTTGCATGGTTTAGTTGATTAGGTGGTGTTGGATGATGGGTTGGACGCAATGATCTTGAAGGTCTCTTCCAACCTGGTCTATTCTATTCTATTCTATTCTATTCTATTCTATTCTATTCTATTCTATTCTATTCTATTCTACTAGCTCAAGATGTACAAGAGTCCAAATCCACTCTCATTCAAAAGCTTTTTTGATGTGTTCAGCCAGCTGAGCTCTCTCATCATGCTTGTCCTCTTGTGAAATCAGTGGGTGCATTCCAGTGACTTCAGTGGAAAGGGCATTGGCAGGAAAAATCCAAAGCATCTATAGGTTAGTTCTGCTGTCCCATAGGGGCAAAGCACCCCAGACTAAATTGAGGTAAGTTAAAATAATTTGCTTGAAAATGCATTTTTCATTACTTCCATGTTTTGGGGCCTTTTAAAATCTTTTTGGTCTTCAGAATGGTCCTACATTCATTTATTTTTATTCTCATTCTATGTACAAAGAGAATAAAAAAAACCCAAACCAAATAAAAAAGATGTTAGACCATCCTTCAAGAACATCAATGGGCCAGAATGATTCTCTTCTTAGTTGTTTTAAATCAGTGAAAAGCATCTTTATGTACATGTCCCTTTCATTTATGTAGAGGGCCAAAATAATTGGATATTGCATACCGAATTTGAAGGAACCTGTTATCAGGCAACACCTCTGAGTGATTTTAGTCCTTTAATGTAAAAACAGGAGTTTATTTCGTTTCAGCTGGAATAGACTTCAACCTTTCACACAAACACCAAGCTAGGATTCAGCTTTATTTTCTCCTTTCTCATTTCAATCAGATTCTTCATCATCAACACAATCTAATTGCTTCCTTCTGGGATATAACTGGCAAATTTATGTGGCACTGCAGAAGAAGGAACTGCTATGTAGATCAAAGAGGTAATTTCCCCCCTTTTCATCTTTCCTTAATCAGGATATCCTCCAACTTCTGGAAAGCCTTGTAAGTACTTGAACATCATGTCTCTCTATTAAGCTATGAATACACTAGGAATCTGTTTTGGGGTGGTAAAGTCACCGTACCCACAAAACACCATCTAAGAAATGGACTTTTTTGTTGCCTTGAGGCTATCACAAAAATTTGTCTGCTAGTGAGCAAGACTGCAAGTAGAAAATCCTAGAATCCTAGAATCATAGAGTTACAGAATCATAAAATCATAGAACCAGAGAACTGTCAAATCATAGAATAGAATCATTGAATCATTAAGTTTGGAAAAGACCACTAAGACCATCAAGTCCAACCTTCAACATATCACCACCATGACCACTAGACCACGTCCAAAAGTGCCCTGTCTACATGTTTCTTGAACACTTCCAAGGATGGTGACTCCACCGCTTCCCCTGGGCAACCTATTCCAATGCCTGACTACTCTTTTAGTGAAGAAATTTTTCCTCACATTCAATCTAAATATCCTCTAGCACAACTTGAAGCCATTTCCCTTTGTTCTATCATTTGATATTAGGGAGAAGAGACTGACCCCTCACCTCACTACCACATCCTTTCAGGTAGTTGTAGTGAGAATCATAGAATCATGGAATGCTTTAGGTTGGAATGGACCTTTAAAGGTCATCTAGTCCAACTCCCCTGCAGTCAGCAGGGACTTCTGCAACTACAACAACTCGTTCAGAGCCCCATACAAACCGATCTAGAACGTTTCCAGGAATAGAGATGGAAAATAAGCAAATCTGCCCCATAATCTTTTGAACAATTACTTTTTTGAACAACAGAAAGGAAACTCATGCTGGCAGCAGCTTCTTGGTCTTTTGCCACAAAGTTGCTGTGAATCATTCCCTGTCACCTGTAAGAAACCTGACTTCATCCCACCCTCCCTGCTTCCCAGAGCTGAAAGCATTTAAAATAGGGCTTTAGCTCAGATGTTCCATCAGAAGTGGCAGTGCAGGGAAGCTGCCACATCGCTGCAATGCACTAAACATTTCCCCAAGGACGCTGTGGTCCGGGTTCCAAATATAATTAGGAGAAATTTCAAACACTGCTTTAGATTACGTATAGAGTAACATGTGGTACCGACATAACTATAGAGAATATTTCTTTAAAAAGTCTTTAATCATCAAGTCATATTTTGTCTTCTCTACTTATAGGTCATTTCTTTGACAGAATAAATTATGATTAGCCTCTTAGTTTAAATGTAAAATTTAGCAGAACTATAGTGTCACTGCTCTCTGTGTTCTTTCTTTCAGTATTTCTCTTTCATTAAAACTGCCTTTGAAATCTTTTACCCTCTACTCTATCAGAAGCCCAGTGAGGACACTCTAATTTCTGAAACCCTGCCTGTGGTAAGGGAAAAATGTGGAAGCTTAAGCTCCCTCATCGTCTGAGTTTTTTACCCTTTTTCTTTCATTGTAGGCTACCAAGATCGCAGTGCTTCTGGTATACAACAGGCAGGGAGAAGACAGCCGGAATGTGGGATGTGTTGGGAGATCTTTAGTGCAAACGATGCACTTTCTTCAAGGTTTGTTCTCCTTAATACCCAAGGAATGCGACCAAATAAAAATAATCAGTTTTATTAGGGTGCGTCTTTTTCCGAGCCCCCAGATTTCTCTATGCATGTGCACATATAAAACATTTACTCTGTGCAGAGTTAATTTATGAAGCTCAACAGGCTCAGCCTGTTTGAACATCATAAGCATTGTTGGCCAGGCTCGTGTATTTGTGTACGGTTTTCTCCGCCTCCATAAAAATCTTCTTTCTGCTCAGTTCTCTTTGCTGCCCAGAAGCGTTTGTGAAACAGTTTTATGCATGTCCCAAATGCTGCCACCCATGCCCCAACCCCACCATGGAAGCACTCTGCTTCTCAAAGTGCCTGCAAGAGCCACGCCAATATCCTGCCTGGGATCCTACTGGGAATCAAATGCTCACTGAAGTTGGGACAACGCTTGGCTCATGCCGCAGCCCTAAACTCCATCCAAACTACCATGGATAAGCACTTTCTCACACTGTTTTCACAAGACCCTGGGTGCACATTAAGAGGCACAGTACATTTGTTAAAGGTAACACCAGCACTGAAGAAAAAAAAAAAAAAAAAAAAAAAAAAAGGAAAGAAGATAAAAAACAGAAAGAAAGAAAAGAAAAGAGAAGAAATAACAACTGACCAAATATTACATTGCTGGAAAGAGTTTCATCTACTCCTGCAGTTCTACTTTGAGCAACACAATGCCAGCAATAAGAAAGGTCATAATAAAAAGTGTTAGGCTTGCCAAGGCAATGTTTCACTGGGCTGAAACATCCTATTACACAGCCAGGGAGGTTGTTTAAAGGCTGAACATTTTGCAAGTTAAATCTCTATAAATACGACTGCAACATGCAAAGAGTAGCTTAAACCATAACAGTTAGCAACTGCCATCAGATGTCCTATAGAAACCTAAAATTGCATCAATGTTTTATGAAAAAAAAAAAAAAGAAAGGGAATTTAAAGTCTTCTGGAGTGGTTGAGGTTATAATGCTGTTGGACCAATACTATAAACCATGAAAGATTTCATCCTGCTGCAATAATTCTGCTACTCTGATGCAGGGTTTCCTTAAAAATGTGCATCTGCATTGCAATGTTTAGAGAGGCTCATGATTCTTCTTGATGTATTCCTCTAAAATCAGAGGATTGCCTTTGGACAGTGGCTGATTTTCAGCTGGGAAAACTAAATAAGGTTGCTACTTTGGAGTAAGGGTCCCTGTGATCCTCCACTTGGCAGGACAATAGAGCATCCATGGGAAATCTCTGCCATAAATTTGAGAGGTCCATGGAAACCGAGAAACACAATTCAAAATCCTTGACTCCACAGCACATCAGGGAGCCAGAGCAGCATCACAGAAGAGGAAAACTGGCTCAAGGTATATAAAAGCTGAAGGTCTCCAGTTCCCACACACCTCCCCTTTCACACCTCCCGTCTGTCTCCAAACCTCCATCCCAGAAACCCCCTCCCCAGGCAGGACTTGCAATAAACATAGGGTGTGCAGCCCTTGGGGGTCCAAGCCATTAACTTCAACCTCCTTATGTCATAAAACCTGAGGAGATCCCATTAAGCCCTTTAGGAAGTTAGGTGTCCAATTCCTACTATTCAAAGCCGTTGCGCAGAGGTGAAAAACCACAACATCTAGGCTCTGCAAACATCCTTTAAACATTTCATGTAGGATTCAGGGCAGTGGATACAAACTGGAATGCAGGAAGTTCCACCTCAACATGAGGAAAGACTTCTTTATTGCAAACCATGATGAAGCCCTGGGGCAGGATGCCAAGAGAGGTTGTGGAGTCTCCTTTTCTGGAGACTTTCAAGACCTTTTTGGATGTGTTCCTGTGTGACATGCCATGGGTGATCCTGCTTTGGCCGGGAGGTTGCACTCAATGATCTTTGGAAATCCCTTCCAACCCCTAACATTCTGTGTTTTTATAATTCCTAAATCTGTTTTGAATGCTCAGATCTTCTGGGAAGCTTTTGATCTTTTAGAGGTTCTCACATGGTGCTTGGAGAGGCAGAGCAGCTAGAACATGGTTTATTGCTGAACACCATCATGTAAAGCAGCTCACAACAGATCAGATACAACCTCAAGTAATTTTCCAAGCATCTTGTACGGAACAAATATCATGAAGAAGAGGGGTGGAGAACTTTCCCTGGAAAAAAAAAGACCAGAGGATGAAATTTCCATTGTAAGTTCCACAACAATTTGTAAATAAATATACCTAGTAAGTAGTAATTAACATTTTATTAGATAAATGACTCATGCTTCCTAAATTACCATGCAAAAATATGCCATTAATATGCAGCAGAACTTATAGTTCAGAGCCATCAGCGGTGTAAACATACGTTCAGACACTCCATCTCAGTGTACTCTTGCATCTGCATTCAAGGACTACCATGCAAATACATCAGTGATTTAGTGGCCTTCCAACTACATCATTAGACTGAGCCTTATCTGATGATAGGACGACTGTTCATATCTTCAGATTGCACCAGGAGAGCTTTAGGTTGGGTATTATCAAAAATTTCTTTACTGGAAGAGTGGACAGGCAGTCTGCCTTCATCCCAGCCAGGGCACACATAAAACCAGCCAATATTGGACCACAGAGATACTGAGGAGAATGGATCACCTCTCTCATGAGGAGAGGCTGAGAGAGACCTGGGGCTGTGTAGCCTGGAGAAGAGCAGGCTGAGAAATTCCTTGTCAGACAGAGGAATAATATTGCTCTGTATTTCAAAGATGTCTGTACCTCTTCTCAAGGAACCTCTGGAGTGCACAAGATCCCTGAGGAAATATTTAGGGAAGTTTTGATTGGGGAATTTTAGATTGAACACGAGGAGAAATTTCTTTCCTAGAACAGTGGTCAGGCATTGAAACATGCTGCCCAGGGTGGGTGGTGGAGTCACCATTGTGGAGGTGTTCGAAAAAGGAGTAGTTGTGGCACTTCAGGACATAGTCTAGTGGTCACGGAGATGTTGGGTAAACTGTTGGACTTGATGATCTTAGAGGGTTTTTCCAACCTTAATGATTCTATGATTAAAAAGACTACACATAGCTATACAATGTGAGCACAAAACATTTTGGTTCAAATATCAGACACATTTCATGATTCAATATTGAGAGCCTACAAGGATATCACCTTTTGCTAACAAGTTCAAGACTGTTAGAGGGACTGCACTGAAAAATTAACCTTAAAAATCTCACAGGAGCTGGGCTTTTTTCAGAAACAGGGAGGAGAAAAACACACCTAAATTTGTCTGTGAGCTTCTCCAAACTCAGCAGGAAATTTGGTGAATGTGTTCTATGCCCAAATAACCTAAGCCAAAGTGATCTGGGTAGATGTTTTCCATAACAATGCTCCAAGAAATTGCACTGAATCTTAGACATTATCCCAGGTTTTATAGAACTGCCCACAGAGACAGACACCAACAGCACTATTAAGTATCACCAAAGTACCAGGCTTGTTACAGGAGCTTTATGAGAGCCAAGGATCAAATATTTTTTCACAGTTTTATGTGGATAGTTTCATGAAAATTGATCAGGTCTAAAAAGTCACAGTCCAAATGAAGCTAAGGTTAAAGATAATTTATACATGATATTCCTAATTTTATTCTGAGCCCTTTTATTACTATGTAGGCCTTTATGACTTTAAAGAAAATGTCAGTGGCAGCAAATGACATTGTACTGAATAATCTAGTTATGAGGGAAAAGACATTTAAAACTATTCTGTATCAGCTTTGCTCTGTTCTGCTGAACTTACAGTTTCATCCCACACAGCTGGGCAAAACTCCTCTCTGCATTTTTAAATGCTCTTTAAACTTGCTTTAGGAGCCAATGTCTTTTCTTCTTAATTGTTTTCTTAATTCCTTGGGTTTATTTTTCCCCCCCCCCCCCCCCCCCCCCCAGTTAATTTAAGGGAATTCATTATGACCTCACATGTGCAGGGGTTTATCACCACGGGTGTTGCAGTCTCAGTTATCCAGCTCAGTCATGAATGTTCAGGACATGGAAATATTTGCTCAGTTCCTGATGTTTGTGTCTCTTACCTGTCCTTGAGAGCAGCTCCTGTGTCCAGATCAGCTCCACAACAGGGACATCAAATGGAGATAAATTCCTGCTACTTTTTTGATTGGCAGCCACAGTATTTCCATAAATTGCTGCCTGTACAATGATGGGAAGAGGGATGGGTTTGATGGATATCTTCAGCCCTCCCTCAGAGCACCCCCTTCTCCAGTTTGCAGGATTTGTACCCATTTCTTTCTCACCTCCTTTTAGTCAATCTCCAAACATGAAACAGCAACAACAAATATGAAAAATAAGGTGGGTATTTACAGTGTTGTTACAGTTATTGTCTTGATGGTCTTTCAGGTGGACCTCAAACTTCTGTCAGCAATGTTTACTTGTTTTATTTTTTTTCTTACAACCAGAAGAAAAAGCAGAGTGACACAACAGGCAGACTGGTGACATCCCTCTGAAGCCACCATTTGATACAAGGAGAAAATTCAGAGGGGCAGCTTTTCCCAAGAAGGTTTCCAGGGGTTTCCCAGGGGAGTAGCCCTGTCCCTGGTGCTTTCAGATTTCTCTTCCCCTAATATCTCCTTCTCAGTTCTAGCTTCTCCAGGCTAATTCCAGGCTTTTCAACATTTCTTCCTTGCAGAGATTCTCCAGTCCCCCCAGCACTGGACTCTCCAGTAAATCACTGTCTTTCTTCAACTGGGGAGCTCAGAACTGGACATAATACTCCAGGTGAGGCCTCACTGGCATAGAGCAGAGGGACAAGAAAACCTCCCTAAACCTGCTGGCCACACTCCTCTTAATGCATCCTAGGATGCCACTGGCCATCTTGGCAGCAAGGGCACACTCCTCACCCATGGTCATCCTGTTGTCTACCAGAACTCCCAGGTCCTTCTCCGCAGAGCTGTTTCCCAGCAGATAAGTCTCTCACTGGTACCGGTGCAGGGTGTTATTCCTCTCCAGGGACAGGAGGACCCCACACTTGTCCTTGCTGAACTTCATGAAGTTCCTCTACCCTAACACTCCATCCTTTCCAGGTCTCCCTGAATGGCAGCAGCCTGCTGGGGTGTCTGTGGTTACAAACATAACAATCTGGCATAGCTGCAGCTCTGTAATTGTTATAAATGGAGCTTGTACATTGGTCATGCCTTGGTTGCCCAGGGAGGTGGTGAAATCACCATCCCTGAAGGTGTTCACTTTGGGACACCTTTGGCACCTTGGGACATGTTTTAATGACCGTGCTGGCCTTAAGTTGAAGCTTGGACTCAATGATCTTAGAGGTCTTTTCCAGTTTAAACAAATCTATGATTCTGTGATTGAAATCAATCATGGTGTGTATTTACTGGAAGGAAACAGTGTCAATAAATGAAAATAAAGGGCTTTTTTCATATAAATTGCTGAGACTGTATTTCAATTGCTCAGAAAAATCTGCTGTTAAACAGGTTGAGCTTTTTTTTTTTTTTCCTGTTCTTTCTAATTTCTTGAACAGGGAAAAAAAAAAAAAGAAAAAAAAAGAGTTCTTATTATTAACAGCCTTTCCAAATTCCACCACTGTCTGACTCACCACTACCTCTGGTTTTCCAGATGCTTTTTTGAGAGGCAACTGTTATTGCATGTCAGAATTGTGTTCATAGCTGAGTAAACACCTTCACAGGTGCAAAGACATCCAAAGGCTGCGTGGGTTATAAGGTTGAAAGAGCAGAAATTTTCTAGCCATGTCAGGGACAAAGAAGATGTAGAAATGAAATACAATCTTTTCCTGTGTCTTTGCTGTAACACTTGATTAGCTTGAGAAGCAGTGAGAGGCTTGTGTCCATGCTCAAAATTTAATCAAAACTGGAGTCTTGTTTGAAAAGTGATTAGGTAAAAATGTCATTGATTTTGAAAGCAAATCTGCTTGCTTCGTGTTTCAGAGCTGTAGACTCCTTTGTCTTGATACTATTTATATATTTTAACTATTTTTTCAACAATGGCTCTTATGGTATAATAAGAGAAGAAACTATTATGACATGTGCTTTTTCCAGCCCTTGGCTGCAGGATTTGGCTTTCCCTGCTGTTTTTGAGTTCATCTCTTTTTCCTCATTGCTGTCTTTCATTATCACAGCATCACAGTATGGTAGGGTTTGGAAAGGTTCTCTGGAGACCATGTCGTACAATCCCCCTGCTAAAGCAGGGTCACCTGCAACAGCTTGCCCAGGATCACCATATCCAGGTGGGTATGGAATCTCTCCAGAGAAGGAAACTCCACAACCCCTCTGCACAGCCTGTTTCAGGGTTGCAGCACCCTCACAGCAAAGAAGTTTCTCCTCCTGTTGAAACGGAATCTCCTGTGTTCTGTTTTGTACCTGTTGCCTCTTGTCCTGTTGCTGGGCACCACTGTAAAGAGCCTGGACCCATCCTCTTGTCCCCTAGACTTTAGCTATTGATCAGCATTGAGATTATCCCCTCTGAAAAGAGGATTTGCTGCAGAAGTGCAAGAAATGCTGTGGATCATCTATAAGACCTTGATTGCATTTCCAAATCCTCCACAGAGATCAAAAGAGGCCAGTTTGGGTCAGGTATAGAATAGTGTAGAATAGAATAGAATAGAATAGAATAGAATAGAATAGAATAGAATAGAATAGAATATAGACCAAGTTGGAAGAGACCTTCAAGATCATCGCGTCCAATCCATCATCCAACACCACCTAATCAACTAAACCATGCAACCAAGCACCCTATCAAGTCTCCTCCTAAACACCTCCAATGATGTTGACTCCACCACCTCCCTGGACAGCACATTCCAATGGGCAATCACTCTCTCTATGAGGAATTTCTTCGTAACATCCAGTCTGAACCTCTCCTGGCACAACTTGAGACTGTGTTCTCTTGTTCTGGTGCTGGTTGCCTGGGAGAAGAGACCAGCCCCCACCTGGCTACGACCTCCTTTCAGGTAGCTGTAGAGAGCAAGAAGGTCTCCCCTGAGCCTCCTCTTCTCCAGGCTAAGCAACCCCAGCTCCCTCAGCCTTTCCTCACAGGGCTTGTGTTCCAAACCCCTCACCAACTTTGTTGCCCTTCTCTGGACACCTTCCAGCAAGTCAACATCTTTCCTAAACCGAGGGGCCCAGAACTGGACACAGGACTCAAGGTGTGGCCTAACCAGTGCAGTGTACAGGGGCAGAATGACCTCCCTGCTCCTGCTGGCCACACTGT